>JAOUZG010050968.1:7400051-7443011 GCA_026289955.1 Argiope argentata | reverse complement strand
ATATTTGTTTCATCAATATTTGTTTTATCAATTAGTGATATTTGTTTCATAAACTGTTATTTTTTTTAAAAAAAAATATGTATTTAGCGCAAATAAAAAAGCTGCATTCATTAACAGTTATTGCTTTGCTTGAATCTGATTGCTCATTTTGCACAGACTGAATAAGCTCCTGTTACTGAGGTAGATTCTATTTTCGATTTTGAGCTAACTCCCAGAACTTCAGTTAGGTTATAGAATATTTTTTTTTTTTTCCTTTCCTCTCTAGATAGTTTGTCAAACAAGACTTTCAGACGAAATAAATCTTAACAAACAGACTCACCGCTTGCAGTTTCCTCCTGCTTTCCGTCTCAAAGTGTATCAAGAACAAGAATAAACAAAAAATTTCTTTATTTTTGTTTCAAAAAGATCCAGTAGCCAAAGAGATGACATGCCAGTTGACAAATACACAGCAACTGAAATCTTCAAAATGTCATCAGTGTAAACCTTGGCACTTTTGTAAGAAATGGAAGAAAGTAATCCTGCCTCTGCGTAGGAGCAGATCATGTCATTTTCTTGAAACTAGGACATTATCCTCAAAATAGCACACACTCTTTTGAAGATAATATTCTCTCTAAGTGAATTCGTTGTAAAATTTTAGCTGTATTTTTGCACGAAATGTCTACGTAATGTTCCACCATTAAATTAAAATAACATTTTAACCCTTTCGCTTACAATGACGAAACTGACTCCCGCATTGAATTACTGAACTTTTAATTTTAAACCTGCAATTACGCGAAAGAATTAAGTAATTTAATATGCAAAAATCACTTCAACATCTCAAAAGTCCTTATATTATAAAAGAGATTAAAATAATAACTGCCCCAGTAGGATATGGCATCTAATTAGGAAGTTAAGTAGATTTGTACGTCAAAAGGGTTAGAGATAGAGCACTATAGAATTAAGAATGGTATAATCCTCTAGATTTTCAAGATAAACATGTGTATATGTCCATTTCATACTTAGGTCAACTGATTTTACAAGAAAAACTTAATATTTTAACAAATTAATTCTTAATATGTATTATTTATTCTATAAATTTGATTTAGCTGATGAACTATAATTAGTAATTGAACTTTCAAACAGTAACTTAGTAGTGGACAAAAAGTCGATGTTCTCGTCATTTTGACTTGTTCTGTTGATTTATCCAGAACAAGTTTTATATATATATATATATATATATATATATATATATATATATATATATAGTCAGCTCCTACTCAGGTCAACAAAGAAAAAAATGCCTTTTAGTTACTTTTTATTCAATAATTAGATTTCATATAAATATACATATGACATAATCACAATATTAAGTGGCAAAATAGGAAGCGAATGTACTCGCAATTTTTCATTCTCCTTCTCGACACGTATCTCAATCTCAAGGTTAGGTAGAAGTGACCAACAATTGATGACAAAGATTTTAAGGAGAGAAATCGGAATTGAACCTAAAGCTTCAAATTACTTCAATTTTAATTTTTGAGAAAAATCTTTCATTCTAACCACTAAGCCACAACTGCTAACTCACTCTCGAAAATAATTTGGATAAAACATATACTTAAAGCCAAAATGTTAAAAAATGTATACAAAAATTATGGATTTTATTAAGAACTGAACTCTCATTCTTTACCTTCACGTGAAAATTACTGAAATCCTCGCATTTTACCGATTGAGCTACTGCCTTTTGATTTCAATCCTCATTACAAACAGCTAAAACTATTTAAAATATTGAAATTAATTAAATTTAATTAATGAATTAGTATTTGAAAAAATTGTATTAACATCAAATGTCATTCACAACAAGCTTAAAAAATGTATTTGAACTTGAGTGGATGAATAAAAAGTATTTTATTAACGTTTGAAAATTTGAACAAATATATATAAGGAGAGTGTGAACTAATAATAGGAATTGAAAAATATGAGGCAGAATCTTCTTCTTTTTAACAGTCTGGATAGCAAAAGAAAACATTTTAAATTTACGTTTAAATACACAAAATAAAATTGAAATTTGTTAAATAAAGAGGAATTTTGAAAGAGCCCAACGATATCGGTCTACCAATATTCACGCAGGAGAAAAATTCAGATATTTTCCCAATATTTACGGAAATATTCTTCACTCTCTTCTTAGATACAAGATCATATTAATATGTATCTTAATTAAATGTAACAATTGTTTACGAAAAAAAAAGAAGTGAAATTTCTTTTTTATACATATATATGCATTTTTTTTCTTGCTCTTCCTTCCGTGAAGCGGAACGACCACAGAGGTTGCGCTTTAAAGACGCACGTGTTGCGTACAATAATGACATCATTTTTTTTATGTGTGTATGCAATGAAACTTCTTAAGAATTACAGAAATATATTACCCAAGGTTTGCGGTTATCTAATCTTACAATCTCTCAGCAACTCTTTTTACATTCTCCGCAGTGCTGTGTTTAAAAGTCCAGAAATCGTTTCGTGTCGTTAGGCATAGCAGCTACCGTTTGGGATGCAAAATGCGGTTGCGACACCAATTTAACTGTAAGATTAGACAGTTTATCCAACAAATTTATGCGGAAAATTCTTTTTTGAAGAAATTTAGCGTAGTTTCTGATAATACAACGAAAAATAAATTTACATTCGATATTTTTTATCAATATTATTTTGTATCTGTAAAAATATTTCTATTTTATGATATTTAAAAGATATAAAAGAAATATTTTAAAAACAGTTGTTTTTTAAATACATAAATATGTTTTTACTGCAGCTGCTTTTAAAGCATAGAAAACATTTAAAATTAGAAAGCTGTTTTTTACTTTCTCTTATAGGAATTATACAAAAAGAGTGTTGTAATCTTAAAAAAAAATTGAAAAAATATTCCAATAGGTCTTTATATTTTATATTTCCTTGAGATTAACAAAAAAGTCTCTTTGGAATTATGTCTATCTTAGAACATGATAAATGAAACTAGATAAATGAAATTTAGTATGTGGCCGATATTAGATAAATTAGATTTACTACCATATTTCAGATGAAATCCTGCCCGGATTGGCTCTATTTGCTAATCCGAGTGCAAATGAGTACAATAAACTAAAAGCACAAAAAGATGATGATAAAATAATACCGATCTACAATATACTTTTATCATCATAATTGTAGATCTGTATCAAGTATTAAATCTAATATTTCAAAAGATTGTCTGCATATTCGTGTGAATCTGATCATGATAAATAAAATAAAATAAAACTCAATGATGTAGACAAATGAAATTTGATTTGTAGACTTAAAACTCAATGATGTAGACAAATGAAATTTGATTTGTAGACTTAAAACTCATTTGTAGACAAATGAAATTTGATTTGTAGACTTGTTTTCAAAACTGTAGATCGGTGCCAGATTTTGAAGCCATATGGTTAAAATGTTCAAAATGCTCACTCAGTTTTAGTTTTAAGCCTTTCTAATAGTCTTCTAATATACTACGACGAATGAAATGCGCCATATTGTGTTAGTAACTAGAGAAGAACTTTTATGCTTGTTTCATAATGCATCATAAATGGTGACGCGTAAACAGATGTTCTCATTTGGGAGTGGAGCTGGTTTCTTTGTAATTTTTGTGTATAAAATTAAACATGTAAAACACAAGATGTAAGGAGTTAATATTTCTTACTCATATTTTATATGCTTATTTAATAGTTAATTGGTAACTGATTCATGGTATAAATTTCGGGTATAGTCGTCGACATAACTTTGACTCCACCCTTAAAGACCACTCCCTCCGGCAGGTGGCCTAAATATACGCTTATTCAGCCCAATTTATAAAAAGGGGTATGGGAATAAAGAAGATTGTTGTTCAATATGGCCTTCTATAATATGATTCACTCGAAAGCAAACGCAATAAAATTTTTTAAGAGCAAGAAATGACTTATCAAAATGAAGGAAATAAAAACAACATCAGGAATGTTATGTATCATACTATTATAATAGCATATATTTATATCATAGTATATGATTCGAAAGATTACCTGTCGAATTCTCATATATAAGGAATTAAATTCCGCGATTATCGATAGTTTTAACTAAATATTTTGCAGCAATTCATAACATATTTTAGTCATATTTACATCTCATTTTAAAGTGACACGATGATTATTTAGCGGTCGTACTTCGTACTGTTGAACTGTGTTTAGATGACGAGGACAATATATGAGCTGACACTCTCCTCTCTAAAATTCAATACTGCAAGTTGGATGTTTGGCCATTGCATCCAGCAAACGCTAATATGCAATGTCCCCCCCCCGTCAGAATCGGGTTTTGAACCTGGAGCTTTCCGATTAGCGAAGCCAATATCTTATCATCAGGTCACAATCCCTATAAATTGCTGTTTAATAAAGATTGTTTTATTGTTAGGATTTTTTATCCTAAATGATGAGATTTTCATGTTTCTTACGCCTAAGTTTGAGTAAAATGCCACGAAGTTATTAGTTTTTAATTAATTTTATTTTTTTAAATCCTGGATTCAGAGGAATGATTTCATACAGTTTATGTGTGATGTGTAAAGTTTCCATACAATTTATGTTAATGTTTAAAAATTTCATACACTTTATGTGTGATGTGTAAAGGTTTTCACAATTCACGTGTGATATGTAAAGGTTTCTCATTGCTTCAAGTTTATTGAACCCATAAAAGACTGACTAATGGAAGTTTTAATAACACTAGGAAAAGTAATATCGATATTAAATCGATTTTCAGGTTTAAATCTTACTTATTCAGGTTAATAACAACTTTACAGTAATTTCGATGGAAAAAAATCTATAATTTGCTTCGTTTTTTTTGTAAAAGTTTTGTTTTTGTTAAAATATTTAACAGTAAAAGGTACGAAGATATTGTAAAAAGATAATCCCCCCCCCCAATTCCCCTCCACAAACCGATATATTTTTTGCTCCTTTTATTTCCCCATTGTTGATTGAAATGTTATATTGCCTTTCACCCCTTTTATTTACTTTTCAATACAAAATTAGAATTTAGTTAGATGCTAAAATTTTCACTGTCGTCAAAAAATACATGAAGCGACAATTTAAATTTCATACGGATCATAACGCAACACTCAAAACATATGCAGCGTTTATACAATTTAGTATTATTTTAATATAACTCTATACTACATGCCCAAATAATGCAATGTAATCAGAACCGTTCCACTGTAAAGAATCAGTATAATGATATGCGAAAAATTTAATAAAGAAATTTTACAAATATTTCAAAGTATCTCAAGAAAAACACGTCATTTAAAACTAAGTAAGGTGACCGAGCGATTCAAGTACAGAAAAGAAAAGAAAAAAATCTAGAAGAGTAACTGTAAAAAAATGTCGAAGGGGGAAAAAATGGATGAGGCGCCCAAGCATTTTCACCATTCACACCATCAAATAAAACCGCATTCACATTAAAGAAGCGGTATCACACTACGATGCATTAATTTATCTAGGACGGACATTAAGCGAGCAGCATGGTCAGCGTAGCGTTAAGCTTTAGTAGCTTCACGTGCTAGCTGGAATCAAAGGTTAGACAAAAAAAAAAAAAAAAAAAAAAAAAAAAAAAAGCAGGGGAGGGGAGGAAAAAAAACTATCGCGTCAGGTAAGGCGTAAGATTTATGGGACCGTTTCCACTAGACATGTAACTGACGGCCATGTTTGATCCGCCAGCTATCAAGGCCGACTTTTCTTGGAGGCCGTTTACTTCAGACGACTTTCAGTACAATGTAGCTAATTTAAATTTTTTAACACTGAGAAGCGCTGCTCAAGGTCAGACAAAATCCTCTTGCCCCTCACTGGCAATGCACGTTTGCATCTGATTGGAAGGAGAATTAATCGTTTGGGTTTTCAAGCAATCCAGCTGCATTTATTTATTATTGTTAACTCAAGCTTTATAATCGATACCGCTTTGAGTATTTAAAACAAAGAAAAAAAGCTGAAAGAAGAGGATTTGCTGGTTCTCATAGGCTTGTTATAATACTGCTTTCTAGTTTTTCAAACAATTCGTTACTGTAGACAGAAACAGTATAAGGTGACCATACTAAGTAGCTAGTTATCTAAAAATGTTCAGAGATACATTTTGCATCTATCCTATTTTTGTCTTTTAACTGAAAAATCGTGTGTTTCAAGGCTATAAACATATGATTAAAAAAAATATGCGTGGTTTTCCCCATCAAATAAAGATAGACAACACAAACGAATTGTCAGATAAGAAATAATCTAATAACTAGCTCGTGTTTTGTGTCTCTCTATTTGTATAAGTTAATTATTGTTGTAGAAATTAGTTATGGAATAAAATAAATAAATACAATAAAATAGTTATAAATACAATAAAACAAATATAATAAATAAAGGATATAAAAAACAAAGATGAAGTTATAGATAACTCTTAATTTATAAAGTATATTTAAATTCAAGAGTTAATGATGCTGTCAATCTCGTAACATTTTTTTACAAAATATATTCGGAAGTTTAAAATTAATTTTTGCATTATTATTATTTTACTGGATTTACATTATTATTACTTTCTATTATTTTTTACATTTACTGCTGTTACTGAGCTATGTAACATATATTTAAAAGCTCTTCAGATTAAAAAAAAGTACCTACAAAAGGAAATTCAATTTTTATACTTTTACAAGATGAAACTGAATGTTTTAAAAGTCAGTGACTGGTGGGAAAAGGCACTTTTAAATTGCAAACTATGATGTTTTAAATGCAAACGATACATTTATTCCCACAGTTTGTCTCTGAAAATCAAAACATTTCAAAATCAGTAGAGGGTAAAAATACTCTTTTTTCAGCTGGATAAGATAAAATGAATTTTAAGCATTGGTTGAAAGAAAATTCGAAATTTTCAACTTGAAGAATCTTAAAACAATTCAAGAAAAACAGATAAAGAAAGTTTATGACTTTCTATCAAATAGTCTATTTGTATTATTCGATGTTCTCTTTATTCTATTAACTGTTGTTTTCTATAAAGAAAAGAATTCTTGAAGCAAAGACGAAACGAAATTGCCTCATTTAATTAATGAACTAAGAGATTAATTATATTTAATAATCTACTGATATTCGTATACTCTTCTGATTTACGAATTTTTTCAAATTGAGTTATCAATTGTATTTTATACATTTAATTTTAAATATATAGACACTAAATAAAAATAATTAAGGAACCTAATGTTTTCCTGCTTTTGTTGCGTTTTTTTCTTTCAATTTTTATAAAAGATTAACTCTTTTCTAATTATTTTCTAAAGAATAGGTTCTATATATAATTATCTCATTTTCAACATTCTTTCAATTTCATATTATTCATACATATCTTTGATTTAAATTTCGAGTATTCCTTTCTCCAATACACTGGTTATAAATATTAAGTAAAGTGAATTTTTACGATACTTTTTTGAGAAGTTTTGCTAAAGATTTGTTGCAAAAATAAAAATTAAAGCAATATGGAATTAACTCTATCTAGGTTTTGATATTTATACTTTTCGCTTCCATGTTTTTTAATCTATTGTCAGTTATAAGAAACTATTTTATAACGCTCTTTATCAAAACTAGACATTCCCTAAAAGCATAATGTCACTAAAAAGAAGATGTATAATTATTTTATACAGATTTTGACATAAGTTAATCAAAGTGTCTAAAGTATTATTTATCTTTAATTAAAATATCGCCTAGTTCAAACTAGAGATTAAATTGAGTTAAAACAAAATATGAGTCACTTTAGCATTTAAAAAAAATTATATTTCATAAATTTTGGCAGTAAAAAAAATTAACAATTTTTTCAGAATACTGCTTTTGATGCTCTGTGTAAATATTTTTATGGATTAGACAGCAGAGCTAAAAATATTCAAAAATTGGCCATATTAACTTGCCAGATGTTTAACTCACTCTTTCTTCAATATTTACTAATTCCTCTTCATCCGGATTTACTTCAAAATTTAATTTAAACACCATAGGGCTTCAAAGTTTCCAGCAAACCGGTTTCATAAACTGTCACTCCATGTCTCTAGCAAATAGTTTAAACTGCATTAACTTTAAACTATAGTTAATTAATTTTATGAGATTAAAAAAACTATTGACTGGAAATAAGGCGATTAAAAAAATTGCTACCAAAAATAGGCTGTTGAAAGGAAAATAACATCCTTCAATTATGTTTTTTTTAAATAAATTTTTCTACCTTAAGATGAAGACTTTTCTCCCACAACTATTCCCAGTGCGTTGCCAATTTGAAAGATTTCTTCATATTTTGAATCAACAATTCAACTTACCTAGAAAGATAAGAAAAAAATTATAAGTCACTTATGAAAAGATAAATATGTAATAACATATTTTTATATATACTGATTTTAGGTTTATTCAAACCAAATTTCAAACAATTCTTATTGTAATTTATTACGAATCATAATTTTTGTAAAAAAATTCTGATAATTAGTTACTTAATCTCTCTCATAATTAATTAAGTACTCGGAATGTTTAATATATTCACGAAAAATAAAACAAATACAATTAACTTAAAAATCTTCCTAAATAATAATAATAATAATAATAAACTTTTATAAATCATGCTTTCTATAACATTTTCTAATTGTAGGAAGATGTAGTTAAAATTATATTTTTATTACAACTATTATATTGTAAATTCGAATGATTTTAATGGTAAAAACATAATGCATTCTAACATTATTTTATCATTAGAATAATTCCATATTTACTTAAGGAAAATCCATTTTTTTAAAATAAATATGCTGAAAAATTTAGTATTCTTATTAAAATGACATTTTCTAAAATATAAAGTATGATTCTATCAAATTAAATATTTGTTATACTACTGGGTTAAAATTTCACCAACTTATTAAAAATAGAAAATTAACTAGTTCTTTTAACCAAAAAGACAACAACAACTCTGAATTAAAATTTATTATTTAGAATTCTTACATAAGAAAAGATAACACTATTGACTAAATCAGTAAAGTCATGATTCATAAGTTTCAAAGAGCTTCCGTTTAAAAATGAATCATCAACATACTTCAAATGTCTAATATTATTAAATTCATAGAGCAAAATCCAGCATATTAACTGATTATGAATTCAGTAACAATCGATTACAACAAACAACAAGGAAACTCTTTAAAATACATAAACATAATTCAGTT
This sequence comes from Argiope argentata, assembly GCA_026289955.1. Taxonomy (NCBI): domain Eukaryota; kingdom Metazoa; phylum Arthropoda; class Arachnida; order Araneae; family Araneidae; genus Argiope; species Argiope argentata. The sequence goes on along the minus strand of JAOUZG010050968.1, from coordinate 7,433,812 downwards.
TGTTGTGTAAGTAGTAAATATTTGCATAATACTTCCATATAAAAGCGATGATTTTGGGAAGTTCAGAATAGAATATATGTAACAGAAAATTAATTAATAAAATAGATGTTGCACCTACATCACTAAATATTCCACAATAATACAAACTTGTTGTTTATTTGATACAAACTCTGATACATTCTACAAGGATTGTACGAACCGACGAAAATTTGTTGCTAATATTATTAAATCTATATTAATAATAAGACGCGTTCAAACGCAAATGATTGCATGTATGAATCCCGCCACAGAAGTGAATCAATAATTTCTACAAACTACAGAAATGAAATTTTAAAACTTGTAAGTTAGTTTAATGTCATCTTTCTAACTACTAGAGGATAAAAAGCACATAAATTATTTATCAACACTCATTATAATCATAATATTTTAAAAAAGCCAGCTGTAAAATATGTTAATGAGAAAGATACTTGATAAGAATGATATTTCAAATAATCTGATATATATATATATGTTAGGTCATTCATTACATTTGCCATTATATATCATCCTAATAAAATAATAAGACTTTTTTTTATCATTAATTACTTTCATTACTTGATTTGCAATTTGAAGAAGAATTTTAGAGTATTTTAAAATTTACTCAATTCACTTTAATTAATTAAAGCCCTACATTTGTTACAACGATCATGAACTTTAATTCGAGTTACTCTAGACAAATATCAAACTTTTTATACTTTATACGGCTCAATAAATGAGAACGCCTCGTTAAATTCTTTTCAATAACAGTAACTTCTATATTAAAGAATCAACTTACGAAGGAAAGTCTTTCCAAATTCTCAATAAAAGAGCAAAAGAATTTTTTTTTTAAATCTGCAATAACTGAGCAAAAATATGGTTGATATCAGATAACTAGTTTCGAAAACAAGTTGGAAACAATCGTCAGACAGATTTACATTTTTATTATGTCAGTATAGATGTTCCTAGCTATGACTGCCCAGAGCAATAGAAATTACGTGACTAAACTAGCTCCAATGTTATTATTTTTTTGTTTCGCGTCCATTTTCAGCCACAAAAAGGCAGATGGTTAGTAGGAGCAGCAGGTCGGAAGTGATGGATAATTGCAGGCGGTGAGCAGATGATTACGTTATTTTCTCGAAATGACTGCCCACGAAGGCAAGCCGAGACCATGTAACGGTTTCAGACCCATCAATTTTCTTCACAGTGAAATGGGTATGCATTTTGGAATTAGAGGTCACTTTTGTGGGCGAGATCGTGGAGGTCCGAAAGAAAACTGTGTTATTGGAATAGGGATTGCGCATTTTTTGAAAGCACTAACAAAGAAATTTTGTTACAATGACTAATTAAATGGAAATATTTTAAACTATTGCAGATGTAAACCATTTTTAAAGTATTCAGCGATAATCAGCGAATAAATTAATACAAAACATATGATATAAAATGAATGGTTTATTTAGTAATGAAATCCCATTCAAGTGAAAACGATTTATATAGAAAATGAAACGTTTATTGAATTTTGGAATATGTTTAGTAATTTGCAGGAGAAAAAGGAAATGTCACTATAGAGGGTAAGGCAACGTGCAATTAGAAATTAAGTTACTGTATAAGTAAATTAAGTTACTTTTATCCTGTAATCGTGATTTTGAAAGAATTAGATAACTTTTATATTTAATAGTTAAGCATCATATGTTCAAAGTTTCAAGCGTAATCTTACATCAAGTTTTAAAGAAAAAGGAAATTTAAGAGTATTTCTTAGAATGGCGAGAGATTTTGTAATTTTTTTTGAATATATTCGAAATGAGTGATTTCTTTTTAAATATAATCTCTTTTTCAGAGTACAAGGTAAGTTCAACTTTTGACAAAAAAAAAAAGAACTAAAAGCACCAGTGTTAGACTTATTTTTTTAAATACAAATACATAAGATAGACTTTATTTTTCCCATATAACTATTCATTTTTAGAGCTAAATTATTGCTTACGTGATAAAGTTAAAAGAAAAATTGACTCAACAAGAAATATTAATAAGTGGAGATAACCATACAAAACTGCATTTGTATTTTAAAGAGAAAATGGCGACAAGTAATGATTTCAATCAAGTGCAGTTAAATTTAAAACAGTTAAAAAAATAACAAAAATGAAAAACTCGTCAAATAGACAAAATAAATAAACCAATGTTTAGAATATACACATAAAATTAATCTTTGGACGATTCACTGAAGGTTGAATTAAAGACTTTTTAGTTTATTTTAGAATACAGCTGTTCTAAATGAGTTGAAAGTTAAAAATTAATATATGCTAACATCTATGAATATTATTCACTATTAAACGGATGAGAAGCCCCAAGAAAAAGTTATATCATCATAAAAGGAAGTCCAGCAAGACTTGGAATTCAACAAAGTATAGAAATATTTGGAATTTACACCGTTAGTCATTTTGTCTCCTCGTGGAACAAAAGAAAGCAGACGATCAAATATTTAAACTCTCTTTACAGCCGAGAACGTTAGCCATCACGATTTCATTTCTCGCAACAAAATATAAGACACTCGAGACAGAAATCTCGCGTCTTGGCGGAAAACAAAAGAAGACGCACTTTTCAGAACGGTAATGCACGCTAAGCCTTTGAGGAATTACTCTCTGTATAAATTTTTCCCAAAGCGCAACAAAACAGATGCTTCTAAAAATTGACCACTTTTTGTTTGCTTCTTTTTGTTTCGAGAAACACAAAGAAGAAGAAATAAGTAAAAAAAAAAAGGGGGGGAAACTGTAAAGTGTGTAGTGCGTTCGAGGAGAAAAGTGAGGCAAATAAAGTTTTTGTATAGGTGGAAAAATCAGTTTATGCAGCATGAGAAATGAGACGCAAGAAACATTTTAGTCGCTTCTTAGAATTACGCGCTGTAATGGCGTACGTGTTTTCAGTTCCCTACCACTAGCAAAGCGCGAACTTTTTAAATAAATAATCCCACTTAAAAAGTAGCGTCCTTTCCGAACGGGGGAGCGTTTCAATAGTGATACTCGGGGTGAATATAGTTGCAATGACGTCACTGAATAAGATACTCCATACACCAAACTAACAGGGTGAAAAAAATCAAACATAGCTCAAACAGATGATACATATTTTTTAAAAATGTGCGAAATTATAGAAGCCATTAAAATTATAATCATTATTAGAAAATTCTTTTTTTTTCCTTTCTGTTTCATCTTTTCGCCTCAAGGGTCATCTTTCCAATTAAAAATTTACCGATATTGAAACTTAAATTAACAGATATTTCTATGGCTAAATAATCTCATTTATGTATTAATACTCAGTACACCGTCAATATCAATTTTTTAATACATAGAAACATATCAATTTAAAGGGATTGTTATTTACGTATTAAATTTGCTTTCTTCGAACTGACAAACCAGGAAAACATCAAAACATGTTTACAATTCTCGTCCTCTTCGTATCAGTTTCCATTTATTAAGTTTAAGTACGACATATAATATCTAATGCGCTTAAGTTACTAATTCTTGTTTGTATAAAACTTAAATCTCAAATATTTCAATTTGTGTTTCCCTTTTACACGAGAATACATTAAAAAAATCGAGGGGTACGGAAAAATGATAGCAGAAATTAAGTTGTTTTGATACAAGCAAAAGTTACTCGGAGTAAACAGATAATGAAAGCCATTATACCATTTTTTCGTTATAAATACATTTTTTATCCATTTGGCAATCTACAGGTGAACCATTTGCAATAAAAAAATGAAAAAATGAAATTCTGTTTAAGAATTTTTGGATCATATATCCCTTTATATTAACTGATGTACCCAAAATACGATCCATGCAGATATTTGAAATGATGTTGAAAATGTCTCGTAAATAAACATAAATTTTTTATCATGCGTTTTATTAAACATTTGAATTCTCTTTTACAAACATCATTTCGATAGAAAATACTTCTAACTTTAAGTCAGTAAGGCTTTATAAAAAAACTCATTTACATGATTTTTTTTAAAAAATGCATTACCTTTAATTAATCTTTCAACGGATCATAAGCAAAAATTTTTCAATTTTGGCCTATTAATTCGAATTTTAAAAAAATGATTTTTTTAAACTAATGAATTTATATTACCCGAAATAACGATCTTGGAAATCTGCTAAACGAAAACCAAAGAATTTCCTTGAATCATAAATTATAGTCTTCGCTAACATTTCTACAATCTTTAACAACAGCTGGGCATCTAATTTATTGCTTGAAAAGAAATCTATAGAATAATTCCAAAGACAATGCAGTACTTAACGTAGGTTTTTAATTTATCCTCATTCTATCTCATAATTTTGTATATTTACTAATGTTAAAATTTTAAGGCTCATTAAAACTACTGTCCGTTTCTAAAATTGGAGAGCGAAAAAAAAAATTAATTAATTTTCTAAAATTTCTTCTTTACTACCAAATGAATGGAAACTTGTTTCAGATTCAACTTGACTCCTCAACATCCTTCTCCTCCCCCCCAAAGATAAAAAATTATTAATTAAAAAAAGAATAAATTCTCTAAAATTTCTGCTTCATCGCCAAACAAATAGAAACCAGTTTCAAATGCAGATTAGTTCCTTAACACTAACTAACTTATCCCCCAGAAGAAAAGACAAAAAAGTAATTAAAACAAAATTCATTTTCTAAAATTTCTGCTTTATCGCCAAACAAATGGAAACCAATCTCAAATTCAATTCAGCTTCTCAACATCCCCTCTCCCTAAAAAAGATACAAAAAAATGCACATACACACACAGAAAAAAAAATCGGTTTTATTCGACATGACAGCTAACAATTTTTCGCTGACCGGCTAGCCATGCCATTTCAAGCGCTGCATGTCAGGTTTCCCGGATATTTCGTGTATCCGCTGAACACGCTTTAGTTGATGAGAATTTATCATTATTCAACTGTCAGGATACGAAATCGATGGTTTACTTAGTATTCGATATCACATTCCAAGCTCCTTCGGCAAACGAGCTGTTTGCCGCTTAAAGGGAGAAATATATTTCTCCAAATATTTATTCCGAAGGGGACATTTTTTAAGCGAATTTCTTTGGCTGGAAGACACTGAAGCCATTTTAGATACATTTTTCGAATTCCCTACTTCTAGGGAAAGAATTGATGCAAAAATTTAAAATTGGTCAATAATTTTCCTTCGTGAGAATGCTTACAAATAAAGGATTTGAACATATTGCAGTTATAACTTTTGAATCGTTTCTCTTTTAATGGTGCATCCAAATTTATGAGTTTTCGAACTATAAGAGTTTGAACAACAAATTAGAAAAGGAATCCTTTTATCAATATATGCAACTATATTTTATAAGGTTGTAGGTGACCCAGTCAAACTGTATAAATAATAATTATCTGTATGAAAACTTTAACATTAAAAGCATTTTGATTGATATCAAAATACAGAAAATGAAATAAAAAACAAGCAACAAGCTTAAAGCTCCAAATCATGATAAAGATATATTAAAGAAATGGCACATAGGCACCTCTTATCCAAACTAAACGCGTAAATGAAACTTTTTTATCAAAAAAAATAAGAGTTTTAATAATTAACTTTGTGGTAAAAAAATCCTTTTATCTTCTTTTAATTTTTAAAAATTTTATCAAAAATTTAACATTATCTACCACACTTTGTGTGGCATGTAATATATACAACATTAAAAAGAGTAGATGATTACACTGAGATATCAAAAAATAATGAGCAGCTGATTATATTGAGAAATCAAAAATAACGTCCAGCTGTTTACTGAAAGATACTCATAACACCCCATAATCATTTCGGAAGCCTTATAATATCTATTAACGATTTTTTTCCCGACATTTTAAATTTTCAGTGCCATACATTATTTCATGTTTTTTTAAACATCATCTGTTTGCGTAATAATAGCAAAACTCCACCTGTGTTTAAACTATTCACTGCAATTTCATCTGCGTCATAATATCCACATCGTTTAACTAAACAAATACGAGGTGCGGGAGAAAGCTGACTTTCAAACTCGAAGAAAAGAATTATACGCAGAAAAATTGCTTTTGAAAAATAGCTAACATTTCAACATCATAGTGACTGGGGATTTATTGTACTTTCATTTTTGCCATATCCTGTTTTCTTAAACATATAAACTAATAATAAAATTAGTTGACATATTTCTTGCTAAACAATCGTTTTCCAGGGCTGAGTATTGTATACATTCAACTCTAAGAAGTTCAAATATTTAAATAAGTTATTTATTTTCTTATTGCGAAACTTTCATGCCTTCCTTATCAATTAACTTACGTGTATGAGGTGAGTAAATTTTAAATCCTATATATATATATATATATATAAGCTAATTTATCATAAGAATAGTTTATATTCATTTCTTATATGTCTTTTTCCAAAACAAAAAAACTGTTTACGAAATGTCGAATCTTAAAAATAAATTTTTCAAATGATAATCTTTACAGAATAAATTTTTGTACTCGATTACAGTTTCCAATAATTTATAGAATTTTATAACACATTTTATATAAATATGAAAAGATATTCTATATAAAAAGATAGAATATTTTCAAAGAAAATGTTGTAGTTAATATGAGTTTTGAACTTTTCCTATTTTAAACTTTTAAATTAATGTTAAAATTTCAAATCTCAATAAAATTGCCATCTGTCGTTTCTAAAATTAGAGTGAGAGAAAAGATATTTGTTCCTCTAAATCATCTAGGTGAAAAACTCTTTGTAATATTGTTATATTACATTTTCTTTAAGCAGCATGAAAACTTATCCCAATTACCTTTACATTTTTTCTTTTAAGTGATTTCATTATCAATGAAACACACTTCGAAAAATAAAAGATTTAAATATTTTCACATGAAATGAAAAAGATATTATTAAATAATATTTTGGACAAATAAAGGTTTTATCCCACCAAAACTATCAGAAGAATTTGAAATAAGTTTCACGGAAAACTTTAAAAAAAGTAACATTTATTGTTTAGTTCAGAAATTACTACAAAATAATTGAGTGTTTAATAATAACCTGCTATATATTATTATACACTCATATTTAGTATAAAATGTTCTTCCGAAATTTCCATTTGTCTAGAACGTCGACCATTTATCATTAGATCAAATGGCTGGACGAATTCTAGAGCACGTCGTCAAGATTTACTCATTAATTAACTGAATATATTTTGGTAAAGTAATTAGCATTTTTAAGTAGGAAATAACTATTTTTCAACAAGAATTACTAAGTATATATTTATTCAGTTTAATATAATTTTAAATTAACTATTTAAAATATACCTAGACTGACAAAAGAACAAATTCAATTAATTCGGATTATTCATAATTACATATGATTGAATTAAATCATAATATGAGACGTAAACATGTTTTCGTACAAATAATTAATAATAAGCATGTTTTTTTTAAACATAGATATGCATTAGAAAATTCTTTTTCTTCTTTTAGTTAAATTGAATTTATATATTGAAATTAGAAATTTAAATACGATCATAAATATTTGTTTAAATTTGCCTTTTTATGATGGCAACTAACGATATTTCAATCTTATTATTCAGCATGGATATTACGAGGATATTTTAGACCGCAGATGGGTGACATTATTTAATTAAACACACTTGTCTAATATAATTGAAAAATTTCCTGATCAATCGATGCATCGATACAAAGGCATTAAAATGAAGCAGCATTAGAATAAAAAATGTAATATTTCTGATGTTTAATTGTTTACCGTACAAATTCACAAATAAATTTATACAGTCAAGTTATACAAGACAGAGGTTCAGAAAATCCTCAAACAAAATATTTTATAGCCAAAGTGAAATATTCAAGAATAAAAGAGCACACATGAAAAGTTTATAGAAACCATTGAGTCGAATATTAAATATAAGTAAAAAATTGGAATAAAATTCACATAAATAAGAAACTAATTTATAGTAATCTAGAACAATATAAATTATTATTTACGATATTTATATAATTATTACTTATTATTTACAATTATTTTACAAGGTCAAAAATCAACATTATTAGTATCCAGTTAAAAATAAACGCTTCTGAATATAGATCTCTAACGTTGAAGTTGAATTTCTAATTTATTGCGATATTACATTTAAAATTTATTACTAAATGTAAATTTTTAATATAAGTTACAGAAAGTTAAAACTGTAGACATTTAACAGAATGTATTGTAAATATCATTGAGATCTATTAAAGCATTGAATGCCACATATTTTTCGGAATGCTTAATAAATCATACTAAACGGATTCCCGAGATATTGTTTAACTATAACACCCTCCCTATATATACCTTGTTCAAATTTTCAATTGTTTATAAAATACCACTCAAGTTCAAATTCCTTTTTTTAAACTTGTAGGGGATGATACTTGATGTTAATACACTTTTTTCAAATATTAATTCATTAATTAAATTTACTCAATTTTTAATATTTTAAATAGTTTTAGCAGTTTGTAATGAAAATTAAAAACTGCTAAACAACAGGCAGTAACTCAATACGAGGATTGATACTGCAAGGATTTCAGTATTTTTCACCTGAAGGTGAAGAATGCGAGTTCAATTCTTGCAAAAAATCAATCGTTTTTTTTATAATTTATTTATATTAATTGTAATTATTCAATAAAAATTAACTGAAATAAAATTTTTCTTTGCTGACCTAAGTAGGAATTGATTTATTTATTTTTATATTACTAGTTAAAACTAATGTTAAAAATAATTAAACAAAAATGAGATTTGGCTCAGGAAATAAGAGAAAATTTTAGAATAAGGTAATATTGACGAATAAGGTCAAAAAATAGAAACCTAACTAGGATTTAAATTAGAATACGAAATATCATTAGTATATAGAGACAGCATTGAAACAACATATTCCAACATTCATGTATACAAGACACCATTGGAAAAGACACAGCAGTATTACATTTGTGATTAAAACAGTCTTATGGCGAAATACAATGAGGAATTCATCGCATAACAAAGCAATTTTCTTCACCGAGATCCATAACACTCCCATCTGTCAGGCAACTCCTAACTATTTCTTCATGAACGAGTTTCGGATCCATCTTCTGAGTTAGATACATGTAGCGTGCCAGTTGAAACTAATCAAAACACATTTAATGCACGCTCACTGCTCTGATAAATCGACTCATCTATCCTTCCTATCGATCGCCGTTGTGAACATGTCGACAGTGGAAGGAAATTTATCATCACAGATCCGCTTTTAAGGTTTTAAAATAATCCAACGATGAATCCTCAGAGCAATTTTGATCTCGGCCTCAGACGCAAAAGGCTGCGAGATAAAATCGCGAATAATAGCGAAGTAATAGTTAAAACAAAACTGGAATTTCCGCGATACTCGCATCCGGATTTTAATGAACAATTCAAATGATAGCGAGCCGAAAAAAGACGATCTAACTACTTCAGACATAAATGCTTGGCTATTGTTCGAAACCAAACGATTTTCAACTCGCTATTGTTCGATACTTTTCATTAGAATTTTCTGTTATTTGTGTTCTTTACAACTGTGTGAACCAAAAGAATTTTCTGATCGTGTACTAATATACTGATATTAAATAAACGCTTTTATTAGCATCACATGATTCCTGTTTGTAAGGATAGAATTTTGCAATAAATTTTTCACTCATTTCCTCTGAATTTTTGTATAGTTATTGGTTCCCGATGACAATAGAATATTTTACTAATTTTTCGAGCTCTTTTTTATTAATTATTATACTAATTTAGCTGAAAATTTGATTTATTTATCAAATGACTAATCGTCGAGAAATATAAAGTTTTAAATTCCATAGAATTTAAAATGATGAATTATGAGATATATTTAAAAAGTAAAAATCAATATAAATAGATAGTTTTAAATCTGCTTTTATTAACACAGCGTAGCGCAGAATTAATATATATATATATATTGAAAATCTCGCAATATTATAAAAAGTTAAGATATAACGCAGTAATTTTTGGCAGAAATTTTTAACAAATATTGAAAATCTCGCAATATTATAAAAAGTTAAGATATAACGCAGTAATTTTTGGCAGAAATTTTTAACAAATATTGAAAATCTAGTAATATTATAAAAAGTTAAGATATAACGCAGTCATTTTTTTCATTAAAAGAATTTGGTTAGTAAATTTTTCACTCATTTCCTCAGAATTTTTGTATAGTTATTGGTTCCTGATGACAATAGAATATTTTACTAATTGTTACAGTTTTTTTTATTAATTATTAAACTTAATTTAGCTGAAAAAATGATTTATTTATCAAATGACTAACCATTTAGAAATTATCTGAGAAATATAAAGTTTTAAATTCCATAACACTTACAATCATGAATTATGAGATATATTTAAAAAGTAGAAAGCAATATAAATATATAGTTTTAAACCCGCTTTTATAACGTAGCGTAGAGTGGAAATAAAAAAAATATTGAGTCTGGCAATATTATAAAAAATTAAGATAAAGCGCTATCTTAAGGATGACATTTTTGGCTATTTCATTAAAAGTTAAAATATATTAAAAATTTACTTAAAATTCAAATTTACTCAGAGAATTTCTATCAGATTCTCATGCATTTGTTGTGACATCTTCTTTATAAAAATTAATTAAAAATAAGAAATCAAGAATATTAAATAAAGATTAGAATTCAAATATTTATTCTTACAGTAAGAATGTTATTAATGCGAACAATAGCATTTATTAATCCCATAGAATATTAATTACACAGATTATATAAAAATTAGAATATTTATTCTTTAAATCTAGAATATTGACAGAAGATTATTTTTTAACGGTGAAATTTTGCATCAATGTTTAACACATAGATGTGAAACGGAAGATAATCGGCCGGTATGACTTTATGGATTTCGTATGAAATTATAGCACCATATTGACAGCATTAATGAGAGGATAAAGCTTAGGTTATGAAACACTTAAGCCTTATCCAGGGAAGAGGAATTTTTTTAAAAACAACAATGAATATCATAAGAAATAAAAACTAAAAACTAGAAAATAATAAATGTAAAATTATAAAAAAAAATTAATAATTATCGTACATGAAAGGAAAATAATTTTTTTTATCAAACCCTGGAGCCCAAAACAAAAATTGATAAATATGATTGTAAGAAAAAACATTAAGAAAAACCTAAAACCTTTAATGAACATCATAAAAATAAACAATGCAACATAAAAATAACACGCACGCACACGCACACGCACACACACACACACACACACACACACACCACAAATGGAATTATGACTTCAACTGACTTAATGCTTTTCTAACTGCGATTCACGCTTTTACGATTTTTATTTTGACCTCCAGATTTTTGAAAATAAATTATTTTTTTCTTTTTAATATATCGACAAGAGTTTGTTCTAAATCTTAATACACCTCTCACTTATTCTTACACTAAAAAAATAAACATATCAAAAGCCTAAAACCCCCCAACTGACTAATGATTTCCTTTCTGTTTTAAGCACAGTGCTTACTGTTCATAACCGCTCTATCGGAACACTGAACTCTGCTATATTAAACATCGAGCGAAAGTATTATTCTCTCTCTCCATCAGTGATACATTGCGTCGACTAAGTAATTACTACCCGGAATTACCGACCATAATAAATTAACCGATTGTTATTCGAACATTAACAATGAGAAGAATTTGTGATATGTTAATTAGTCTAGTCACCTAGCACCTTCTGATGGTGGAACTCATGAATTCTTGCGAAATTTGCATTTGTGGTGCATGGGAATTGGCACTTCCTTAGTCCAATCAAGATACTTCGAGTTTGATCGTTCTAAAGAAGACTGGACAGCGTATTAGTTAATGTTCTGAACAACAGACGTTAAAAGTACATTTACAACTACTTGCTAAAACTCTTAATACATATGATGAAATGAATTCGTCGTATTTTTAAAATATGGCTGTTATAAAAGGTAATTTTTTACTTTCTCCTAGGCGAAGTGAAAAATAAATATTGTAACAATCATATCTTCAAACTCCAGGTTATGACGAATCTCCACATTTTAGAACTCGATGAGTTCAAAAAACTCATTTTTGAAAAATGCTTATCTGAGACAAAGACAACTCAAAAACGCTTTGAGCTAGAGAATGAAATTTGTTATACTGTCTTTAACACAAAATTTGTAGATTTCTGCCAAATTTTGAGCAAAATCTGTTCAGAGGAAGTCCATCTATCCTGTTGTTCGAATATAATTTTACATGATAAATACAAAACGAGGAGAGCTAGATGAATTTATCGCATTATTGAAGTATGGCTGTTATCAGCAGTAGTTTTTTATTTTCTTATAAGCGAAGTGTAAATAAAATATTGGAATAGTCAAAATCTTCAAACTCCAGGTTCTGACAAATCTCCACATTTTAGAACACCATAAGTTCAAAAATCTCATTTTTGGAAAACGCTTATCTATGGCAAAGACAACTCAAAATCGCTTTGAGCTAGAGAATGAAATTTGTTATACAGTCTTTACCAAAAAATGTGTAGGTTTCTGCCAAATTTTGAGCAAAATCTGTTCAGAGAAAGTCTATCTATCCTGCTGTTCGAATCTAAGTTTATATGATAAATAAAGAACGAGGAGAGCTAGATGGATAAAATTTGACACACAAGGTTAACAACTATATTGTAGAAACATATCAAATTTTGAGCAAAATTTAATAAGAAGCTAGATGTCTGTCGGTCTGGGCTTTCAGAAGCGTGTAATCGTGATAATTCAAAAGCGCAATGATTTAATTATATTCTGCAAATACCTAGCGTATTTTTTTCATAAGAGGTAAAGAAATAAAAATATTCTGAAATTCTTATCTAAATAATTTAAAGTGGATTGTTTCTAGAACGTAATTGCTAACAATTTTATTTTATATACGCTAAAATTTTATTAATATAGTAATTTAATTAATATTAGGTTGGGTAAAAAGAAATCCATAATTATTTTACAGCCATCTACCGAGAAAATAATGGATTTCTTTTCATTATTTTCTTTCCATATGGAATTATTGAAAATAATGGAAAAAGAAATTCCATTATTTTCTCGGTAGCTGGCTGTAAAATAATAATGGATTTCTTTCCCCCCAACCTAATATGAGAGTAAAAATCACTGTTCCTCTTATATGTTTATAAACACTGGATAAAATTTTGGACGAAGTACACAAAATTACTTCAAAATTAATTCGAGAACTTCTAAGATCAGGAAATCAAATAAAGAATAGTCTGTGGCTTCCTTGCGAATTACATGCAGTTTATTCATAAGTAAACTTAATAAACCGCCACATGAATTTATTTCTTGAGTATCCGGAGCTTAAAATTAATTAGTCGGTCATTTATTTATTGCATTCTTACCAATCATCATTTATCGAATTTTACTAAATAACTTATTAGTAGGTCATTCCTTTTTGTAAAAAAATGTAAACAGGAAGGTGTAACAAATTATTTAAACGTAATATTCCATTTAAAAAATTTCCAGTTTTTATTATACTAGATTATAGCATAATATTGGATATTCCGTAAAAGAGTCTTGGTTGAAATTATAGCAAAATATCCATATTAAAAAAATGCTCCTGTTTACAAAGAGAAAATACATAATTGGTCCCTATTTGCGCCACAAACATTCTAAAATTAGGCTTATTAAATTCTAACGAGAATACCAGCGTTATTGTCTACCTCAGCCAAGTATCCTCGAAATATCAAACAGTACATATCATAATCCTCGACACCAGAATGCTGGAAATATCATTAAACATAATCATTATGATAATAATGGTAACAGTGGTCAACGCAATTAGATAGCATAGATGACACATAATCACACAACCGCTATATATCTATATCGCCAGTTCAGCTAGTGCTGACTGTGTTAAATGGATGTCAGTCAATTCCGTCGCATGTTCAGTTACCAGTTGACCTCGTCTAGCTTGTCTAGTCCAGTTACTCTGCATTTGATGGGACTTAGTTTAAGTGGAGTGAGTTATATTGTCGGAACACGCAACTTAATATTCTTTGAATCAGTCGCAGCGCCTCAGATTTTTTTTAAAAAAAAAGTAAATGCAAGGAATTCTATTGCTTTCTACGGGTCTTTTCAAGTAAAGATTTCGAACGTAAAATGGAAATTACAGAATTGTATAGCTCAAATAAGCTATCAAATAGCTCACATCTAAATAGGTAATCTATGACAGTTTCCGAAGTCAGTCTTAAAGTTGATTGAATTCATAATTTCAAGCAATTTAAAACATATTTTAAAATCCGAAAATGTAAATGGCGCTCTCAAATCATTTAGGAAAATAATCTGAAAACTCCTTAAATATGCATACAATTATTATAATATAAATATAATTAATCGAGATAATTATTTTTACAACTGTTAATACTAATTGGGAGACCATATTATTGCGTTTCCCATGTTGCTAATGCATTATTTTTGAGCAAAAATGAGAATAATTTTATACGAAATTCATTATTTTACAAAGAATAAGCAAAAAAAAAAAAAAAAAACACCTCTCTTTTTTAAAAGTTCTTTCTTTACTTATTTAACGCAAATATCCCTCTTGTATGCATAAACAAGAAATTTATACGGATTAAATGACAAATTATCTACTTCATTAAATCATACGTGGAACATGATTAAATGACGAAATTGGATTGAACCAAGAAGATATTAAAAGATATATATTCAATATTCAATTAATTTTTTCCCCGTGTACCTTCGTTCTTTTTGCAAAGCGAAGAATCACTTCATTGAAAGATGCAAATATGACTGTAAATAATATTTCCTTAATCTGATGGATTTTCTTTTGATAAATGCACTTTTTTTTTCCAATTGAATTATTTTCATTCTACTTTCTCTAGCGCCGTCATTAGTGTATTTTAGTGCACTGAAACGAAAATCGTTTAATTCAATCATGAATTCGTCTGCTGGCGAATTCTAGACATGGATAAGCACTCATGGATCTTTGATAATAACGAAAAGAGCTTAATTTTTAATTTTTTTTGTCTTCTTATATTATCTTCCCTTTTACAGTCTCCTATCTAGATTTGATTGCTATTCCTTCCGTTTTACTATATGTGTTTAAAGATTTTCAATTTGAAAACCATACAAAGTTGTTTTATTTGCTGCGTTTATTGCTTTTACTTTGCATGGTTTCAAATATTTTACCGCTGAAGACAACATATCTGAATTTTTGTAAAACATAAATAATCTCAAATTCCCTTCAATTATTTTGACTCAGGATTTTCATAGTTCGTATTAATGTAACAACTATCAAACTTTCTTCTCACTTATTTTTTGTGAGATTCTCCCAGCAGCTTTCAAGTCCTATCCACCAAATCTCCTTATTTGGATCTCTTTTATTTTCCTATCTTTCAGCCTACTTATCTTTCTTTGCTGTCTTTTTTTGGAACCCTAGATCCTTTCTTCTTGAGAGTTCGTCAATTGGTCTGATATCCACAGGCAATTTACGAGTGAAGTTTTCTCTTCTTTTAGCCAGCACCTAGGTTTCCATTGTCTCTGGTCTAGTGGACTGCATTTTTTCCATCCTTTCATTCCGAAAGGTTGCTAACTGATGCCTTAGAAACATTCCTGATCGAAGTTTCAGTCTGGAAATCTAACTTTCTTTACATGGCTGTAAATGTACATGGAATGTTTCATTTAAAGGGGAAAGGTTGCAATTGAATTCAGTAACTATTCGGATGCTTCGTTTTGCATCTGTCTTTGATTTTTAAAAAAATTAAAGAGTCTTGTCTTTTAAAAAGAATTTATATCCCATAAAATTTATTTATTTTAATACTATAAATTGAGTCACATAATTCATATTCATAACAAATATTTAAATGCTTTTGTAATGCATTTGGCTTAACGCTAATAAAACAGCCAGTCTTTTATGTCAGAAAATTTGTGCCTTGCACAACTGGGGCATAACATAAATTTTCCGTCTCCAATCTTGGTTTAGCAAATACAGATGGCGCCTGAAGCATAGCACTATTTTTTGGGGGGGCTTTTAAACATATTTTTGTTTCAAAATATAATATAAAAGCAATAATGGTTTAATCCGATGAAGTAAACCCTTATTTATACTTCTGACATGCCTCTGCCCCCCAGGTAGCTATGCCCTGGCAAGGCGTTTAATTTTCTATGTCAGGAAATTTAAAAATCTAAGTTACAAATGCTTAAAAGTGAACAAAAAATGAATGAAATAGGCACAAAAAAAAGATTCCTTGGTCAATAAATTAAATCTGAATAAATTTCCAGAAATGCAATTTAGATTCATAAAAAAACCTGTTGTTTTATATGTTATACTCTTTAATAAATGATAGAAATAAAAATAGCCAAACTCGGTAGAGTAATATTCGAAAACAACGTAAGTAAAACATGCAAATAAGACTATTTTACTGCTAATAAAACTTCCCCTTTTAGAAAATATGCCTCCAAAATTTTATACTGAAAAATAAAGATTTAGGTAACATTTTACAAATTAACTTTTTCATTAATATTAATCTGTTTACAACTTATATTCGAAAAAAAAAAAGAGTTTTCGTTTTACATGTTATACTCTTTAATAAATGATGGAAATAAAAATAACTTAACTCGATAGAATAATATTCGAAAACAACACACGTATAAAAAATTCATTTCACTGATAACAAGTCTTCCCTTTTTAGAAAATATGCCTCCAAAATTTCATACTGAAAAATAAAGATTTAGGTGGCATTTAACAAATTAGCTTTTTCATTAGTATTTATCTGTTTCACAATAAACATATTTTCAACAACGGTTCAAGTAGAACGCAAAAAAATCTGCAGTTATTTTTTTAACATATGATGACAATAGAAAGTTCTCAAATGATCATTTTTTTCTGATAATAACATAATTTCTAGTTATTAAGTTCGCGATTCTCTATAATTTTAATTATTAAGTGATTAATATTAAATTGTTTTTATTTTGGAAACTAAAGCATTAAAGTTTTATCAATTTCAAAACATAAAGCTTATTTTCTAAGTTCCTCTGAAAGAGATTTTTTAAAAAAATTCAGACCTACAGTATCATAGCTTCAGTAATTATATAAAGACAACACTGATATTCCCCACAGAAATCACTTAAAAACTTGAAACTTTCTTCTTTGAAACGAAATACATTGAAGCCTTTCCTAACAAAAACATGCCTTATGTGAGTGACGCCATACTAGCTTTCTCCAATTATAAGCCTTTAAAAGCAAGAGACCCTTTCTCTACCATAAAAGGCTTTGTCAAGTACTTATTGGCCCATTAGCAGAATCTAGTGATGCATATTATAATAACAATATTTCAAAGGAAAATTACATTAGCAAAAGGTGACATCTATAACTTTTGGAAAGAAGGGAGATAGAATCCAGTAAAAATATTTGGAATAGATTTTGAAACTTTTGGCTCCAAGAGACTTATACAATCTATAACAACAGTAAGAACGAATCAATTTATTTTTGGGTAATTACTCTAATTTCAATATGAAGAAATATTTACACACTTATTTACTGTTTTCAAAATATAAGTCCAGTGCTTTTGTATGTTTTAAACATTTTTTGCTAGATCTCCCTGATTGTTTAAACTATATTTAAATCCCTGTTAATGGCTTTATTAATATTTAGAAAGACAATGTTATAGAATATTGATTGACTATAAACCTGCGCTCAGGATGTTACCTCTCTACTAAATAGACTGATTTATTTTGTAAGAAAACTGACAGAATAAAAATGGTATTTTCAAAGTGAGAATAAACAGCCCAGAATTTTAAATGATTATTTTTTATTTGCATTGATCATTTTCTTAAATTGTGAAACTTCAATATTAGTTTATATTCATTAACTTTAATTCACAGTGAGAAGCGGATAAAACCCATGCAGTCTGAAAGCAAATGTCCAGCAAAAATGGAATGTTGGATAAAATGCAATTTTGAATCCAAACTACTTATTCGGGATGTTAATTTTCTGCTCTCACGATGAGATAAAAAACGAGTCTACTTTGAGAAGTTAGAAATCAACCCAAATATATTTATTATTGTTATTTTACCGAGACTTGCTCTCCATTTCATACTTTTCACTCGCGAGACAATATTCTCTATTCTACCAGCGATTAAAGGTCAACCGCCAATTTGTGGCAACCGAATAATAAAAGAAAATTCCAATGTAGGATGAAACTGATGAGCGTTTTGAGTTAGTCATAACAAGAAAGGAAATAGAAAGGAACTCAATATAAACAGCATGCTCTAACAATTATGTTTGTTTAAATATGAACTAACAGCTGTTAGACATGCAGACGATTCTGATTATTATTGTAATCATATTTCTCGAATGTTTGAAAGGCACTTCCCTCTTTCATAATAGATATTAGTTTTTTTTCTCCAGTTGTGTGCATTTTATAGAAATATAAAGAAATATTAGCTTTCAACACTCATCAATATAGAATTCTGGACATAATAAGTGTTGTAGCGACCCAGACATAAAATGAATACAGATACTTCGTTGCACGTCTTAAAGGTGTGATATGAAAACAAAGCATTAATGCGCTTATAATCTATTATAATAAAAATGCAGCTCGAAATGCGTTGCTAAGCGCAAAACTGGAGAACGGCTCGACCGATTTGGCTAATTTTTTGTTTAATAATTTCGTTAAGACACGAGGATGGTTCTTATGGAAAGAAAAAATGAAAAAACGGCGAGGAAAATAGTTAAAACGACACTTTTCTTACTTTCCCGCCAAAAATCTGCATTTCCTTCCCCCACGCCAACTGAGTGAGATAGCAGGAAGTAATAAATTAGGATTTGTTTAGAAAGAAATGCGCGAAGTCAGTTGGTTTTCATTCATAGATAACGGGATGTTTAAAAAAAGAAACAAAATAGCTGCTTTTATTATTAGTCTGTATGAATATTTAATCTATGCCTGCTCAAAATAAAATTTCGGCACGGAAGAAAAAAAAAGAGTAACAAAGTGAAAATAGGGTTTGTAGAAACAAAATTAGTGAAGAAAAAAAAGGATAGGAAAAAAAAAAAAGAAAAGAAAAGAAGGATGTGTGTGTATCAATATTATTTCCTCTGTGCGCGGCATTTTCCGAGCTTTTTTTAAACTTTCTCGCATCTCTTAAAAACTAATTGTCTTTATTGTTTAGTTTGTTTACATTTATGAAAATTTGAATCTCATTATTCTATGAAAATGTAGAATTTTAGACATTTCCCTCCACCATTTAAGTAAAATATCAATTCCGGGACAATCATTGCTCGGATACAAAGAGAAAGATGAATAGCACAATGAACAGAACATCTGAAGAAAATAATACTAAATAATACTCTAAATGAATTATATGATTATCAAAATTTGTTTGGTTTAAAAATATTTTGATGAAAAACCTGTTATGAGACACAGCTAAATAAAATATTATATGAAAATTTTAGCGAGCATTAATACTGGCGAACCGACTGGTCGCCAAGGGCGGCTAGTACTTTATAAAGGAACTAAAATATAAATATATGAACATTTACACTTGCTAATCTACTGATGACAATGAAAAAATGAATTGACATAAAGACTGACTTATATCAAGGAATTGAATAAATTGGTTAAAATGTGAGTACTACATATTACAATCGTGTATTAAAATATACCCATATATAAGGTACTGCCTTCGGGTATTTTACCACAAGGAGAATCATGCTTTTAAAGTTCAATTTCATAAAACATTAATCAAATCTACTTTATCAAATATATGATGGCATGACTTTGAAATCTTTTGAAATCCTCACCCCTTTTTTACAAGCGACCATATTTTATTTACAGTCAGTGAGTCGCTAATTTTAAAATTTTAAAATTCAGAAGTGTAGGGGGAGACAGAAGGGAGGGAGGTAAGTGAAGGAAGATGATCAAAAAATTGATTTTGAAAAAGCCCCTCCCCCATCATTTTTTATTTATCTATTTACGCATTTTTTTTCAAAAAGTTTGCGCCTATGATCAAGATTTCCCGCGTTATGAGTTTATCGTGTTCACTCATTTTGTTCCACGTTGTGTTTCAAATGAAAACAATTCTATATAAAATTCCGTGAAGGGAAAAATCTTATAAAATTAGCGTACGTGGGGCTGAGGAATACGTGCGAAACGACTAAACTGTGTGGAACACGTAAATAAGTAATCGAACTTTAAAAAACATCCCACAGCAGATATCGTCTATGAGAAAAAGAACGTTAACGCTGTTAGTCGCTGGTTGACGGTTACAAGGAGGAGTGGTGCGCTACGTGACTGTAACCGTGATCGCTGTTGGCCCATTACCGAGATTGCGTCGTCTGCGTTTCCTAAAGAAGCCGGGAACCTTTAAACTCATATTCATCATTCCAGAATCAGATAAACGGGGATCAGCTGTATATTGCGACAAATATAACAACAAGTCATTTTTTTGAATTGCTTATCATAAGTTAAATATATCGATGATGGCCGCAATATCTAAAGATACTTGTGAATTTAGAATATTTTGAACAGCTGCAAGAAAATGTTGTCTTTCACATTCTTCAACATATATAAGAAGAAAACTAACTGTTTTAGTAAGAAATTTATGAGTTTTTATTTTTTGAAATTTGTTCAGAAATATTGCAGATAAAGTTCAGAAGAAAAATTGGATACAAAAATTTGTAGAATGTAAATGAAATAATTTGAGCAATTATATCATGATTACACTTCTATTATACAGGATGATAGAATTTATTACAAATTAATAATTATATGATTGTTTGTCAAGTGGAAAGATTTTTTTTAATCGAGAGAATGAGCTTGAAAGGAGCCATTTTAAATCATAACTGAGTTCAACCTGATGTAAAATATTACATATCACCTAAGACCATTTGTATTTTGAGTGACGAGATCTGAATACATAATTGCAGAATTTAAAAACTTTATTAGTATAAAATACGAAGCATTCTGATTCGAATGAAGCTTTAAGAAATTTCAGAGATTCATAAATCTTTATAATAACAAAAACCTTACAACTCTCAATCGAACTTGATATTAAATGAAATAGACAATAAAAGAGATTCGCACCGATAATTAACAGATTTTCAATATATTTTAGGAAATTTTGAACTTCTAAGTATCTTAAATCCACGTACTGTTTTCTCAATTCATAAGTTTCGACATTAAAAAATATGTATTTTTAAAAGAAAATTATAAAAATACTACAATTTGTCGTATATAGATTGCAGCTTACTTTGAGATTTAAATAAACAGCAATTTATGCAAATAAGTGTTTAAATAAATGAGAGTAAACTGATTTCGTTAGATTCAAAAGAAAAATGAAAATAAGAAACAATATAAATATAGGTACAGCCCATTTCATTTTAAGCAATCATGTAATGGACAGTTTCAAAATTTTTCTCAAGACAGGATTAAAAATTTTAAGCTGCTTCTCGATTTTCACAATAGAATAAGGTCTGTATTTCTAGTTTTTGATAATAAATTAGCTGCCGTTTTATTAACAAAAAATTTGATTAATTATTATTGTTCAGCAACAACAAAAACTCACACTCACAGAGAGCGAGAGAAGTTAACAGAAAGCGAGAAATACACAATTTTACAACAATATGAATCATACTATTTTGCTCCTGAAAGTCAAACTCGAATGCAGGTGCAAACAGAGTGGAAGGGAAAATAATTAACGATTCAAACAGAGGTAGAACGCAGTTTGTTTCAACACTTTTTCTCTGATACAAACGGAAACTGAACGATGCGGGTATCTTATCAAATGAAGTTGCAAGGCGGCACTCGGCTGAATTAATAACTTTCGTTTTATAATAACTCTTTAATTAGAATCGGGGTGAGCAACGTGTTTTCTTAAAAATCCGTTAAATCAATAAACAGTACACGAAACAATCAATATACGAAGGATTAACGTAGTCATTGCAAATGGGATTACACTTCTCGTAATAGAAATTTAAATTACTCGCTAACTAGTTGAAAAAAAAGTGCAAGTAATTGATTAAATGCTACGAAATGCGATGCAGAATCTTTTAGAAAATCAATCAATGGGATTTCCGTCTAAAAGGAATGACAAGCATTGCTAATCCTTTAGATGAAGTATGCTGATTTGAAAGGTGTTTCGAATGCGAAAAGGACAAAAGGATCCATCTTTTCTGTTGGAGAGGAGCAATGGACTGCAAAATGTACTCGAAATTAACGTAACGGTAGCAGATCGAGGATTACGGTTTGTGTTGACGCTCGATTAAAATTGATTCAATCAGAATAAAAAATGGATATACTTTAAAATTAGCATTTTATTCTCAATCGTGTTGAGTGCTGTTTCACAAATTTTATGCTGATGTTAAAATAATATTTTATAGTTAATACAGTATCAGAAATCATGTTTGATTGTTTACAGCAAAATTTGTTATAATAAATTGATATGAAGAAATCATATTCGAATTTACATTATTCCCTTTTGAGCCTTTAAATGTCTGTGGTACATGTTTCCTTATAGTCCTTTTGCATAGAATTAATTTATTTTATTTCAATTCCAATAAATGCCCTGTTTATATTTTGTACCAGAACATAAAATTATAAAAGAATTTTATATAAAATACATTAATCTAGAGATTTCAAGACAAATTATTTCTTTTACCGGTAGCATTAAACATTTATCTTTAAATAACTGTAATAATTATTTGAAAATAAAAAAAATCATATATACTTCAATACTCATCTCAAAATAAAAAGTCTTTCCATAAAGGTCCAGGAAAAAAAGAGCTTTTTCAATTACCGAATTTCGTTAATAAACAACACGTGTAAGATAGAAAAACATACTGAAATGATTGAAAAAAATATGTAATTATCCTCCATTATAGCTCAGAAATTATTTTTCCAGAGATAATTGCGGACAATTTGTTTATATGAATCATTTCTCAAAACAGAAGGAAAACATAATTTAATTCTGAATAATTATCACGTGACTGCTCGTGTTGACAACGTGACTAATTCTTTTTTGTCTCGCTATTTAGCCATTTCCAGATATCCTTATTGTAAATACAATTAAAAAACGCTTTAATCTTCTTAACGCCAGAAGTTTTAGCAAAACATTTATAGTACTTTTTAAGTTTTAAAGAAAGTGTCAGTAACAGATGTGTATGTTCACAAACAATAATATCTTCATAGCTAGAGTTGAAGATCAGTTCGTTATTGTCTGATTTTATATGGATAGTGTTAGATACAATGATATTTTTTACTAAGGGAAATCATAGATAGAATTACAATATTAAATAATATTATCTACAAGTGTCCCACTAAATATGAAGCGGCCATTTCATTGTTTGGATAGAACACATTATAAAGAGTGTTTTGATGTATAACATGTGGATAATTAGACTATAATTCTATATCTGGAAACCCCATATGCTATTCATCAAAATACTCGTCTTGACGTGGTCTATCCAAATCTGTAAATATTAAGCATGGCCTACTTTGCAGAACACTCTGTAAATGCTGTAATAAAATTACTAAGTGATATCACGAAAAATCCCACAAAACTTAGCAAATATCAAATTGTTAAGATTTTTATGTAAAACATGTTTCTAGAAATATCGAAATTAATAATATCAATCGAGATTGATCAAGCCAAGTGAGATTAAGTAATACACTTCCCAGAAGAATGTAACTGCCAAAAGCCAACAAATTCTTCAAAAAATTCACCAACAACAAATCCATTCAACAAAAACAACACCAGAAAAAGAATTTCAAGAAATATTTTCCCATCTATTTTAAATAATAAAAAACTAACAATAACAAATACTTCTTGGTCCGAAATCATTTGACATAAGATTTGATAACATTTTTAAAGCTACTGTGCGCATGATGCAGATTTAAAATTTGCAACAGCTAATAATAGTTAGTATCTATAATTTTAAATCCAGTAGTTCATTCCATGTATAGTCAAATAGTCAGGTATAAACACAGAACAAAAATAAAAACGTTATAACCAAAAGAGTAAAACAAAAGGAAGGAAGGGGAGGGTGGAATTTCTCGTTCAGAGGTTTTAACTCT
Source organism: Argiope argentata (assembly GCA_026289955.1). Taxonomy (NCBI): domain Eukaryota; kingdom Metazoa; phylum Arthropoda; class Arachnida; order Araneae; family Araneidae; genus Argiope; species Argiope argentata. The sequence continues at coordinate 7,409,688 of JAOUZG010050968.1, read as the reverse complement.
ATTGACTGATCCGGAATCTATATTGATGTTTATATAAAGTGTCAGGAACCTTAAACTGCTGGAGACACCCTCACATTTATGGGGATGTTCGCTCACATTAATAGTTCGCTCTGCTCCCCCTCCAATTCTTGCGCTCGTCATCCAATTCATCACCAGAGAAGACTTCTCACCAGTCCCGACCCATTTTCTCCCAGCAGACGATTTCCCCCGTCAGTCCACCCCCCTCGGGCCAGAATTCTATTCTTTTATGGCGCTAATATTCGCCGGGGCTCGCATTCCCATAAATTTCTAGGGGTACAGAAGAATTATTAGACGAAACGGTGGAACAGTCCAATGCTCTGGAAAATGAGAAAAAAGGGGGTGGAGGCCAGATAATGGGGTGCGATATTTTTATTTCTTCCGCGAGTGGGGAAGGGGATAAAGTCTGCATTTTACTCTTAGTACTTCTCCTCATATATAAAAACACCCCTCCCCTTCCTCGCGTAGGGCCATTCCCGCAATTAATTATGCACAAAAAGTAAGAAAAACCTGTTACGGCAGTTTTATCACGTATCTACGGCATTTCCTAGCTTTCTGCGTGATATCTCGGCTTCTTTCTTTTTCTTAAAGAAAAAGAAAATAATGGTTTATTTTGCTTCCATTTTTCTTAGTCTCCCCGTGTTCTTAAGCCCTCGTGTTCTAAATGAGTCACGAGCTGTTTAGGAAAACGACATCTGGGGGATGCGATACATAAAATATCGTCCGGCCAAACGATATTTATGACCCAGGCCTCGGACGAGATTATCTCAGACCTCTTTCCGCCCTCTCTGTCACTTACCCGTGGGGAATAGACCCTTCCTCCGCCCTCAATATCAGTATCATGTATCGTTTGGCATTTTCAGAGGGTCTTCCTATGTGCAATTTTGGGATGTAAATAGGTTTGCTAGACACCCTGTACCCACAGTACGTGTCCGACATTTTAAGATTTTCAGTAGGGTTCTCTTTAACTCGGTCACGTGATAAAAATCATCCCCTATTAAAATTTGTCTCACAAAATGCAATAGTCGACATTGGGTAAATGGTGACAACTTCTGTCAAAAGTATAGTAAAAATTTTCTATTTGTTAAGAAAATATTGTTTGTTATAAAATATTATTAATCTGCAAAGAAAATATTGCAAGTTTTCATTTAACATTTAATACTGATCTTAAAAACAATTCTTAGCTCTCCTGCTCAAATTTGGTAGCTTTATTTGACCTTTTTTGTTGTTCCAAAATTATTAATTAGGTTTTTTAAAAAAAATTAGGAAATCATTATTTATTTATATCGAAATGATAAAAAAATACAAATTTAAAGTCACTAATCTTAAATAGAATTACAAATACTGGCATATTAATCGATGAGGATTAAATAACGCTGTCTTAGACACCAAGTACAAATTCTAAAATATTTCTGAATATCGTTTCAAATCGTTTCTTTTAAATGGCCAGCACTGTCTTTTATAGCATAGTATATTTATGCATTTCTTATTATTAACAGATTGATCACATTTTATGTACGAGTTAATAAATTTATTCGAGAAACAAGAAAACAGAATTAAAAATGTGACCTCATTCGCCATTTCACTGTTGTCAATACGCAAGTCAAAAGATGATAGATAATTATCAAAGGCAAAGTTTACTAAATCTGACTTTTTCAATTTCTTTATTCTTTTTTTGGGGGGGGGTAGATAATAAGTTGACGGTGTACTAAAACTTCTCACTATATTGTTATGGCGAAGAGCTATCTGAAATATTCAAGCAATATATATTTTCTTCTTCTTTTATTTAAAAGATTTTTTAACACAAAAAAGGAGGAAAACTAGCATGTTTCGTTTTGATTTCCAACATAATCAAAATAAGGCATCGAGTGATCCAACAGCAATATTTTCAATAAAACAAAATAAATAATGATTTATAAAACAGCAATATCATTGCACGTGCAATATTTTATTTCATTCTCTTGCAGTTGAGGTAAAATTTGTTTGAATGAATGTTCTTTTCTCTCATTTTAATTCGTGGTTTAGTTTAGTTTATTTACATTAATGCCCTGTTATAAATCAACACTAGGACTATTTTGGGACAGATCACATAATTTTGAACCGCGGTCAGATGACGAGGCCGACACTTGAGCTGCCACATACTATCCACGTCGAATTACACCAGCGGGAGGACGCTTGTCTCTGACAGATTTAACCCCTCAACCGGTTTATTTTCCTTACTATCTAAAAAGATGACACCTTCTATTTTGGGAATATTTTCTTATTTTGATTCAAATGGAAATCAATGGAATACTTGGCTTATCTACGTATTCAAAGTCATTTTACTATTGAATTATAATTGTTATGAATGATTTATTTTCTGTTTACATCTATCAAAATTCGATAAATCGATGCACGTACGGCGTACGGGCAAACCGGTTAAGGGGTTAACGTGCAACAGACCCACTTACATGACTGTTCTTCGATGAAATCGGGTCTCGAACCTGAAACCCTACAGCTCACGGGGCGAGACCTACCACCATGACGCCGTGGCTATCTCTTAATTTTAGAATGTGAAATAATGGTTAGCATTCATATTTAATACTATAATGAATAATTAAAAAATGAATGATTATCTGCACTGGAAGTTCGTGAATCTCAACAGGCTTTGCAAGTGCATCATGACTATGTATAACATTTCAACATGAAGACTTAAAAATATTTTATTTGATGCACTATAGGTAAAGAGTATTCTTTTTAAATTTTAAATAATTTTTGAATAAATATTTCATAATCTCATTACTTTTCAAAATATTTTTAAATATGGCGTGAGTTGATCAATAGTCGAACCTACCTTAAAGATATTCTATTAACATTCAGAAATGTGTTTTGTGAATGAAATAAGTTATTTCTACTGCTTTTGGTAAGAAACGAATACCCGTACTGACCTCGTAAGTCAGTGAATTTATCAGGTTTTATTAAAAAAAAAAAGGTTAATTTTAGTTGAAAGCCATTTTTAATTCGGACAGGAAATTGGTTTAACTGAATTTGTTATTGTTGAAGGCTTTAATTTTCATTCTTTTTAAATAAGGTTTACCAATATATTAACTAGCAACTATTCATTCGTAATTACAAATTGCTATATGTTTTTTCATTCTATTTACAAAATTTTCCTCGCTTGCATTATGCGTAATTATTCAATCAGCTTGGATTAAGCGTAGTCATTTGAACTAAGATTTCACGCATTATAATATTAAAATTTTCTTATAATATTTAAAAATGCCATAAAACAAGTTGAACAAGTTTCATTTTTTTTAAAAGCATTTTAAATTATTTGTCTAGACGTATGCAATTTTAGACGCCATTTTTTAGTATTTTTATTCGTAAACAAACCCCAAAAATAGAAATGCTGTACATCATAGGAGACGAATAATTAATTTAAAGTTTCACCATCCTCATAAATATAAATATTTCGACAATGTTTTTACATCATTCTGGAAATAATGTTATGGCCGAAAAAAAAAATTCGAATAAATGCGGAAAAATATTTTTACTAGAGTTAAACAACTAGAGAGTAGTTTTAGTTTAGACTAAGCTTATTTCCTCTAAACTTTTTGTGAATTTAATGAGTTTTGATATCGTAATTTATAATATTCTTTTCAGAATTTTTACTTTAAATGTTAGTAGCGATTTTTAACTAGAGTTATCTCATTGTATTTGATTGTGGATTTTTAACAGATTGCTTTTATCACTATTTCTTTCCTTTTTATTTTCTACATATTTAAAAATAAACCAGTTTTCTAAAATAAATATTCGCATCACATTTGCCTTTCAAAGTGAGTCATACTTAAACTATTTGGCATCGGTTTTGCACCGAATAAAAGTTTTGCTCAAAATTAGATCTGCAATAATAAACACCTCCCCTCAACTATCACTTTAATTAATTAAAGTATAAAAAAGTTGTAAATATGTATCTGCCAGATCTTCAAATCTTTTGTAACTTTTATTAGAATTTTTATTTTTCCACGTCATCCTTTCGCCAAATGAATTAGGTCATGCAACGGAAAAGTTAGTTTTTTTAAAGCGTTCTAGATACCAAGTTTTTAAGGACTAGATCTCCTGATATCAAATTAAAGCAAAACGGGGGGGAAAGACATCTGCTTTATAATGACTGTTCTCGTTTCAGAGCAAATGCAAATCATAATTTTAAAACCTACTCATGGCATTCTAGGGTAATTAGCGTCCTCAATTTCATCCAAATTTTATACTGGAAGACCATAAAGTCATCCAGTAGCATTTGCTTTCAGCCATACGATTATAAGTGGTGTCCCCATTCTAAAAGATTAGAATTATGCATAGCAATCGCTTATAACATATCCGTCAACTTGTTTCCTAAGTGCTGATGTCATAATAATAAAAAAAAAAGGAAAAAGAAAGAAAGAATCTGATTCAAAAGATTCCTTGAGTCGAGAACGATTAAAATAACGCACCAAAATTCCCAACCGAGTCATTAGAATCCAGACACAAACAAACCGTTGCCATGAAAAGACATTAAGGCACAAATAGACATTTTAGCTTGCAAACTGCCTACGTGCTAATCAGCTTCATTAGCCTTCTGTGGTTACAAGTAAAAAAATATATATATGTATAAAAAAGAAAGAAACAAAATAAAAATGTCTCTTAATCGGAATGGAACCGAATGTTTTTCCGGACTAAATCGATAAGGTTTCTTTTTTTTTTATGTCCGCTGACTCATAATCAATGTGGTAATCGATACTCAAAGAGTTTTATTTGTTTGTTTTGGCTGTTATTTCAAAGCCCAGACTAAAAGTCTCAGCACTAAAATAAATCTTCCAGCAAATATATCTTTCTTTAAGAGTTCTCCATCTTGAACACAATAAAAAGTAAAGCATTTATAGAACTAGGATCTAGATTACTAAAACAAACACGGATTAACTGAAATTTCGAATGAGATGCAATTTTTTTCTATGATATTTTTAAAATGTTAAAGTCACATCAATACATTCACAGATTCAGGGGCATTGAGTTTTCAAATCAAGCATATGGCAGTCATTATTTTGTACAGCATTGCCAGAATCATGTAAGAAGTTATCGTTATAGAATTCTAAGAAGCTATAATTGTTTGAACTCTTGAACAAGTGTTTCTTAAATTGTGTATGCAAAATCTACTCAAAATAGTATACGATAGCACAGAGAACGATTTTTTTTTCTTTGACTTTCTTTTATTATCTTCACAAAAACCTTCACAAAGGAATAAATAAAAATTGATAAGATCTGCCAAATGATTATTTTAAAGAAGATCTGTTACCTCATAATTAATCAAAGCTTCTTTATCAAATAATTTCTATTTTTGAATTCCCAGTAAGATTTTTTGTGCTTCGAGGAATAGTCCCTTGAAATAAAATGAAGAAAACTGTTAAAAGCTTTTAAAAAATGCTGAAATAAAATATTCTGAAAAGGCTGTTCTGCTGTCATATCAGGTGCTTGCATGTATTTTAACCAGCGGCATCTATTAATAAACATGTGAATTATATATTATATGAATGACAATGGTTTTGAGTTTTACCAATTTATTTGCTATTGCTTTATTGTTATTATTAAGTTTTCCCTTTTTATTGGAAAACTTAATTTTATTTCCATCATTATTGAGTTATTCAATGTATAAAGACGTCAATCATGGAACGCTCCAAATTAACTTTTAGACATTCATTGTTTTTTTTTGTTTGATTTGAAGAAATCTGCTGTCGAAGCTCACCAGACATTTTTAGAAACTTATAGTGATGCTTCTTAGTCATATACCAATTGTCAGTTTGGGTGTCAGCGTTTTAAGAGTGATGATTTCAATGTAATGACAACGAAATGTACTGAAGGACCAAAAAGTTTCAAGACAATCAATTGCAAGACTTATTGAACAAAAATAGGAAAGAGTTGTAGGAAATGATGGGAAATATTTTGATTGATATATATTGTACCAATTTTTTTTAATAAATGTCTGTTTAAAGAGAAAAAATTATCAAAATGCAAGCACCTAAAATGTCTAATTGAAATCATCATCTTGAAATCATTACATTGATCACTATTTTCTTTTCACTGAATGCCCACTCATGATGTAATTGTAAAGGATAATGATTTCAAATTTAACAAAATGACAAAATTTGCATAATATTTCCATGCTTACTGAAAATCATTGATCTAGTCTACTAAGCAGAGATGATGCATTAATTACAAAAAGGAATTACATAACACCTAGCTTTCATGGATTATCATCCTTTGAACAGCGCTCCGTAGATCTCTTCCAACCACTACACCCAACTGAAGTTTTAGAGATTTCTTACAAATCTCTTTCGCTGTTCCGTTGGCTTCACACCCCGTAAATATATGATAAGTTTCCTTCGTGGATACCATGGAAGAGGATTTCTAGAGCGTGAGAGGACGTTTCCATTAACTTCGGGTATCGTGATAGAATAAAACAACTGCTTTTGCCAATTCTTCCCCTCTCGCAGCTCCCTGATGTTCTCACTGCAGGAGTTCCTTCAACGCCCCTTCCCTTAAGATCTTTTTACAAAACCCCCGGATGCATTAGCTCTGAAGGCATTAGAAGGAGTTCCTTCTTTTCTTGTGATTTTCCGACTGTGGCATCCTTTGCCTTTGAAAAAATTGATTTAAAAGGCAGTGTTTTGGTATAGGTACTCCTTTTCGTAGAATAAACTCCTCCTTGAATGTTCAATAAATGATAGATTTTTAGAAAGATCAAACAATATCTAAAATATAAGAAACTAAGACAGCAGTTGGTATAATATTTTATCACTTTTCTTGAGCGGTGCAATCAATCTTAGCTAGTGCATGACTAAATATTTCCAACTACATACAGCCCATATCTCCGAAATGGAGCAACATATGACATGAAGTTTCAGATTGCCTGGGTGACTTCAAAGTCGATTAAAAAGTAAATAAACATTTGAAATAAAAGTCAGTATGCACAGTATGTAACGCTTCAAAGTTCATTAAAAAGTAAACAAACATTTGTAATTAAAGTCAGTATGCACAATATGCAATGTTATTGGTAGTAAAATTATTGATTGTATTGCTAGACCATCTGATTCGTCTTCTCAAAAAATGGGACAAGGAATATAGATAAAAAATGTCTAAGGCAAAATAGGAAGCGAATTTCCTTACAATTTTCCATTCTACTTTTAGACACGTAGCTTAACCTTAATGTTAGGTAGGAGAAGTGACCAATAATCAATGAAAAAGATTTTAAGGAGAGAAATTGGAATTGAAACTGAAGCTTAAAATTTCTTCGACTTTATTTTTTTTAAGAAAAAACTTTATTTTTTCCTTCATTCCTACCACTAAGTCACAACTGCTAACTCAGTTTCGAAAATCATTTGGATAAAACGTATACTTAAAGCAAAAATTTATGAAAAAATTATTGATTTTCGCAAAAGTTGAATTCGCATTCCTCACCTTCACGTGAAAAACACTGAAATCCTCGCATTTGATCGATTAAGCTACTACCTGTCGATTTCAATTGTCAACCGCTAAAATTTTATTTAAAGTACTAAAATTTAATTAAAATTAATTAATGAATTAAAATGGGGGAAAAAACTGTATTATCATCAAGTGTCATCCACTAAAAGTTTAAAGAATATATTTGAACTTGAGTGGATGAATAAAAAGTATTTTATTCATACATTCACTTAAACAAGATATATAATAAATCTAGGGAGAGTGTGAACTAACAGTAGGAATTCAAAAATAAGGCTATCATCTTGCTAATAATAAAAAATAATTCATGTTGACTTTAAAATAATGACATCACGCATTATTTTGCTTTTACTTCTTTATATTCAGATAGTAATTGAAAGTACGGCTTTAATTAAACGTTTACATTTTCGTAATTTGACCTCTTTTTCAAACGGAACTCAAAAGAACAATGTAGTTCCGACTGTTGGCACTAGATGGCGGCTGAAGGCAGAAACTAAACTATTTAAATTATTAACCCAACTCATTAAGAAACTATCAATCAGAGAAAAAAATCATTATAAAATTCAATTAAAAGTACATCTTTCCTGAACTAAGAATAATAAGATATATTGTATATATAGATATATTGTATTTAGAGAGGAAAAGATATAATGTATTTAGAGAATCAGAAAATACATTTTTTTTGGTAACGACAAAATTTGAAAATGAACAAGATTGACGAATATTCATTTATAAATGAAAATTCCTTAAAAATTATTGTAAAATAAAATCTTTCTGTTAAATAAATACGAAAATAAAATCTTCAATGAACATACATTTTAACTTTACTCTGTCATATTTCGTTTTATTGTTCAGCGGTAATTGCTTAAATTATTATTAATGCAATTAAGGATTACAGGACGCAACATTAAAAAATTTGATCTTGAAATACAATGATTAAAATGAATAATAGATTAGTTGTAATTTCTCTGCAAAAACTTTTCTACATCAAGTCAAGAAACTTATCATTAAACTGTATAATTAACTGATCAGATTATTTAAAATGAATTAAAAATTACAACTCAGTTTATGCCGAAATATATCACTGTGCAATGCAATAAAATTGCAGAACCCAGCCTTTATCTGCCGATGGCTGTAATCTAAACGTGTCAACAAGAAACCTTTCATTTTCTAAACGAACTCATTTTCAAATCAAATAATGATTTCCCACAATATATGACAAGGGACTAATCTATAGAAAAGTTTTTGAATAAAGTTTCCTTATGGCCGCAACGAATGAATGCCAAATTAATACAATGCTTTATCAATTTAATTGAAGATAAGAAACTAAATCTTTCATTTGGTGATATTGCAAATCTAGGCGGATTTTCACACACAAACAGTTATACCGTATGACTGTTGATACCGACTCATTATAACGCTAATCCAGCAAATTAAACTAGTTTTAAAATAGCTAATTGTATTCACTCTCAATGTGAAAGACGTCTCTATGGAATTAAAAGAAACCGCTTTTCAAGAGTCAGCCAAAGGAAAGTTTTAAAATTGAGCAGAGATACAGGGAACGTGCTCTAAATACTGATTCCTTAATTTACAGAATTAGCATAATTTCTCATTTATATTCTCGTGGTTTTGCGTTAATTCTGTTTGGCTGAGGATATTAGAAAATGTTTTAATCCTTTTATTCTCCATTGAATTCCATTCACTAGCGTAATTTTACTTTTGATGTCAAATACGATTTGAAGGCGCCTTTTACAGGAAAGAACTAATTAAAACATAGTTTTGAACTAATACTCGGTGGCAATATTAAAGTTCTGTCTTCTATCCCATTAAGAAATGTGGATTGGACTATTAGCATACGTTTACCGTACAAATAAAATTATAAGGTATAAATAGTGACGTTGAAAACGTAGCTTAAGGATTTCATTCGTATTCCTACTATTAGTTCACACTCTCCCTATATATATTTATATAGCTTGTTCAAATTTTCAATCGTTAATAAAATACTTTTTATTCATCCATTCAAGTACAATTTTTAAAATTTGTAGTGGATGACACTTAATGTTAATACAGAATTTTCAAAAATTCGTTCATTAATTATTCATTTCTTACAATTAGTTTACACTCTCCTTAT
>JAOUZG010050968.1:7364163-7399951 GCA_026289955.1 Argiope argentata | reverse complement strand
TATATATATATATATATATATATAGTTCAAATTTTCAATCGTTAATAAAATACTTTTTATTCATCCATTCAAATACAATTTTTAAAACTTGCAGTGGATGACACTTAATGTTAATACAGATTTTTCAAAAATTACTGCATTAATTATTCATTTCTTACAATAAGTTTACACTCTCCCTATATATATATCTTGCTCAAATTTTCAATTGTTAATAAAATACTTTTCATTCATCCACTCAAGTTCAAATACATTTTTAAAAACTTGTAGTGAATAACACTCGATGTTAATACAATTTCTTCAAATATTAATTCATTAATTAAATCAAATTAATTTTTAACACTTTAAATAGAGTTTTAGGATATAAAGAAAATTAAAATCAATAAGCAGTAGCTCAAACGGTAAAATGCGAAGATTTCAGTATTTTTCACGTGAATTGAAGAATGCAAGTTCAATTCTTGCTGAAATTAATAATTATTTGTATTAATTGTAATTGTTTAATAAAAAGAATAATAAAAGTCAACTAAGAATGGTTTTTTAGTTGACATAAGTAGGTATTGACTTTAATTTTTTTGTATTACTTTTTACTAATCATTTAAGGTTTCAAATTTTTTATATTATAATTAAATGACTATTCCTGTTTCCCACATATTTTACTGAAGTGTTCGAATGTTTACAAATAATGAATTTCTAAAAAGCAGAATGATGTTGATATGCTACTTCGGTTTTACGTTAATACACAAATTTTGCCGTTCCTTTTCGCTTTTCAGATCTAATATGTTTTAAGTAAGGTTTCTTTAAAGAATGCTAGTTTGGACTATATAATCTACAGTGATAGAAAGATCAGTGCATAAAGGAAATAAAGATAAGGAAATTTTTTTGGATCTGTTTTGTCGGAAAACACAGAGCTAAAAAATTACACGTTTGGAGCTAAACGAACTACACTTTGTCAATAAAGCTTCGATAAAAATTATTAAACATTTCTGGTAACCTTAACATAGAATATACCTAATTTCAAAATATTAAAAAAATAATCCAAAGATAATGAATATTAATTTTCAAAATATTTCATAAAACTTATTTTAGCATTACGAAGAGAGCGTAAATAATCTTCCATGCTGAATTTTCAACCTAATTAGACGGTATTATCTTCCATAAACATTCGAGCGTTCGGTCGACACTTCAAAAGCGAACCGATATTTTTTCAACCTCCAAAAAGATAAGAAAAATATTTATGTATAAATTAGTTTGATTATTAAAAAAATAATAATCTTTAAGTATTTGGTATTTAAAAGATAATACAATAGAAATTAATTTGAATTCCACAATTTTTTATGTATTAATATATTCGCGTAACTTCTTCGGTGTAATTTATTTCAGAAGATTTACATGATTCTATGGCTTTCAAAAATATCTTTCCAGTCAGTAGCCCATTCCATCCAGAATCTCTAGATTCATCCAAAGCGACCCCTTTTATTGCTCGTTTCAACAGAAGTGCGCGGATACTGTTTGGTTTTCAATTACATCTTACATCTTAGTTCAATTTTTTTTTCCTCGGAATTTCCCCGAATACAAACCTTGCCACTTTGGGATTATAAATGTCCCCTTAAATGCGCATTCGTAAGAAGGAGGAATTCCAGGGCTTTCTTTAAATAATTTCTTTTCCAGACCTGAAGAAAAGTAACTTTCAAGAGTCTTGTTTTAAATCTCTTGAGTCCCCATCCAATAAAAAGCGTCTCTTTTCTTCCAGACGGACTTTTTTAAAAAATTTGTTCCCTCAAGTATAGGATTTGTTGAAGGACAGCGAATTAAAGGAAGCTTTGAAAAGATTCTTGCCTACAAAAACTAATAAAAGTTACCCCCATCCTTAATATTCCTGTACAGTTACATGGGCAGCAAATACTTTTAAAGCCTTCAAAACCCACAAATGTAACCATATATACTCAATTCTAAAATATTATTATTCTGTTAGACGGTCGTTGCTAGGGTATAGTCCCTTTAATAACACACAAAGAACCCCTAAAGCATTCAATAACTTTTATGCCGTCTACTCTAAAGCCGAACCACTGATATAAATTTGGAGTATGTGAGTTTCTGTAGAATAAAGCAATCCCGCAATATTAACGGCACAATACGGATGTAAAATAATGCACGAATCCAATACTGGATGACCTTTAAATGACCTTTTATTCAGCGCAGTATACTTGTAAAATGCTGTCTTGTTCTAAAACACTCACTGAAAAAAATGTTTTGTTTTTAAAAAGAATGAAAAATATCACCGGTCATGTATTTGACGATGCCAGATAAGCTACTTATATTTTATTCAGGAATCGTAGAGTAGTTTAATATTTGAAAAAGAAAAGTTTAACTTCCTGAAGAAGATTTCAATTCTATCTTGAATGGGTTGTATGATTTATCTTGTTGAAGCTTTTTTTTCTCCCCATAGAAACAGTATTATTAGAAACTGGTATTAATACAATCTAATTGATGGATTTTGTACTTTTAAAGATAAATTAATGGTGTTAAATACATACAGTTACATATTTGGAATTAAAAGAAGACTGGATCGTGCCAACTTAGATTGATGGAAGTTCCATTTTTGACTTTGAATCGGTTTTTAAGGCTTAAAGTAGACACAAGACACAGCGGAAAAACTCATTATTCAAATCTTAAGTTGAAAAGTGAAACAAATCTAACAATATTTCTTTCTTTTTAAAAGTCATACTCCAAAAAAGAAAAAAAAAATCTTGGTCTACATAAACTGTCGGATTCCAGTGAGGAAGGCATCTTTTTATTCTCTTTTTCAAAATCTAAAATTAGTCATATTACTTAGGTTTCTAAATGTTATCTTCTTTTAAAACTATTCCCTTTTCTTTCATGATTCCTTCATTTAAACGCACATTTCAGCCTCTTAATTTCAAATAAAAAACAACTATTTTTCAGAATAACTTTTCTGCCTTGAAACAGTTACGCTTCGTTTCCTTATCTGGAATTGTATGCTATTATTTTCTTTTACTTTCAAATGACAATTTCATGTTTCTTCTGATTTCTTATGAAAATAATTAAATAAAAAAATCGTTAAATAAAGGACTCAACCTATCTCTACCTTTTTCGTAAATATTTCTTATATTTCAAATGAATTTTTCTTTTCATATTAACTATTTAGTTATAATTTAGAATTATATTTTCGAACAACTATTAACTTCATACTGACATTTAGCCCAAAAAAGCAACGAACCAAACAGCTGTTTCATTCCTACATATCATTAACCATTCTGGTAACTGAATGGTTATATGGACATGTTATGGGAATTTTATTAAATACCAAAATATTTACTGTAGAAAAAAAAACTATGCAGAGAATTTACAAACATATAAGAAATAATATTAAAACACTAATTCCTACTTAGGTCAGCAAAGAAAATTTTTATTTCAGTCACCTTTTAAAAAATAATTACGATTAATATAAATAGTTTTTCAAAAAATTATTGATCTTTCGCAACAATTGAACTCGCATTCTTCACCTTCACGTAAAAAATAACGAAATCCTTACATTTGACAGATTGAGCTACTACCGGTTGATTTTGACTTTCATTACAAACTGCCAAAACCCTATTTAAAGGCTTAAATATTAATTAAATTTATTGAATGAATTAATATTTGAAAAAACTGTATTATTAACATCAAGTGTCACCCACTACAAGTTTTAAAATATATTTTTGAACCTGAGTGGATGCATAAAGAGTATTTCATCAACGGTTGAAAATTTGAACAAAATATATATAGCGAGAGAGTCAGCTAATAGTAGGAGCTTCATGCGATATAGCAGGATATTTTGTCACTCAGATGCAAAAAGTGATGCATTATAGATTACAGCATTCAATGCTTTAAATCTTGCTATGAGTGAATTTATATATACAAAAAATTGTTTACCACCAACTTAAAATAATTGTTGTCAACTGCGCAGAATTGCCATCTTGTCCTTGCATGGCGAACAAATACTCCCTCCCTCGAATCCCGTTTTAACCACGTTTTACAAAATGTATCATTCTTATTCTCTTTTCGGTTTTCCTAACCCTCCCCATCCACGCCCATCCATCGTTATTTATTGCGTCTGAGTTGCGCAACACTGGGAAGTATAATTGTTGCGGTGCAAAAGGGCATTTGTGTCTGGCCTCCCCCAGCCGGCTGGTATCAACATCCATCGGTCTGGCACAGTCAAGATAAATAATATATATAAAAAAAATAAAGATAAAAAAACAGAGAGAAGGAGGACATATCACTCAAGGCCTCGAGCATGCTGTTACGCTTCGCTTGTCCTACTCTCACCTTCATTTCTCGCTGACAAGTTTCCCTCACCCAAGCTTTAGAAAAAGTTGAAATTGTTCTGTCAATTTTCCCGCTGAGAAACATGTCTGGCGTAGACACCCATTTCTTCTTGGATGCCACTGACCCCTTTGGGCTGAACCCTAAAAATAATCGCAAGGTTTGACGGGAATATTAAAATTGTTTCGCTCACATTTTTTTTTGTTTTTGTGTTTATTGGAAGGCGTGTGGATAAAGGCGTCCCTTCTCTGGATGGGACTAGTTTCAAGTTTTTGTTATTGGTATTATTTCTATTAGGTATTTATTATCATTACCTTCATCTTCTAAAAGTAGGCAAGAAGATTTAAAAAAAATTTAAATGGATACTAAAAAAAGCGAACACTCTGTAATTAACTAAAATAAAAAAAAGAATGTTTTTACTTACATCTCGTTTAGAAATTAGAACATTTTTTTCTTCCACTGCGAAACGTGATATCGTATATATCTTAGCTTTCGAAAAGGAGAATTTATTATTTCATTCATCTTGAAAGCATTTAATAATTTATTAATCCAAATAGTTTTAATTAGATTAACTTGTCATCATTTTTGTTCGAAAGCTAATGAATTTCTACACAATGCGGAAATTGATTTAAAGAATTCAATAAAACATGAAAAAGCAGTGAAGAAATCTAGTTTTTTACAAGTTTATTCGCTTTTGACATTCTAGAATGGTTTAATTACTTACTGAAATAAAATTGATATTGATTAGAAAACTCAGCTTCCCTGTTACAACAGATGACAAGCACTGATATCTCTTAAACAAGACAATCTGGATTCTTACATTATTGAACGCTAATATTGAATTGGAAATTATAACCAGAAGAAGAACGTTTCTCTAAATTAATAAGATTGACAATACGTAAACAGTTTTTTTTGTTGTCTTTTTTCAGGAAGTTAAAAAATCTTTGAGTTCAACTCCGTCAACCCCCAGTATTTGGCAATTATTTTTGTAAATTGGTATCATATACTAAAAAGGAAATGATTAGAATGATAACTAATGTATTTTTTTTAATTTTTAAAAATTAAATTATTGTTGCAAACTTGAGTCATTTGAATAGCAGAAGAAATTCCAAACTTGGAGCTTGTCTAATAATTATAGATACTATGCACAATCAATATGATTTCTAGAAAGTTATAGTTTTAATGTGTTACTAATATTATATAAACTGTTTAACACTTCAGAAAACATGTATTAGGATGGAAGAAAAAAAATCCCAAATTATATTTTGTCTTTATAATAATTTTACCAAAACGGAATGAGGTCAAAATACATAAGCAAGTTCTTGTTGCAGTTGATATTACATTAAATTCGAATGTAACAACTGCTTTTTATTTCTTGAATTTGTCCAGACATAAAGAGTATCAATTATATTATATTATTTGGATTAACTAATTTTTGAAAAAAAAATATGTTAAATCACCTGAAATAGAAACATTAGACAAAAATTAATTACTTTTAAAATTTTTATCCTGAATTTAAAATCACAAATGGAAAACAATTACGATATTTAATTTAATTTTATCTACACATAATACTTGTTTTACAAAGAGACTATGATATTTTACAGGCTGAGGCAGAAGGAACAACTTCGTAACAATTGATGTAATTGAGCTGTATATTAGTCAGTATCAATTGACCATCACTCAATATCAATCAGCTGTATATCAGTTGACTGTAATTGATTAATTTATATCAGTCAGTATCAATCAGCTGTATATCAGTTGACTGTAATTGATTAATTTAAATCAGTCAGTATCAATCGGTCAATATCAATCAGCTGTATATCAGCTGACTGTAATTGATTAATTATATTAATCAGTTATAAAAGGTGGGGACTTAATATATTGGTTTCATGTAGGTCCTTACCATTTAGATAAAACATGTAAACTGATGCACGGTTTTTCAAATTTATTTGAATTGATATATAGTTAAAATATCAAATTTCTCGCGTACTAAATCAATGCTGAATCAATGTAATGTCTGTACTCTGTAGCCCAACAATTAGCAAAGAACTATGAGGAATTCTCTACAATACAGTCTGCTTAGAGAAAATATATTCCTTATCCGGAACAATTCTCTGGTTTTTCTTCCCCCGAAGAACAATTCCCCATACAAATACACTTGTTAGGCACTCGGGCAATGTTCATCTATTGCATTCAGCTCCGCTAAATGAATATGCTATGTCCGCTGCTCAGATTTCCATAGTGTTAATGAAGTACAGTAATCAACGAAAGTGTATCGTATTGTGAACGGCTAGTCAGGGTATTGATTCCGATAGTTAGCTTAGAGATAGTTTCCCCATTTGATGGTATCGCCGTCCTATTTCTTCTGTTCATCAAGAAAAGAATTGAAATGACAGCCGTTTTTGTCCTTTTATTTTTTCTTTGCCGAAATTTCTTTTGGGACTGACTCAACTGTTCTTTGTTCATTTGTTTTACTTATTTATGAAATATTTAACCTTCAGGCCTAATATAATCATATATTTCTGTCATATTTCTTTACTTTCAAACCCCTTTGAGGGACTGTTATGCTTACAATTCAGCAGTTTAGCTGCTATTTATGTTTTGGGCAGGAAAAAATCATCTATGAATTGTCTTTTCCAGATAATAAACCGAATATTTTTTATTTACCAGTTTAGTTTACATATATGCCCTAAAGTTACTTTTTTACAGCATCGATTTATTTAGATTCGTTTAGTTATTTAAGTAGCTTATTTGTATTTCGTTATTTAGATTGTGACAACATAGTTTAAGAATTAAATTGTTGAAAATTGAGATATGTAACATTTAATCAAAAGCTCACATAAGAAAAGCTCCATACCAATTTAATTTTGATACTATTTTGAGCATTTTGCATTTGCTGTTTGCAATATTTTGCTAAATCGTTTAGTAGGTAAAAATTACTTGAAATATACGGTGACTTTATGTGAGCGTAAAATTTAATTTGATGTGACGTCACAACAATAAATTCAATTAAAAAGATTTAAAATAATTCCAAAATAATCAATCATGCTAAAACATTTTTAAAAACTTGTAATGGATGACACTTGATTTTAATACAATATTCAAATATTAATTAACTAATTAAATTAAATTAATTTTTAATTCTTTAAATAGAGGTTTAGCAGTTTGTAATGAAAATTGAAATCAACAGGAGGCAAGAAGCTAAATCGATGAAATGCAAGAATTTCGGTATCTTTCACGTGAAGATGAAGAATGCAAATTCAATTCTGGCGAAAGTCAATAACTTTTTGATAAATAATTTATATTAATTGTAATTATTTAATAAAAAGTCACTAAAATAATAAAAAAAATTTGTTGACCTAAGTAGGAATTGACTTAAAATTTTTTTAAATGTTATTTACTAATAAGATATTTAGAATATTGATAAATAAAAAAGATTATCTAAACAAGAATAAAGTACCGATTTAAATTCATAAGTATTGATATTTTACATAAGTTATAGGTACATTTCAATCAATTAAGAATGTTTGATAACACCTATTAATTTCTAAAGAGCTAATCTTACGTTCATGTGTTTTTGATCTAGCTGAAGTATTATCACAGCATCATTTGACTTCTAAATAATAATAAAAAAATGATGACTGGTTACAGTTCAATGGCGTTCGTCATTATTAGACTGTAAGAAATGTTGTTCCGTCAAAAGAATAATTATGTAATTTTTTCACTCTTTTACAGTAAGTTTAATTTACAAATTCAAAATTTTTACACTGAAATTACAAGTATGTTCTAAAATAGTTTTTAAATGAGACGCAAATCTAAAAGATAATTTCATCAGCTCAAAAATTTACTTTAAAATATTCATCATGAAAAGCGAGTGCGGAAAATTTGAAGAAATCCATCATTTTTTTTTAAGCGACAGGGTATTTGCATTTTAAAAATTTCTGGCATCAACATAAAGAAAGGAAAGATACATTATAAGTAGTAACATAATTTTCTACTTTATTTTTTAACTGGTTATTTATATATATTCCCTTCACAGAATGGATTGCAATCTGCTGAGACCACCACATTCACATCGTTTCATTTACTCATCATTTCATTTCACCTGATGGCAGCGCAAACAGTTTTAATCCATCATTTCAGAAAGTGATGGATAACGAGCAGCAGTACCCTCTGCGCCAAACCTAATTTTAATAGTTCAACCCGGATCCAAGTCACGGAAAATAGGAAACGATTAAAAGTTTTGCTCTGATCGTTTCCCATCGTTTATTATTTATTTGAAAAGGTTGCAATAATGCTTTTTTAAAACTGCTTGCTAGGAAAAATGGTATTAAAAACATTTAAGTATTTATACATGACTTTTAAAGAGTGTAACAAGCTTAAGATATTTTAAATGAAGAAATAAGCATGTGTTTTTGAAGAAAATGTTTAATTTAAACCTGAACGATCAGAAAATTTTTAAACATAAGGTACAATTTCGAAAACATTGCTTAAAATATTTTCCGAATAAGAATAAGAAATGATTTTTAATTTTATTTACAAGTGAAAATAGCAATGAATATCAGTTGACATAAAAATAAATAAAGAGCAAAAACAATAGAGGCTACAATAAAACTAAAATGAGTTAACAGGTTTTATAACGTAACTTTAGGGTCGAATTGTAAATTTTAAGATGCATTTAAACAAAAACTGATCAAATATTGGAGAAAATTGATAGAAAATAAAGTTGGCTATTTATATATCTATCCCAGTGAACCAAAAAAAGGTATATGAAATCTAGACTGGCGTATGGCGTCGCCCTGGCATAGAGGTAGCGTGTTTTCCCCGTGATCTGGTTGCCCCGGTTCGGGCATGGTTGTTTTTCTGTGTTCTATCTGCGAGGCATGTGAATGTGTCCCCCTGTAAAAAGGGGCTGTGTGCGTGAAAGTGATACGTGAGTAGCTAAGACCCATTCTTGGCTCTAGTTGGCGCAACTAAAACAAGAGACACGCCCTCGGCTTAAAATCGAGAACTGCATCAGCGAGGCTTGTCCATGGCAAGTGCCATTAGGAACAACAACAATAATTTTGAGCTGTGTTATGTTTTATATATTTGAAAAAGGCTGATAATTTATCTATAATGTCCAGTAAAATAATAATAAATGAGTACCAAAGTATTTGATTCCCATTCTAGAAAGAAAGAAAGAAGATAAACAAACAAGTACGAAAGTCATTGGGATACAACTTCACATAAATAGTAATGCGGAAATTGGAAGTCTATTCTCACGAACTTCACACAATAAATGCTCCATTAAAAATTAAAACTCCCCCAAGATTATTCTATCCCCTTAATCCTATTAAAAATGTCCATTTCTCGCGACTACAGCAGACTCGATTGCAATCTAAATAAATGTTGTATATGATTGTATCACGTCAAAGTGTCGTATGTCCAAAATAGTAAATCCTGAGTCTCATTTATCTTTGGTAAAGGTAATGGTCCCCAAGAGAAGCATCATAACAAATGGGTCTGTTTTCTTTAGCCTCGAAGTGGGATTTTTTCTGCATGATCCCACTTTCTACCTCAAAAAGAAAAAAAGTTAAAAAACACCGAGGAAAAAGCACTTGGACAAATTTTAAACCCACTTGAAATATATCGTTATCTCTATTTATTTTTTTTATTTTTGTTTCTCCTGAATGTGAGTTATGTACCGTCTCGTAAAATTGATGTTATTGGTCATACTTTTAGTTCGAACTATATCTTTGTATTTAATGGTATTTTAAGATATCCGAAGGGTCAGAAAACAGTTCGAATAACTAACTGATTCTCAATAAATTATTACGAAACCGTAATTATTTCCTTTATTATTTCTATTATTACGAAACGTTATTATTTCAGTTATTTCTCTTATTACGAAACCCTAATTATTTCGGCTATTATTTCTATTATTATGAAACTTAATTATTTCCGTTATTATTTCTATTATTACGAAACCGTATTTATTTCGGTTATTATTTCTATTATTACGAAACGTTATTATTTCAGTTATTTCTATAATCACGAAACCCTAATTATTTCGGTTATTATTTCTATTATTACGAAACCGTAATTATTTCGGTCATTATTTCTGTAATTACGAAACCATTATTATTTCAGTTATTATTTTTAAGTCATTCCAGTTTACTTATTACATCGAAATTCATTATTTCCATCTAATTTTCTGTGGTACTCGATATAAAAAAACTGATAAACGAGAGTAATTTTTTTTTGTCACAAGTAAAACGTATACGAATGCCATTGTTTAAGTTTATGAAATCCTTATAAAAATTTTTTACACAAGAATAGTTTGAATTATACGTATTCATTCGTTTTCACAATCCCATTCAAATATCGCCCGATTCCTTCCATAATTTAATTTAAGAGATTATCATCGTATTATTTTTCTTTTAATATTTGCGCATTTCTTCGAGCTTTTATTCCGAGTGGTTATTCGTAGAAATCTAAAATTAAATCCAAATAATCATTAAAGCATTTAATAGTTAGACTCGAATTTAAGAGTAAAAAATTCTTTACTGAACACTTTCTACTAGTTAAGGATCAACTAGTTTCAAATTTCAAAGGAAAAGACGACAAGAAAAGGCCCGCTTTTTATTTTGACGTCGTAAAAAACCTTATTTGCCCGTCACTGGATTTGAAACTCTTTTGTGATCCATTCGGCCGATGTTGTTTCTAAAAGCGTTTGCTAGAATGGGTATATAAATATATGCAAAGGGAATAAGAATGGATATATGCAAAGGGAAATAATTTGATTACTATTCCAATTTCTTCTTGCGTTATCGATAGATTTCCAAAATAGATCAAGTAGCTGAGCGAAATTCAAAGGCTGGGAATTTTTTTTAGAAACAATGTGTTAATTTTAGATTTTTTCTACTTTATATATATTTATCAGAAATAAGTAATTTTTTTCACTTGTAACGGAGAAAAATCTTTTTATTAAACTTATTTTCAAAATGTGCATTTTTCATGTTTTTCTTCGTTTATAGAGCATTTTACACTAAATGAAATTACGATAGAAAAATAACTTCGTCAATGTAAATCTAAAGCGAAAAGATAAATTAATTAGGCTTGTTCTACATAGAATTACGTCGATTATAGTTAAACATTGAATTACTCATAAATTCTAGATATAACACTGGTGATAGTCCTCGAAGACGGTTTTAAGAAGGTCTTAAATGCTGTAAAAATATTCTGTGAAATAATTTTGTGTTGTTTTTGCATCTTTTACAGTGGGATTTCAACAAAAAGGAGCAATTGTTGAAAGGAATTCCAGTTTTAATATTAAATTATAGGAAATTTGAAAAACTAAAAAGCCAAAATGAAATTCTTGAAAAGTAAAATCGATACAGTAAAGAAATGTTCACGCAACATATTTAATTTCCTAAAAACATTGCTGTTGAAGACAATGGTGATTATTTTATGAATAAACTTGAAATATATATATATATATATATATATATATATATATAACTGAATTAACTCACCTACTTTGTTTAGCTTTAAGCTAAATGACAAATCTTCTAAACAACGAGTTTTGTCGTTATATTTTCAAAATTTAACACAAAAATAATTTTGGAAACAAAATCAGAAATTTGCCATACAGAAATAAAAAATTTGCTATTAACCATTTGTCATACAGAAATAAAAAAATTGTCATTAACCATTTGCCATATAGAAATAATAAATTTGACGCTAACTATTTGTTATAAAGAAATAATAAATTTGCCATTGACTATTTGTTATAAAGAAATAATAAATTTGCCATTAAACATTCGCCATAAAAGAAATAATAAATTTGCCATTAATCATTATGCAAGTTTTGCACCCATTAGACATCTGACAATCTTCATCAGGCATTTGACATAATATGAAGTTAGTGGTTGAGAAAATCCTTCTGCCTAATAGTAAATGACAACCTATCATATTCCTTCACGCAATCAATTAATGAATGGAAACAATCTTGATTACTCTTGCGCTGTGAGGTTCGCTTGGTTAATGGCTTTATCTGATGCCTATTCGATAAAGATCATTAGCAGTCTAAATTCTGATCGAAATTCGATCCGATTCTAGATTCATTCCAAGTTAATGACTTCGTAAAGATGCTTTCAACCGATTCTAATGTTCTCTCTGGAGTTCACAATTTCGACCGTTTCAAATATTCTGACTTTGCGATTTAGTTAATTTTTTCCAATATTTATACTTTTCTCGATGCATTGGATCTCAAAAGCTTACATACAAATATAACAAGTAATGTATATATTTTTTAAAAAAAGTCAATTCCAAATTAGGTCAACAAAGGAAAATTTTATTTTAGATATTTTTTATTAAATAATTACAATTAATAAAAATAATTTATCAAAAAAATTATTGATTTTTCGCAAGAATTGAACTCGTATTCTTCCTCTTTACGGGAAAAATACTGAAATTCTTCATTTTAACGATTGAGCTACTGCCTATTGATTTCAGTTTTCATTACAAATTGCTAAAACTCTATTTAAAGCATTAAACTGTAATTAAATTCACTTAATTAATTAATATTTGAAAAACTATATGTGGAAACTATACTACATAAAGAAAAATATATAGTTTGAAAACTATAAGTGGTTTAAGTTTTTTTTTTGTAAAAGCAGTGATAGATAAAAAATTGTTACATTTATTCTTTTTTTTTAAAAAAACGGAATTGAATTATAATAAAAAAAACACCTTTCACATAATTAGATATTTATAAGGAGCCTTGTGATGAATTGCTTAAAAACTATTTACCTGGCTATATCTACTGTTAAATTTTTAACTTTAATCGATTCATCACTGCAACAAAAATTTTGATTTCTTTCCAATTGTTTAACAAGATAAACTTTGGTTAGGTTACGATGCATCAGAATTCTTATGCAAATATTTAAACTGAAAACAGATTTGAGAAATTATACTTTAGATAACACTATACTGCAAAGTTTGGTTGAATTGAAGACAGTCAATAATAAAAAAAGAATTTAGAGAATACATAGCCATAATAAATTTTATTTATATTAGGTTTTATTTAAAAAAGCATTTCCAGTTGATTTAGAAACAACCAAATCTTTGTTTAAACCGAAGTCTCAATTTTAAATCTTTGTTTAGAAATAACGCCTTCATCAATTCTGTTGTTGATATTTTCCCCTGCATTAATGTAAAATAATATATTCCGCGTCTCCTATTTATTTTAAAACTCAGAAAAATAAACACCGTACGCATAATGCCATTATAATATCAGGAAATTCATATTCAAGTGTGGATTTAAGCGTATGAATTTAAATGTCCAGATTCTGATTTCTTTTTAACATATTTATAATAGAAGGATTATTTAAATAATATTCAAACTGAGGTTCATTTAATATCTCCCTGAGGAATTTATATACATATGTGTAGCGAAATGAATGCTATCTCTCGCGTTAGAATTGATTTCTTTCTTCTTCTTTAGAATTGAAGATTTTCTTCACATAAAAAGATTGATTTCATCTTACCTGCGGTTCCGATAATCTTTTTTTAAAATATACGTTGCAGGAGAAAAAAAATTGGAAGTGTTTAGCTATAGAAAATAAATTTATTTTGATTGTAGAATACGTCGGGGAAAAATACAAAAAAAAGAAAGAAAGAAAGAAAAGAAAAGGAATAGCGTCTTCTCTTTTGTCATCCAAAAAGAAAAGAATGAGGATGAAAGAGAGAGAGAGAGAAAAAAGAAAGAAAAAGAAGAAAAAAATGAAAACGTGAGGATTTACCAGACGAATCAGACAGATAACTAAATTTCTTGGTTCTTGGTATTCGGTTTGGAGTTCATTCGATTCCTTTATGCATTGTTCATTCTCTACCGGATTGAACGAAATTTCTTTTGATTCCTTCAGACTATTTCTCGAGTTGTACGTATACACAGACTATCCCTAAACCGTCGGATCGATCATTTCCAATGAGATTTGGGAGAAATACTTAATTTCAGGCACCACAAGTGGTTCTTATTCATAAACTTAGATTATTCAGCGTATTGGAATAAACTGTAGAAGCAAAAATGTATTTTGGTTTGATAAAGAACCCAGATAAAATGCATATATAATCCATGATTATTTTGAGCGGCTTTGAAAAAATATTCAAATATAATCAGTTACAAAGAAATGGGACAAAGAAGATTATGCTCAAAACAAACCATATTTTTCTACTTTAATTTTTATATTAATACGTAAAAATCAAAAAGGGGAAACACGGACGAAGATGAAAAAATTAGTTTGTCTTTAAAAAAGAGATTCTGTATGAAAATCTCTTCAAAATATCTCAAATCCAAGCGATCTTGAAAGAATGATAACTGCACCATAACCATAATTACAATAATAATAATTCGTTGTTGCATTGGAACAAACAGAAGGCTTTGATTAATTATGCATTTCAATTTCAATGTAAGTGCATTTTGGCATAGTTAAAACAGCAACATTGAAAACTTCAGCCGATATCTTCCATGGTAATAAATAATATTAAAGATATAAATCACTAAATGCATCCTAAAATCAACGCAGAAAACAATTAAATATTGTATTTGTTGTATTGAATTGAATTTTGTTATTTGAAATATTGTATTTATTGTTGTCTCTAATGGCAGTAGTCATGGACAAGCTCGCTGTCGCACTCAATGATTTTAAGCCAAGGGTACATCTCTTATTTTTAAGTAGCACCAACTAGGGCTAAGAGCACATCTTAGCTACTCACGCATCACATTCGCGTGAGCATTCCCTATTTACAGGAGGGGGGAGGTATTCACACATCTCACAGATAGAACAGACGAAGAACAACCAAGTACGAACCGGGACTCGAATCCAGGACGCCCAGATCACGGAGAAGATGCGCTAACCCTTTGCGAGGACGTCAGCGAAATATTGTATTTAAAAATTACAAACAAACCCATTCATTTAAATCTTTTCTTATTACTATTAATTAGCGTTTCACTTTCCTTTTAATGTTTATTTTCCTCCAATTTGCTTTTCTGTTTTTCACTTTCCTATTTCTATGTGCACTTTGGATTATGATAACTTCCTTTGTGCGCTGTTGTTAGACCTGCTGTGTAACAACTATACAAACTTATATAAAGTAATCGAAGACACAACGAAAGATAAATAATTCAAATATTCATTTCAATATCGCGTTATGCTTTTTATTGTGGATAATGTCTCCTATGAAATGATGGACGATCTCCACGAAAAACAAAAAATGCATGTTATTTAAGCTTCAAGTACAAGCTTAAACAGGAGTTTTAAACCGAAAACAAGATCCGATTACTTTTCTATATATAAACATGTTGTTATATCTTAATATATAAACTATAATGACTTTTGCAAAAAACTTCTTAAGCATTTAAAAAAATTCCTATAAAAATGTTAATTTTTAAACTATCAAAAACAGATTTCAATATTCTAATTCTATTGTTGACGAAAATTTTATTTCAAATTCTTTTGTTCTGGAATATACGTCCTCGCGATTGCCCCTTTCTGCTAACATGAACAATTCTCTGTTTCCTTTTAATATTTCAAAATAATTGCCCTTTTCATAATAATTACGTTTCAAATATAATATGAAATTTGTAACTAATATAACGTATCTAGTTTATTCAAGCGGCAAAAAGTATAATGCAAACTAAGACTACAGTTGAATGTTAGCCGAGAGAATAGCAAATTTGACTGCAGTAACATAAATATTGAGAGTCTCTACTTCTAAACTTTGTCGTTAATTACCTTAGATGAAAACATCTATTGTATTACATGAAGGGCTTTTCACAATACTGCCATTATGCGCACTTAGACACAAAGTAAACACTTCTGACAGCTGACAAAAACGCTGAAAGCGCCACACCCCATTTTAAATACTGTCCAAACAGCATGCATAATGCTTTCAAAAACACTTCACCTTTCCTCAGATGAATAACAACATTGTTTTCAGTTTTAATTGTTTTCCTTTAGAAAGTATCAAAACTAGGATCATAATCACTGCATTAAAATCGCAATAGTACGGGTTTCCTACAAAATCGCTCAGGGTAAAACATAGCGACATCTCTTTAAAATATTTTATGTCAAAATGTTATTATCAAAATGTCGTATGTCAAATTTGGCATAACATTTTATGGATGCTAATATTTATGGTATTCAGTCAGATTTGCAGCGAAATTGTTGTTATATGTGATATGTAAATGTCATATGTTGTTACAAAATACAACATTTTGCTAGTGATTCCAAATGTCGTATGTTTCCTGTGAGTGATTTTATAACGACATTTTGTTAAAATAGCGACGATATATAGATATATATTTCCTTTGCTAAGGAAATGAAAATATTTATGTACTTGTTTTTTAAATATGTCTTATCTTTTTCTATGGATAAAAAAATGAGCTAGAGTTTCATCCGAGGTTTTTTGTTACATTGGAACTTTTTTTTTTTTAAGTAGTCAGGTTCACGAATTCAGCATAACCTAGTTGTCATGTCTTCCTTTTAACTTAATGAATTCCTGTACAATGTAAAGTCACGGTGGTCTCGAAATGGTCTAATTTAGAATCTGACAACCGCATCTTTAAGACCTGATTCCACAGAAGATATATCGTGTGCATGGTGGGTCTTGCATCAGCTAAATCTGTCGTTAGCAGTCAAACATCCTCAGGTTGATGATGAATGGGTCAGAAAAGTGGTGTATGTCAGCTCTCGACATTGGGCCACATTCTAAAATAACGAACTCCATCCCAAATTAGCACTCTAATGAAATTTCACGGTCTTTGCAATATCTGTATTTGTCTGTATCTGGGGAGCATTGTAGCAAGTTATTGATGAAAGTTAAAGAGTTTGATCATACGATAAACTGAATTTCTTAAATAAAAGAAAGCATTTAAAAAAGAGTATTAAAAACTATGGATGGATGAGATCATAAATTTTTTCATAAGCTTTATTCGTAAATTCTTTTATAATTGTAAGGGAAATTATTAAAGCATTTTGAAATAAATATTTTTTTAATTAAAATTTTGAGAAATAACAATTTAATTTTATGTATTAGTAATTAAGATATTTTTATTTCTTGTTTATTTTCCAGTTTCAAAATCACATTTTTCTTAACCCAATAACAATGAAAGATTTTTGAAAAGTTTAAAACTTTTATTAAGAGATGACATTTTTCGAAAACTGAATTTTTCATTAAAATGTGACTCTTTTTACACGAAGAAATGAGTAAAAAATTTTCTTTTTATGCTTATTCATCAGATAATAAAAATTAAACAACGTTTTTAAAATGTGTTTGCGTTGTAACACTTAAGAAGAAACAATTGTTTACTCATCCCACCGCCTTGTTAAATGCTAAATGAAAGGAAAAGAAATTCGTAAATTTAACAGCGTGGAAATGAAAGGAAAAGGAATTCGTAAATTTCGCAGCGTGGATCATGGGATTCTCAACCTATGCAAATAGCCAACCGGATGCATAACTCAGACGATTGCAAAAGTAACGCCCTTCACCGAAGTGTCATTCAGGCCATCCTGCGGAGTTCGGGCCAAGGCCTGGTCTTTGAAAGCATGACGTCAACCTTTAGCCTTGTCTTCACAGTCTTGCTTTCACCAATACTGTTATTTCATAACAATGACATTTTGATTCAATGTCTCCTTTCATAAAAACAAAAGCTCAAGTTCGGGATATTTACATAATCTGTGTTGAGGTTAAACACGTTTATTACAGTCAGATGCTTATTCATGTATTGTTAAGGTTTAACAGGCGTATGCTATTTGTACATGGGGTATTAAATAATTTTATTCAGAATGGTATCTTGTTATTCAGGTTTTATAAAAGAAATATTTATGGAAAGTATCTGATATTAGCAGCTGTGCATTTCAGAAAAAAGATTGTGGCACCATTTTAATTACTCATCAAGTTTATCAACTGATATTGTTTCCAAAATTTTTATTGTTTTAAATTTAGAGTCATGAGTTCAAATGAGTCATGAGTTCAAATGAGTCATGAGTAGAAATGATCTCAGCGATTACCATGGTTATTTTATATTCTAATACGAAATGACATCCTTGTAAAAATGGTGGAATGATCCAGACAGGGAACAATATCGGACATGCAACAATTCGGCATATAAGAAAACCAATTTCATTTAAATTTTCATTAGGGTTAAGCATTTCAACGGTATTAAATTTCGTTCTATACTAATCAAAGCATTACAGGACAAACTTCGGAGTTAATTATTGATTTTAAGCATTGAAATTTCATTGCCGGCGTCCTGGTACTGGGGTAGCCCGTCTTCTCCGTGATTTGGGCGTCTTGGGTTCGAGTCCCAGCAAGGGCATGGTTATTCTTCATCTGTTCGATCTATGAGATTTGTGAATGCGTCCCTATTTAAAAAGAAGCTGTGCAATCGAATGTGTGATGCGTGAGTAGCTAAGGCGTACTCTTGGCCTTAGTTGGCGCTATTTAAAACAAGAGACGCATCCTCGGCTTAAAATCGCTGACTGCGTTAGCGGGCTTGTCCATGGCAAGTGCCATTAGAAACAAAAACAACAACAGGATTACAGGAATGAATCACCGCTAGCGAAATGAAAATTTCAAATTTCAAGAGCTGCAAATTTAATGGCAAAAATAGTTTGATGTTTCTAAATCACGTTTCTTAAATTGAAAAAATGATTTAAAAGAGGTTCAAAGTAATATTAATTGAATAATTATTAATCAAACTATTTTTGCCATTAAATTTGCAGCTCTTGAAATTTGAAATTTTGAACATTTAAGATTAGCATTTATTAATTTGTAATAACGGTTTCAGGAGATACTATAATAAGTGTCATTACATTAATACAGTGATTTTAAAATATTAATTATTATTCAAAAATATACAGAAGGTAATGAATGTACATAATTGTGTTCTTTAAAATATATTAAGTGATAATAGCGCATTTGGAAAAAAAATCCCATTAAAAAATGGGGGGAAAATTACTTAATTTAAAAAGTTGTGTCCTTAAAAGGAGACCATATAAGCAAATAAAACTCTTTTTAGGTCTTGGAAAATAATTCGGTGAATAGAATGTTAAGATTCAAATTTCATTCTTTCAAAAAATTATACTAAAGAGAGAGAGAGAAACTGGATTCCTGAAATGTTCTTTTCTATTTTCTCCTTTCGCAACCTAAAGCCATCTCCTTCAAATATGGATATATTAAGTGATAATAGCACATTTGGGAAAAAAATTACATTGAAAGATGAAAGGAACTACTTTTAAAAGGTACGTCCTTAAAAAAGAACTATATAAGCAAATAAAATCCTTTTTACATCTTAAACAAAAATTCGGTGAATAGAAGGTTAAATTTCACATTTCATTTTTCCAAAAATTTATACTAGATGGGAAAAAGTAACCGGATTTCTTATCATCATCTGAAAAGTTCTTTTCCATTTTCTCTTCTAGCAACTCAACGCCATATCCATCAAATATGAACATATTAAGTTATAATAGCACATCTGAAAAAAAATCCAACTAAAAGTAGAAAAAAAATTACTTTTAGAAGTCGTGCCCTAAAAAGTAGACCATCTAAATAAATAAAATCCTTTTTAGGTCTTCAGCAATAATTCGGCGAATAGAATGTTAAGTTTCGCATTTCATGCCTCCAAAAATTTATACTAGAGGGGAAAAAGCAACTGGATTTCTTGTTATCATTTTGCCAGTTGAAATGTTCTTTTCTATTTTCTCCTCTCGGAACCCAACGCCATCTCCTTCAAATATGAAGATCTTGCACACACGGCCAACACCATCTCATGGAGAGCGAGAGTTTCTAGAAAAACGGAATCTATTCGCCTCTGAGGGTATCATGTCCTCAAAGGGAGCGTGCAGTAGGTTCCCCTGGGTGCAGAGCCCTTGCACCAGATGAAGCGGGAGGCCAAATGCCTTTTATGCTGGGAACGTGACCGCCGCCGAATTTATTGCACTTTGTACCCAGTCCCCCGAGAGAAGTGGAAAGTGAAAATAGGTATTATTTTTCGGATCGCTTGATTGAAGATATGAAACAAAGAAACTGCCTCCGGGTGTGGGGAGATGGAGAAACAAAAAGGTGTCAAAAGATACAGCCCAAAATGTGATTACATACAATTTCCGGGAAGAAAATGTTTCTTTTACTCTGGTACGCGAAGCGAGCATTAACAACATGAATGTGCGTAGACCCGGGAAGGTATCGTCACTTAATGGTCGGAAAAAAAGGTGTTTTTATTCAGCTAGACGAAATGATGTATCTTTTCTTTCTAATTTCTTCCACTTTAGTTTTACTTTTTGGGGATGTGTGCACAAGTTTGAGTTGAGGAAATTACTTCCCGGGATGGTTTTCGACATGCAAAGAGAGCTCACAAAAGTGCATTCTTTCAATCAGTGCTGAGAATATTGGCAGTGTTCTACTGTAGTGAACCGTCGTTTTTTTTCTGAAACAAGTTTATAAAGTTGAGATTTCACGCACAGTTTTTATTCTGGCAGACGAAATGATGAGTCTTCGTTCCTTAGTTCTTCACTTTTTTCACAATTTCTAGAATGTAAAATCATTTCTACTGATGGTTTTCCGACCTGAAAATGGGAAATTACCTCTTGCATCGAAAAGAGTACATAAACAGAAGCTCATGACTTTGAAATTTCTTTTATGATAGATTTTCGTCTTCCTTCGCCCATTTTTTTTTCTCATCCAGACGGACGATAGAGTGTACTTTTCTCAATTCCTCTCACGTCTTACATGCATATGTGAGGCTTTATGAGGGAAAATTACTTGCCGACATGATCTTTAAGATACCAATAGTGTATCGTTTCAGAATGAAGGATCTTCACAATATTTTATAGCATATTTTTTATTGAAGTCTCAATCATCGAATAAATGCATTGCAAAAAAGCATAAATTTAACATATCGTTTTCTAAGTGGGAAAAGAAATCTAATAGTATGTTGGGCTACTGTAAAAAGTGGAGAATAAATTCCGAGTAATAGGAAATGGTGCTGTTTGAGATATGATAACTGAAAAATTTGTCCAATTTCATGTCCTCAAAGATGTCTCTAAATTAAAATTCAGTGAGAAATTCGAATATCAGAGCGTTGAAATCTAACAAAAACAGAAAAACAATATCATCCAAGCCAAGAGCATTGGAATGCAACCAAGTGAATCGAAAATTATGCAAAAACGTCAGACTTATCTTACGTGAATGTTTCTCACGCTGCATGAGTTCTAGTAGTAATGTTTTGGTTGTGTTACAAAGGATCCATGTTATATGATAGCGTGTTGTTTGAAAGTCTGTAGTTAAAATATTTCATTGGTAAATTTATCTTTGTTCATACTTCCAGAAACATTCTAAGAGATTTTTCAGAGTCTATGACAATCAGCTTAGCCGATAAGAAGAAGCTTTCATTGTTGATATATGATGAATTAATTTATGAGTATGTGAGACACGACTAATTCCAATTTCATTTTGAAAATGCATTAAATATCTCGTAGAAAAAAAAAGAACGTGAACATTACATGATGCTTTATAATATAATGCAATTCTTGTTTTTTGTTTGTGGTTTCTACTTGGTTGTGCATTTCTATTTATCACGTGAAAAAATGTCAAATGAACTGAGTTTTTATGGTTTATTTTAAATAATTTAGAAATAAATGAAATTAAAATGTTTGTTAAAATTCTTCCTCAAGTAATTTTTTGTTAACACATTATTCATTAAAAAAAAAAGACTCCTCAAAAGAAAAACAAACATAAAACGATTTATTTTAAATGAATATTGATTCATATAATTATCAAAAATTTCAAATTTCTTTCCCGGTATTTATTTGATATTAAATAACATGAGAACTTTGGAATGTCAATCATATTATGTGTATTCAATTTTCTAATTTAGTAACTTGATCGAAGGAATAAAACAATTGATAAATTCCTTTTATTTTACATTAAAAGCAAAAAGATGTACTATTTATATAAATAAGCATTTGTAGGCATCTGAATTGAAAAATATTCACAAAAGGCAGATAGAAACAAATAAACACTGGGAGAGTCGAATCTGGGCTTTTCATTGGTGGCGTTAAGGGACGTCCCACTCAGGGGCCAAGCAAAGTAGCCTTTTGGTAAGTGTGGGATGTCGGAAAAGTCTGAGTGAAATCCCAAGTGATTATCGAATCAAATGTCGAGAATTAGGCAGGAAACCCCGGAGGCTTGTATAAATGGTGGTGTAAGGCTGACTCGAAGGGTTGACTTTGGGAGGAGTTGCTATGGCAACCGAGTCGACAGCCTGACGTCAGAGTGGTCATCGCGCCTCCTACTAGGGATTCCAGACTAAAAGGTCAAGAGGCTTTTCGAGGTCTTGTCGAAGAAACGGAAGGCACGTCATGTCATAAAATACATTACAAACGCGGCGCCACAGGACGTGTCAGCCTACATCAAATTATGAGCGCCGCAGGACTACATCAAATTATGAGTTGGACCGTAAAAGTGCCGGAAATGGGATTAATCTGCTAAACTGTAAAAACAAGCCGTAAAACGAAGTGCATACAAAATAAAAGACGGTCGGTGGATATTTGGAAGAGCAAATTGATACTCAGAAGACGCAGTTTGGATTTATGCAGCTATGACTATTTGGAATTTGTATAGCAAGATGATTTTTAATATTTTTCATGGTACAAGCTCCATTTGACTCTAGAACTAAATAAAAATTTATTTTAACTTGTTTTTGTCGCAAGATATTCTAAGTTTAGTTAACGTTCGAATGAAAGAGTAATGACTAAAAGATAAAAAGTGTAGAACTCATGCACAGCTTCGGACAACTTTATCATTTTTATTTATTGGCTTGGTTCTTAAGACTATAATTTATGCTTCAGTTTAACCAATTTTATTTATAGATTAAATTTTTTCTTGCTAAATAAAATATGTATAAATGTGGATGGAAAATGCTCTAATATTTGAATGATATTATTAATGTAATTTTTGAAATATATATGCTTATATAAATCTTAAACATCTCCAACAAGATTTTGTTGTTTTTCGCTTAATTTACGGTATAATACTCTAGCACGCAGTTAAAATACGAGCAATTTTGGTGGAACTTCTTCTTAAATCCTTTGTTTCTTTAAAAGGAAAATAAAGATTTCAGGTTACATTACAAAATGAGATTGTGAGGATGAGTTAATTTTGGTTGGATTAATATGCTACATTAAAAAAATGTCACAATATAATAAATCAGACTAGGTATCCAAGTAACGTATAAAATGCAGCAAAGTATATTATAATCGATACCCGAAAACTCCATCACCAGAGAACAATTTGACATTGCATAGTGAATTTGTTATAATAATATAGAGTTGCATGACCAAACATTTTCAGATTGTTATAAAAATAAATGAATTATTTTTACATATTTACATTTATTTCTAACTTTCGATTCATAAAAAGCGTACCTACAATGATTGTATAAAAAACTGATTGGGCAAAAAGATTAGTATGTGAAATGTTATAGAAATCTGAATAAGAATAGGCCATTCATCACAGAATGTAATTTAAATACTATATTTATAGCAATAATAATTTTTTCACCGAAAGGTTTTGTTCTAATACAATACATTTTTGACATTTGAATTCAAATTTATGTATGCACAAATTACCCTCTCGGTTCTCTGTGGAAACGGAAGTTATGATTGCCAACGCTTTCACCTTCTTTTTAAAAATAGCAGAACGAAAAAAAAGTTTTAAGCAATGTCTAATGAGTCACGAATTCGCATTTATTGGTTAGAACATCGCATTGTAGAAACAGCAAAATTGGTTCACGCAGCATTTTAAAATGATTCATTATGCAACATTCATACGATGTCATAAAATAACTATGTATCAAAAAGTAGTTACGCTTAGTTGAATTGTTGAAGTTCCACTGCAAGTAATAATGAGAATGATTTATGTATCCCAACAGTTACTTATAGAGAATGAAAGAAAGAAGGGTAGCTTCTGAATTTTTCGATTGTGTGCTACATTCCAGGCAGTTCACTTTTACAATTTGATACAAAGTTACCAACCTAAAATTTTGCTTTCTAATACCCTCTAACATTTCGTATGTGTGCTCTCTGCCAAAAGGCCGGTTGCCGCATTAAAAATTATCCAAAATTATCTTTCCTCTCCTCATCTTCTTGAGCAACGGAGCAATGTCTTTTTAGTTGATTAAAGCTCCATTATTAATGGCAGTCCCGAGTATGCTTTAACACCAAGTTGTTGCAGCTCCAGAAGGTTTGTGAGGTTGGAGCCATTCCAGGCGAGTCGAGTGAGGGTGGATTCCTTACTTTCAGATTATTTTCGGTGACATTACCTGGGTGAACGTGACTTGGAGAGAGCGCCGTCTTAAATTCCGAATCTCAGAAGAAGAAAAAAAAAAGTAAACTGACGACCCGGATGCTAATTTAAACGATGCTTGAGTTTTCCATGCATTTTGATTAAAAATGAAAGAAAACTTTTTACAAGTCTTTAGGAAGTCGCGCGTTAGCTTTGAAGAAATGAAAACTTTATAAGTCTTGGGATAGAATAATGTATAATTGGGAGTATTAAGAATTTATAAGATTTTATAGGATTTAAAAAAATAAGCTCGAACGAGTTTTACGAACTTTATAAATAGAACGTGAGTATTAAATGGAACAATTATCTTAACAGCTACAGTATGCTTTAAGTTAACATTAAAACATATAAATATTGATTACAAACATTTACAGAATGTATATAATGTACAAGCCTATGAATAATCTTTTGGTACAAGAGATGGCCCATATTCTTAAGTAATTATTGAGAAGGAAACCTTGGGCCCGTCCCTTTTCGACTACTGTCCTGTCAGTACAATACATATTATATTGTTCACACATGTTTCCAGATAGTTTTTGAATCTTTTTATCTAAAGAATCTACGTAATATTAACATTTAATTTCTGCTTATATTAAAATTGAAGGCAAGTGTCCTGGCTTAGAGGTAGCACGTTTTCCCCATGATCTGGACGTCTCGGGTTCGAGTCCTGGTTCTCCACCCTGTGTTCTATATATGAGATGTGTGAAAGAGCTACCCCTGTAAA
Organism: Argiope argentata; assembly: GCA_026289955.1. Taxonomy (NCBI): domain Eukaryota; kingdom Metazoa; phylum Arthropoda; class Arachnida; order Araneae; family Araneidae; genus Argiope; species Argiope argentata. Next base: position 7,374,513 of record JAOUZG010050968.1, on the reverse strand, counting down.
AAAGGTTTGAGCAAGCGAGTATGTTGTTGTCATCTTCGTATGAGCTAGAAGTCAAACTTCTGCATTCGGGCGCTCAGGGAACTTTACCCTCAGAGGCTACTGCGACCCCTTTTCGTTGTAAAATGGACAAAACATCTTTAAAATTGAAGACTACAGATAATAAATTGCAAAATATAGAATGGAAATAAATTTTTAAAAAATTATTATAGTTCTTATAAAAAGTTATTCTTATAAAAGTTAATTTTGTTTTAAAAGTTCAAATAACAGGACAAATGGTTTATTCTTCAAATTTACAGTAAACAGAAAGTGCGAAATATTCTATCCCCAGAATATAATAAATTCATTTTACTGGGCATCCATACAGATGTAACAACTTAAAAATAAATACTAAATATATGGATGAAGTAATCACGGAAATGCGGGTGTCAAAAACAAAACATGTACCATTCTATAAAGTCACAACGGCCATCCAGCTACACAACTACAGGAAAGTAGGTAATTTAATATTCTTTGAACTCCAAAACTTTATTTAATACTTTGTACAAACTATTTTTCGAGACTTTACAGTCACGAATAACTTAGACTTGCAGACAAATAGAATAATTATGAGTTTCAGTTAAAGTGTTTATTAACCGTTTGACTAAAAACTTAAAAGTCCTCTTTTTTTAATCGAAATTATACATGTGAATCAACGGCATCAATGAAATCTAAAAAATTCAATCAAATACAAAAAGAAAAACCATTTATCTTGTGTTTCAAAATGAATATTGTTAGAATTATAATCGCAAAAACACCAATGAATTCGTAAGTTACACCAATCCATCTTTATTCTGCTGATTCGTTCCATTAAAATAGAAATGCTATCAATGAAATTGCTACAAATAAACTCTTTTTTTCTTAATAGAAAACATATCCAATGAATTAAACTTATCTACGAGATACACTATGGAAAATTGAACCAAAATGTCTTAAATTTTATGACTACAGGGAACTTCAGATATAGCAACAAATTGATACCACGCTTTATAATGGAAGTTCTCCGAGACCGTGGAATAAATCAATAGTTTGACGAGTTGCAGCTTGAAAATGTACTTGAGATCTTTTTGTGTTCAAAGTACTTTTTCTTGGAGCGGTCCTCGACCTTCTGTAAGTTTATTCTATCGCTTCCTAATCTTGGCGATAGATCTCCAGTTCTTAGTATTTGAAAAAGATGGAAGACGTTTATCAACACGGTCCATCCATCTTAGTTTTAGTCTTACTCTTGGCCGATTCCCAATTGGTTTGGGGTGGAAAAATTCTTTAAGTGCTTTCTTTCTGGCGAGTACGAATGGTTTTCATTTGGTATAACTAAACAAAATTGACGATATCCGGTTCTTCATGAAATTCATATAAATCATAAAACCGGACAGTACCCGACAGATTGTTCCATGCTCTTTTCTTAAAATAAAAGATTCAGAGCTTTCCAGATTTATGGATCCAATTTTTTTTATAACATATCGAATCTAAGAAGAAGAATATTTTTATTTAGTTTTACTTGATTTTAAGAACTTTCACGATATAAAGAAGGTAACAGTAAGATATAAGAGGTTTTTTTTCAAAGTTTAATCATTCAAAATTCGCTGACTCTGCTAGAGGGCTTATTTATTATTTATAATTATTCCTGTGTGACTAAAAGATATCTAAGAGGTAAGTCGACATGGAGAAGTATTACTAACATTTTTAGTATTTTAAAGTTCGTATTTCGTAAACTCTTCATCGACATTTCATGCTATTTTATGCGAACTGGTAATTAGTGTATTTACAGCTGCATCTACGTGTTTCTGTGTTAACCTATTATTATTACAGGCGTTTCATGCAAAAAGCAATTTGATTCGTTTCAAAGGTCTATTTCCAAATGTATGATGTATTACTACACGACAACGATTTAAAAAATTTCACATTAGTTGGGTTAACAATCAACCTAAATACACAATGCGAGATGTTTCTCACTTTCTTAAATGCCACCACCCATAGAAATTAGAGCAGGAGGAATTGACCTTTTTTTCAGTCATTAGCGACACATTTTTTTAGAATATTTATTCAGTTTACTTAAGCATTAAAAAATAATAAAAAGGAATAAACACTGAAAGAAAATTAGTTCTTGCAATGTTAAAAAGTTCTTTACAAAACGTTCCAAATTCCAACTGTTTTTCGAACATTTCCACTAACTCTAGTTAAGTGTTCTGCCGAAAATAAATCAACAAACTACATTTCAAGATTTTGCACGATATTACGATTTTATTTATATAATATAAGAATCCTTAAATTATGTTCTTCTACAGGAAATAGCATTTATTCTCTTGTATATTGACTAAACATATCATCGACATTTAAGCAAAAATCACGAAGCCCAAAATTAAAGTTTTGAAATGTAATAGAAGTTTTAATTAATTGTGGTTGTAAATTTAAATATAATTAATTTCGAACTAACGGAAAATAGTAAAAAAATATTTCATGGCTTCCTACCTCCAACGATTAGTTTACTAATGTTCAGATTTCTGGTTTATGTCAGAAATAACTAATTGGAAATTTTTATCGTCTGCAATGGAATTTTTATTTAACTTTCACGCTTTTCTTTGAATGCTAACGATATTTATTTTGTATATATATATATATAAAACATTGAATATCGAATGAAACTGAAAATATCCCACTGTTCTATACATTTTAATTTAAATTTTTTTACCGTATCTAACTAACTGGATATAACGAAGCTATTTGTATTGGATTTGGGAAAGATAAAAAAATGATTACTTAAAAAGTTTTGTAAAATATTATTCACTGTCTTACTTACTTATTTATTTTTGTTTTTAGAACCCCGTTAAACGTTACAAATAACAGAACTGTATATTCCCACCGTTAATCAGGAAGACCAACTTCAAAACTTCAATCTTCGACTTAGTCCAACTTCAAAAACAAAGTTCTATTTCTAAGATAAATTGTTGAGAAAAGTCATTTGGAAGTGAAGTGAAAACTAAGAAAAATCCATTAGCATTAGGCAACTCATGAGGTGCCATTTCCTACATTATTTAACACTTTCCATAATTATGATCTATATGTGCACTTCAGGTATAGTAATTAAATCTCACTGATAACGCCAGCGAAGCGACCAGAAGATTATCTTAAATCTTATTCTATCAGTAAACGGCTTAGTAAAATTGGATTATAATTCATGTATATTTTCATCTCATTGAGGAGGAATGCGATTTTGGAAAGTGGCCAGGAAGAAAAGGCTGCAAGTCAGATGTGGGTGTGTGTCCCAGAGAATACGCTCTTATCTATCTTAATTATATATGCTCAAATATATTCTTTGAGTGTTTGAATAAGATCTTATGCAATTACTTCCGACTCTGGGCACACAGAAAGACTTTAAGTGCTAGTACAACACAAGATTAACAGTTCCTGGGGATTACAGACCAAATATTTCGTCACTTTCTTTGCTCAGCATACTTTATTCAGAATATATTGCACTTTTTAGAAATGCAGTGACTTGGGTATAGCTTTGGAAAATATGATTAAAAGACGGCAAAAGTTAAAAGCAGATAAATAATTGGATGTTTTAACGGGAGTGATATTTTCTTGGAAGAAATTAAAAGACTAAGATTAAAGTAAGTGAAGATTATTGATTTATTCCGTCAAATAGCCCGAGGTAATAATTTACCGCAGACACTTTATTTCTTTTTAAATAGAAGCGATTCATTGAGTCTTTATTTCTGCCTATTATTGCGACAAAATATTGCCTTTAGCAAACTAGAGAAAACTTGAATAATATTTCCGTTTTTTATGCAAGAACATTTTACTCTTAAAAGAATAAAATTCAATTTCTTAATCTTTATTTCTTAAATCAAAATTTAATGCAACGATTCTACTTTTTTTTTTCCATTCCTACTATTAGTTCACAACCTCACTTTATATATTTATATATCTTGCTCAAATTTTCAATCGGTAATAAAATACTTTTTATTCATCCACTCAAATTTTAAATTTTAAAAATCTTCATGAATTCAACTAAACATGTAATCACATAAGATAGACGGGGAAAAGCAAATAAATATTATTAATCAAAAATGAATTATTTGGAATTAATTATATAATATCTGTATTTAGAAAATGCTAGGTATACGACCTTAGTGATATTTGCGCTGATGAAATCAATTGATTTTGAAGAGAATGTGCCACGCCTATTTGATTTGAGAATTCACAGCTCATGACATAATAGAAAAAAAAGGAAGTCATGCCTCAGAAGAGAGCAAGATAACGTTCAGTGAACGTTAAATGATATACATTTGTCAGGCAACTGTAACGCTGCCTAATACAATTTCAAAGAAATTTTCGACAATATGAGAAAAAAACTCAACACTGAGAATTACGTAGGTATATTTTTACAAGTAATGTGCTTCTTATATTTATGGGTTAATAATTCTGTTATAGATAGAGTAATAAGAATGGCAAACTAAATAAAGGTTTTAATGATAAAAAATAACTTTTAATCTATTTTGTATTAACGTCTAAACCTGCTATACGAGCTTCAATAACTAAATAAATGCTGATAGTACGTTAAATAAAACACAAGAATTTATAGTCAACATAAAAGAAACTTTTAATTCATGGCTCCATTGCAATAAAAACTTAAAAGAGTATATGAACGACGAATAATTAAGTGAAATGTTTAAAATTAAACGTCAATCAATTTCTTCTTCAGCATACAGTTTTTAAGTATTTTATTGTCGGACTTTGGATTCAAAGTAAATAAACTTCAGAGAATTTGACGGCTTAACTATTCCTATAGACATTTATTGAGTCTTAAAAATAAAATCTATTCACTTCCAGCCAGCATTTGCAGAAACGAGCCTCTCTGGCTTTTTTACTCAAACAGAATTCTTTGCGCTTCTTCCCCGGAACTTTTTATGAGGTTCTATATAATCCTAATGATGGAATAATATGAAGAACTTGGTCGTTAAAATGAAAGAATCTATAGTTTATGATCCCTATTACGAGTACAAAGTCTGGCGACCTCAGAATAACAAAGGACGTGCAATGCAGAACTCGAAGCCTGAGAAGACCTCTTTCTTGGACATCTTATTTTCTGAAAGTAAACCTTTCAGCAGTTTATTCTATCACTAACTTTAATGAGATCTAAAAATACGCAGAAAATTCTTCTGGGACAGCATTTTTAGTTTCATTTCAAGAACTTCAGAAGCAGTGATTGTCACTGAATGCAATAATTAACTTCAGTTTATTAAGAGCCATCCAATAACAGAACATAAGTTTGATGTTTAAGAAGTTCTATAATGGAGAAAAATAGACACATTTTCAATTATCATCGTTTTTGTATCATAGTTTGCAAAACGATTCAACTGTGCTTTCACTAATAATATTATTTTAGCTGATTAAAATTTGAGCCGTGATTTCTAACGCGTCAACATACATGATTGTGCATAACTCAATGAGTGATTAATTAATTAAATATTCAGTGAAGGATAAGAATAACAAGTATTTTATCGTCAAAGATTAAGTCTCAAAGAATTCTTTTAGTTGACTAAAATTTGAACCATGATTTCTAACGCGTCAACATACATGATTGCGTATAACTCAATGAGCGATTAATTAATTAAGTATTCAGTGAAGGATAAGAATAACATGTATTTTATCGTCAAAGATTAAGTCTCAAAGAATTCTTTTAGTTGACTAAAATTTGAACCATGATTTCTAACACGTCAACAAACATGATTGCGTATAACTCAATGAGCGATTAATTAATTAAATATTCAGTGAAGGATAAGAATAACATGCATTTCATCGTCAAAGATTAAGTCTCAAAGAATAGGTCCTACTGCATTTGAGCTTTTAATTAGAAACATCAATAAATTATATACATTACTTTGTCTCACAATGAATTTAAATAACCTTCACAGTTATTTAATTTAATTGACTGGGCAAAAATTACTTGTATAACATGTTTCATGTACGGAAAGCTCCCTCTAATCAAGTCTTCCTTATATAGGTGTTTTGTGAATCAAATAAGTGTTGTGCATTACAGGAAATGAATCAAAAGAAAAGGTAGTTTTCTAATTTTCATTTACATCATTTTTTGATTTTTCAAACTAGAGTTTGGTATGCAATCATTTAGATTTGCGTTTCTAGAACTGCTAATTCTAATGTAAAAAATAAAAAGCAAATTATTATTAATACTTTTAAACAAGTGCTAAGTTAAAAATATGACAGCTAAATAAGTAAATGTTGTTCTAACATGTATTTTCATTTTGTTATAACAGGTGACCACAGAATTTTAACAATGCTTATAGTTTAACCCTAGGAACAATGAATTTTTTTATTTATTTTACAAAAATTATATATGTGTGTTTTGCATAGCTGCATATAATTTAGAAAAAATTGTTTATGACAAATTAATTACTTTTTAAAGCAATTTTTTTAAAAAAATTAAAATTTGCCAAATGTTTACAGAATGAATCAAACAATGTCCCAGTGAGACAAACCACATTAAAATAATTCTGCAATAAATATAAAAGTCCTTTTTTACCCATCTATTTCTTACAATGAAAGACATATTTTTAATGATAAAACTTTTCATACAAAGACATCTTGGTATTCCTCCCCCAAAGTTTTCAGTTTAAATCTAATTTTAGCACCGCTATTGCCATATATCGGTCATTTATACAAATTCTTATCAAAAAGTATTTCCAAACACTCATTGTTGACCATGCAACAGTCATGTGAAACTTACAAGTGGAAACAAAAACGTAGCCATTTGGCTACATGACGCATTGTAAGGTTCAAGTAGCATATGGAAAATCTCGCACAAACGCAAGAATGAAAAAAAAAAAAAAAAAAAAAGATTATGTCAAATGGAGGGTTATAAGATTTATGACAAACTTTGATTTACAGTTCTGGAATAAATCTGTACCAAAGCTTAAGAAGCATGCGTGTGTAAAAATCTATAATCTCTGATATTTTTACAGGAAATGAATCGTATGGACTTTTCCCCATATAAAGTCGTAAACATGATTAGATTGCAATGGGCAAAGGTTTTTGTACAGAAAACAAGCTTGGAACAAAAATCAATAACCAGATAGCGAAGAATCCGCAACGTTTAGTTCGAAGTTTATTGCGAATTTACGGCTCCCATTAGGGGCCGCATGTTGAAAATCGTTTGACTGGCAATGGGTTTGGCAAGCTGCAAAAGAATTGTCTATTTGAAACCCTGCTTTTGCTTTACCTACGAGACATCGGGGGAAATATAAATTCCTTCGCAAAATCCCGAGTGGACGCCAGGGCTTTTATTTCGACGGATGAAGACGGCGTACGGCCACTAACTGTTAGTTATTGCTCCAGAAGTTCGGACATTCCCTGGATCCGGGAGAGAAATCGAATTTTGAAGCCAGCTGAAGACGGCAGCCTTGAAAGATGAAGATTCGGAGAGAGGATATATGGAAGGCCATTCCAGGCAGGAAAGGATGTGTTCCAGGAATTTTTGAGTTAAGGCTGCTTTTGAGTTAAGGTTGGGGATTGCATGCATCATATGCTTATTCTTTTAATTCCTTCGGGTTATCAGATATTTTAATTTCTTTATAATGTATTTGATAAAAATCAGAACAGTTGGGAAATTTGTCAGTTTAAGATGAATTTTGGAAATTGATAAGTATTTTAATTGAATTATAAATTATAAGTCCGTTGGAAAATTTTGAAATGCAATTTTTTGGTTCTATGCAAGCATTTATTGAAATTTATAAGAGGTGAATAAAAATTTTAAAGGGATATTAACATATCATCAGCTCAAAAGCATCCACGTTATTTAAATAAGATTTTTTACAGAATATGTTAAATGATGTCAATATTCTGTCAAATGATAATTTTTCTTAAAAATGTATCGGTTTATATCTCTCGTAGAGAATAATATTAAAAAAAAAATAGGGCAAAATTTATATATTTTCAAATTCAAATTTTTTATGATTAAACTAAAATTTTATGTTTAAATACAACATTTTTATTCAAATGCTGAAAATTAAAATTGCATCCAAAGGTAAAAAAAATATCTATATTGTCTGTATGAAATAAAGATTCCTTCTTATAACAATACGCAATTAATTTTTATCCATATTTAAATTTTATATTGTATATAATTATTGTATGGAAGGAACTTTTTGAATTACCAAGTTATTTCCAAATCCTTTTGTATCTGTGCTTTACAAATTTAGAAAGATATATGTATATATATATAAACTTTTTCAAATACTGGATAACGTGCTTTAAAACTGTCATTTTAGATGTAAAAAAATCAAAAGGCAAAAGTTTAAAAAGGTTATCATCAACTACGCAACACACATTAAGCTTTAGCATTAATTTGATTTTTTTTTTTGAGTTTTTACTAGTTAGAGCGGTTTAACTGATACCATCTGCTTTTTAGTACTAAAATCGCTACGAATAATAATGACCGTAAATTTTCCATTTAAATTAGAATAATATAATTATCTATGCTAAAGAAACGAGTTTTCGCTATCAGCTATCTTTTACCACGCAAAATTTAAATTTTTGTCCCATCAAAAAGTAATAAAAAAATACATATTAAAATGTAATATTCGAAAGCCAGCTGTTCTGACACCTGTTCCAATCTCAATATCGTAACATTAAGGTTCAATTAATTATGTTTTTAATGAATAATTTAAAAGGTCAATTTAGTTAAAAGGAAACAGAAAAGGCTATAAAATTATGATTAAAAAATTCATTTCCATATTTCCCATTCAACCGGGAGGGGGAATATCTGCTTTTGGGAAATGTTCAATGCGTTTTCGGAGTTTGGCGCATTAATATAAACTTGTAGGTTTTAAATAAACTGGAAATGTTTGTTAAGCTAAAGTAGAATAAGATTTTGAACATGAAATTTCTTTCAATACTTTTAAATCCTATTTCACTCTGTTCAAATGTTTCGTAAGAAAAATTCTTTGAAACTCACATGCTAAAGAGATGAAACCATTTCTGCAAATCTTTTACATGCAACTGCAAGGTTTTATGAAACAAAATTAAATTAACTAAAAGAATAAATCAGCATACCCTTTGTTAACAAAAGTGAAACATTTGTTACACTAAAGTAGAATTTTGAACAGGAAATTTCTTTCAATCCATTTTCATCATATTTCTGTCTCTTAAAATGTTTCATAAGAAAAATTCTTTGAAAGTCACATGGTAAAGAAATGCAACTATTTTTACAAACCTTTTACCTGCAATTGCAAGGTTTTATGAAACGAAATTAAATCAATTTGAAGAATAGATCGCATAACCTTTGTTAAACGTATTTTAACAAAAGCATAACGTTTAGCATAACCATAATGTTTTTTAAAGTGGGATTTTTAAAAAGTAATTTCTTTCAATTCCTTTCTATCATATTTCAGTATGTTCAAATGTTGCATGAGAAAAATTCTATGAAACTCGCAAACTAAAGAAATGCAACCATTTTTACAAATCTTTTACCTGCAACTGCAACGAAACGAAATTAAATTGACTAAACGAATACATAACCTATATATACTTTATAGAATAGAAAACCTATGAATGTATTTCAATTGACCAATGATCTTCATTTCTCATAGTCTCTTCACGTATTCAATGACAAATATATTATTTTTTGATCATTGTTTTAATTACTTTTATTTGTTTAATTTCTTTTTTATGTAATTCTCCTCAGAAAAAAAAGAGAAAGTTTTGAGTCTCGATAGTGATTAGTTCATTCCTAATTTTGTAGTAACTACATAATTTTGTTATATACATAGAATGTAATTCATATCGAGTATAATGCAAAATCTATCAAAACTATGTTCATACATGGAAGTTTTTCAGTTTTTTTCAAAACAAACATTCTATAGTTGATTTTATAGTTTTTCAATTAAAAAATGAATAACAAAACCAAAAATTCAAATTTTGAGAGCTTTTGTGACAGAATAGAAACACTGACATGGCAAACACAAGTATTAAATGATTTGAGTTTATCATAAGAATGTAAATGCCGCAGTGTGTACTTTAATGCACTTAGAAAAAAATGGATATAAGACTGTTTTTACATAACAAATATTTGTAATCAATGAGAAGAATATGAACCAAAATTATGATTTTTATAGATATTTATATTCCCAGTGGTTGTCGCTTTTCAACAAGTTTCTAATTCAAACATTTTTCAAAATGCTAACACAGTAAAGAATATCTGTGGGAACACCAACAGCCATTTGACTTATTTATACGCTAATTTCTGAGTCTACACAAAGGAAATAGGCATCGTGCATTCATAAACTGCTCTGTAAC
>JAOUZG010050968.1:7352095-7364153 GCA_026289955.1 Argiope argentata | reverse complement strand
ACATTACCCAGCCAAAGAACCGAAATTATTTATAAATAAAGCTGAATTGGGTAAAAACTGATAATCGTCATAAACCGATCTATAACAATAAATATTAAATATCGTCTTGAAAAGAATCGCTTTATCTCAAGTTCGAAATATCCGGCTCAACACTGGCTTTCCAGACGGGTTAATGGTCTTCCGGAGCTTAATTACCAGATCAATTTCGTCGTGGATGTTTGGCACTCAAATTCTCTCGCCACAGCTCATTTTGCATAGAGTTTACCCGCCAACTCCAGCTATTAATCTTGCGTACAGTCAATAAATCGCTTAATCACTGCTTGTCCACTATATCATACACTTGATACTTGAACAACTTTCCGCCACACCTGCTTGGAGCTCACAAGTTCAGAAAAATCGATCCATCTCGTTTAGTTCCAAAATTATAACTTTTCAGCGGTGTGCCAATCTGGAGATAAAATGTGTCATTGTTGGCAGCCCTTGCATAGTAATTAGCCAAGTTTTACTCGAGATACAAAAGAGGATTTAGGCGCAAGGCTAAGCAAATCCAAGATTATTAGGCACAAAAATGCCGAAAAGGAAATAACTTCAGAGAGACAAATGAAGAAAATGCGCACAGAATTGTCAAACGGAGAACGATTTTTGACTATAGAAGGATTTCATTTCATTTATAATAATGCTTCTCATTTCGGGTACTTTCATCCAAGTTTTAGGGAACATGAAATAATAACCAAACCCAAGATGAGAACCGATCCAACTAATTTTAAACAACGTCTAATTACAATGGAGTACAAATGAATGAACAAGGGAAAAAGAGAAAATAATTTGGGCATCAATCTTGGAGATGCAGCTAAGATAAAACAGAAGCACATTTATTCGTCAAGGATAAGAAGAGATTGAAAAAAATGCCTTTTCTATTAATAAATTTAACTACATTTGAACCAGTTAAGAATAATTCTGTAAACATATCAAATATTAGACAATCAAGGAAGGATTTTTTAATATGTAAAATAGATAAACAGAGATATTAAAGATAGATAGATTAATATAGATAAACAAAGAAGCATTTTGCATAGTTCAAGCATTTAAAATAGTGGAAGAACGAGTAATACTCTATTGCATTAATTCTACTTTATAGACTGGGTATAACTTTATTAATTTGAGTATTAAATAAATGTATAAGTGCTAATTGTATTTCTTGTTAACATAAGAATATAAATGTCTGGAAAAAATATGTTTTTCAAAAAATCAATAAAAGCCCTTTCTGCAATCAATATGAACATAACTGTGTAAAAAAACTGAAATCTTTGTGTAATCTATACTTTAATGCTTTAATTTTATTTAAATATTTCTATAATTACTTCTATAATCATATGATTTCTTTAGGTCTGTGACATGCTTTCTCAAAATAATTTATCCTTTTATTTTCACCAACAGATATCTGACACATCATGTGTGTTTATCCTTTTGGAAGGGCAATGCAGAGGAAAAATTAAAAAACAATGATTATCACAACGATAATGATTTTAGGAAATGAAATAAAGCGGCGTCAAAGGATATTCCCAAAGCGTCACTCCTCAAAAAAGAGCGCCAGGTTCTTATCAGACAACGCAAAAAAAAACACCCGCTAACAGTTGACAGATAACAACGCAATTTCTCAAGCGCACAGATTTTCCTCAGACACTTCATTCACACATCTTCTCGACGAGTGACAAGTGACGTACTTAATGGCATATTGACGCATAGTTGACATTTTTCACGCAACTAAGTCTTAAATTGGAAGCGAGACCGAACAAGACGTGGAACCATTGTTTTCCTCACGAAGCCTAATGAGACAACAAAAGATTTTTTATCCTCTTATTTATTTAAGTGCCTTTTTCTGGCTTCATTCCGATCTGTCTTCATCATGGAGAGCACTAACAGCACAAGTTCATTACACATGTCGACGTATAGTAGCAACCATCAAGGATCCCTCCCCTGGTTCCACCCCGCGGACCGATTGATGTGCCTTTATTCTCCTACTTTCACCAACAGGAGAAGTTCCAGTATTTGGGAACATTTGAGAATTTTTCCAGAATAGAAAAGATTGTGATGAAGCGAGTTTGATAGAGTACTTGGAATCTAGATGTCCTCCATTTCCATAACCCACCCATAGCTGACAGGTACATGGAATTTCGACTCAGCGCTCCTTCACAAAATAAAGGAGCCTAATTAAAGCTTTATTTTTTAAAGAAATATAGTTTTCATTAGTTTATGAAAGTATTTCATTAAAAATTTTACAGCGATTTATATAGTAACAATTTGTTTTTATATAGATATACACATATTTGCTTGACCTGTACCCTTCTTGTTCTAAACATTTAAGAGGGACTTTTCATAGCAATAGACCAAACAAGCTTATTATCGGTAATTAGTGCCAGATAGCAAGTAATTAAGACTCAAAGCTCTTTATTTTATAGAATGCTTTAGTTCAATTCCGTTTTCTCTCTTTAAAATCGTCATCAATTGTTGGTCACTTCTCCTACCAAACATTAAGATTGAGATACGTGTCAAGTAGAAAAACATGGTCCTATATTTTCCAATTCCTATTATCAGTTCACACTCTTCCTTTATAAATCTTGCTCAAATTTTCAATCGTTAATAAAATACTTTTTTATTCATCATCTCAAGTTCAAATATATTTTTTAAAACTTGTAGTGGGTGGCATTCGAAGTTAATACAGTTTTTTCAAATATTAATTCAATTATTAAATTTAATTAATGCTTTAAATCGAGTTTTAGCAGTTTGGAATGAAAATTGAAATCAACAGGCAGTAGTTCAATCGGTAAAATGCAAGGGTTTCAGTATTTTTCTCGTAAAGGTGAAGAATGGAAGATCAATTCTTGCGAAAATCAATAATTTTTTGAATTTTTTTGCTTTAAGTATGCGTTTTTGCTTAAGTATGCTCCTTTATTGAGGTATTTAAAATTTGGCTAGGTCTGGGTAAACAAATTCCTTCGACTTTAAGTTGACGAAGTTTTATTTGAATATACAAAGCTCAAGCAGCAATTTAGACTGATGTTGTAATATACCGAACTAACCAGGTCACCAAGAAACCACGTTTATTGAATCAGAATATGCTTTTAATATTCTGAAATAGAAAACAACTATTTTAATTCAAAAGTCGTATTTTTAAAGAATGATTACATTTATAAGAACATTAACATTTACTGAAAAATCACCTCTAGTTTAACGACTTCTAAAACTTCTAATCCATATAATTAACGCACCACTTCCTAAGTTTTAAATAGAATATTCTTTCCAAGGGAACAGAATTTAGCATTCCCATTTTATTTCCTCAGACTAACGACACATTTGTCTAGTTGTGGACTTAAAATACTTCACTAATAGTTATAATAAGAGGAGTTTCAGGCAGATTGTCGCTATAGCAACGCTTTTTTCGAAAGTTCTTGGGCGTCAACTCTTTCTCGCAGGAGAAATTAGATATTTCGTGACTACGTCACTTATTTCCTGGAATCGTCTCCTCAATAGACAGATATGACTGGATCTCCACTAAAATGAGATAAAAGGTTTCCTGGAGAAATATACGGGCAAAGTTGTTTTTTTCTCTCTCGATGGCATCGTTCTTTTTAAAAAGTTAATCGCTTTCATTTACCTAGTTATTTACAGTCACAATATACAACTATGGCCTATAAATAGTGCATTTAAGTGATATAAACTGTATAAACTTTCGCTTTATAAACTCTGTATAAACTATGACTCGGTTCAAAGTAAAATCGCTTCATCATGAAAATGGAGATTAAATTGATTAGATAATCTTCTGTTTTTGGGATATTAAACAAAATTTAAAATATTTATGAAAAAAAAAAGTTTCAAGGAAAATAAATTGTTAAAAATAAATAAAGTCAGAAAGAGATAAAAAATAATATAGATAGAATATTTTGATGTTACTTTTAAATTCTTTCTTCAGGTGCATACATATAAACTTTTCATTGAACGGCGACCACCTTTTAAATAATACAAAGAATTATGGCATAACATTTTTCAAATTGTAACTTTTTCAACAATTAAAAGGAGGGAATATTTTATATAAAAATGGAATATTAACAAATAAATAAAATAAAAGACGGAAATTCGAGACATTTAATTCAAAATGAGACAGAATAACTGAGCGAGAGAAATGAATCTATAAATCGTTTGATGGTAAAACAGTTATTCGCAGACGACAAAAATGCAATAACAGCTGTAAGGAAAAGGCAACAAAGGTGTTTTTTTTCTATGGTTGTTTCAGTGAATAAACTCAAATTTCTAAACGCAAAAGATTAAAATTGTGAACAAAAACAATAATATGATTATTAAAGCTGATAATCATAATTCAAATGTTTCGATACGATTTATATTCTTTGATGGCTAGTGAAATGTATAAATTGAAATAAAATGTCCATTTAGTTGTAATTGTGAGAAAAAAATATAAAAAAAACATTTAACGTATTAAAAAAAATATTTATCTTGATAAGGTTCAACTTTTTTTTGTTTTAATAATTGACTTGTATTACAATATTATTCATCGACAAAATGTAACGTTATGTGATTATTAAAGCTGATAATCATAATTCAAATTTTTCAATACGATTTATATTCTTTGATGGCTAGTGAAATATAAAAATTGAAATAAAATGTCCATTTGGTTGTAATTGTGAGAAAAAAATTAAAAGAAAAAACATTTAACGTACGAAAAAAATAAATATTTATCTTGATAAGGTTCAACTTTTTTTTTTTTTAATAATTGACTTGTATTACAATATTATTCATCGACAAAATGTAACGCTATATTTGACATTTTTTAAACAATGTAAAAAGAAAGTGTATAATAAACATGGTTGTCTCACTTGAAATAATTCGAGTCTGGCCGTACGCAGTTCAAATGCAAATTTAGACACGATGCATACAAACTACCAAATTTAAATTGTCGATTTATTTTACAGCAGAATTTGCTACAACAATATATCAAAAATATTCCTTTTCTCTCAGGAGGAAGTAATAAATAAGCTGTAAATACTGTTGTTATACTTTAAACCATTCTTTTCGAATGTAGTGGTAGAGTAGGAGAAAACATATGAAACTTTAGAGTAAATGTTTTTTAAAAAGGTGAATTATTTTTCATGTTATTGTATTATCAAATTTCATAAGCTGAAAACTAAAAATGGCCGAATATAATTTCTTTCCAACAGAACCAAACCGCTCCATTCAAACAAGATGATATTTTAATCACTCCCAATTTTCAATTGAATTCACATACTTGATGAATTAATTTTCGAATTTGTGGTACATCTTATTTAATGGCCAGACGCAGACATCGGACAAACCTAACAACTTGTAAATGTTAATAAAATGTAATCAAACCTAGTTGAGTTTGAGTCATCCCCTTCATGGTAAGCATACCATATTATTAATTTAATTCTACCAAATAATCTAGACGGTTATGAAGAACAATGCTTTCAGTTCAACAATTTGAAGAAACTAATTATATGGTTCCAATAATTTTACATTAACAGTTAAATATAATTTATACTGAATATAAAAATTAATTTTTAAAATATAATGAAAACAGAATACATGTATGATTCAAATTCTGAAATAAACATCTGTAGTTAATTTATTACAGCTCAAATGAATTAAAATAAGCAAAACGAATAAATAAATAACAAAAGCAATAATAAATCTTTTAAATAAATAAATTTAGTAGAAAACGGGGAAATAATCTTTTTTTTTTTTCTGAGTAAGCATAGAAAATTATTGCAAAAAGAAAATGTAATCAGTTTAGGGAATAAAAGGAATTTTTAAACATCCTAGTAAAGTTAAATTTATTAATTCTAAAATGAATTTAGAAAACGTAGTTGTTTCTTTGCTGTATTATTGTTGAAATATTCGTGGTAAATAAAACGTTATAAAGTAAACACATTAATTACATTTAGTCAATATTCTACAACAGCTCATAATTTTTTTCCATTTGCATTAAAAAGGGTTTGAATTATTTTTAGCAAGCAAGGTATGTTCTGAATTTAAATTTTTTCTTGTATTGGTTATTTTTTGCATTTTATAAACTGCTTCTTCTAAAGAATGTTAATAATATCGAACTACACGACATGCTTTTAATTAATTGGGGCGAATCTTTTTAAATAAGATACAATAGTAACTTAAAATTTTTATATAAAAAAGGGTGTCTTTAGTTTTATTCAGATTTTTTAAATTAATATGTTTAAAAATGGAACACCTACCTTTTTTTTAAGGTAGGCATTTAAGAAGTTATATGAAACATGCGTGAATGATCTCCCGAAGCTTTCTCGCAGTTTCTCCAATATAATGGAAAATAGTATTAAGATATAGATTTTTGGATTGAATATATAGACTTTTTATTGAATGTATCTTGTAAATATGTAATTTTTGAAGCCTTTTTTATCGACCGATTGAAATTGAAATTTGACACAGAATCACAGTTGCAGTTACATGACCACATACCGAATTTCATTGATTCAAATCATTGGGTGTTAGAGTTATTATATTTACAAGCATGCCGTGCCGGCTTTCTGGCGCAGAGGTAGCGCGTCTTCCTCATGTTCTGGGAGTCTCGATTCGGGCATGGCTGTTCTTCTGTGTGCTCTCTGTGAGGTGTGTGACTGTGTCCCCCCCTGTAAAGAGGGGCTGTGCAAGCAAATGTGATGGGTGTGTAGCTAAGTCGTACTCTTGGCAGTAGTTGGCGCCACTTTAAAAACAAGAAATGCTTATTCAGCTTAAAATCGATGAAGGCTGTCAACATATTTGTCCATGACAAGTGCCATTAGTATCAACAGCATGCAAGCCGACGTACAAACAACAAAAGGTCAACCATTTGACAGATTTAGTACAGAATTTTATTAGATTCCATAATTTAGATGCCAGTGTTCAAAAGTAATGTGTAAATGGGAAAAAAAGGAAAAGTAATCGAATTATTTATTCGCAACTTATTAAATGTAATTAAAAATGAGTGAGCATCAACACTGAGACATCATCGGGAAATTTACTGTATTATATCAAGAATTTAAATATATTAAAATTAATATTATATATTATATCCCTATTTAATAAAAAAAACTTTGAATCAAAAAGACGATAAAAGAACGAAAAATAAAAAATATATAAAGAAAGAAAGACAAAGAATAAATTAATTCAGTGTCAGAAATAAATGACCTTGTCTGTTTTCTCAACCGATTGTGAAATGTCACAATAAATTTCAAAACTATTTCAATTTTTACTGTCCGGCCAGTGCAATTTCTGATTCAAGGGTGGGAAAAAAACTCTGAGCACATTAGTTTTAGACATTTTTTAATCAGATAATTAATTAAAATATTATGATAAGATTAATCTTCATTATAAAGATACCATCACAGTTAAATAATGCGACTGAGACTTCTAAATGAGTGTAATAAATTAACTAGTCTACCGGCATAATTAACGCAACATGAATTTAACTGATACATTAGACAAAACCAATGAGTAGGCAGCCCATAATTTAATACGGTCTCAAGAGTAACCCGATGCGTCACCCGGCTTGTTAGTCATGGTGTGTTTCCCACATCGAAGTAACTATTACGCCTCCGCTCATAGCAACCACCATCAAGATACTACTCAAGGTCTCAGGAAACCGAAAGAGAAAAGGAAAAATCTTTGCAATTCTAGCCTAGCATGATAATGACCTAACTACACACCCAGAGATAGCAGTATTTTCCGAAAGCAACTCTATCTGACACGATGCGTTACTTAACTTGTCTCTTGTTTGTTGTCCCCATCGTTGCCGCTCTGATGCCTATAGGTGAAAGTTAGACCTTAAAGATGCACCGATGCGATTGGGAGACAATGTCTGTCACGGGCACAGATGAAATTTAATTTCACTCTTCTTGTTGTTTGATATCAGCGGGAGAATCTTTTTGATCTACCAGGAAAAAGAATAAAGAAGCGTCTGTGCCGTTTTAGAGAATCGTTGAAGCGGTAAATATCTTCCAAGGTCAGAGACATAACAATGTCAACGCCACATTCCTTTTCCAAGAACATCGCATAGATCAAACAGTATGATTTAGGAGCGTTAAGCTTTGCTTGGCTACTAATACTTCTGATTTGCGTATCAATAACGCGGTTGGATCTGTGACATGTATCCGGTTCAAGTCCAGAAGTCAGTTTTTGAAAGTTAGTGAAAACAGCTTGCGGTTTAGAGCCGACTAAATCATTCTAGTTATTCGTACTTCGGCGTCTAGTTAGATGATATTTGAACTAGTTCAGAGCGCATAGTCACGACGTCATGATAGTTTAAAGAATGAAAAATATTTCCTGTGACGTAACTGGATGGACTGCAGTTTTGTGGCTAAGGTGAAATAACTGTCTCAAGGAGAAAGAGGAAAGGAAATACTTCGGGAAACATATTTTTTTGCTGACCAGACTCCTCATTGAAGTAGGTTAATAGTTAAAGGATGTTAAAATACATGAATGTGGTTGAAGGGTAAATTAAATATTTAGTTATTCATTATTTAATAGATATAGCATGCAAATAATTTCAAGAAAGTTTTGAATTACTGGCCAAGCTCGTTTATGAAAACTAATTACCAAAGCATGAGCCAAATTTATTTGTTCTATTGAACTGAAAAATGTGAAGGCAAAGTGCAAATGAGGTAAAATATCAAAAAAAGAAGCCTTCTTTTAGTAATTTTCAGGTATTTTAAGGCAACATAAAGACAGTTATTTCAGAAGGTACGAAACAATAAATATTAAAAAAATTAGCACAAATATGCAAGGCGTTACCTTTTACGCCAATAACACTTAATGCTATGCTTAATAACACTTAATGTATAGGATACACATTTACAAATTCTTAAATGAGGTCAACAACTTTCATGGATAACTTCATAAAATTGAAAATTTAAATTACATTCTGCGTTTGTTCATGCGAAACAGCTTTGATTATACGAAACTTGTTTTTCTGACCAAAACGATTACAGATGCACCAAAAGCGAAACTAAATCTGAATGGAATTATCAATAATAGATTATCTATTCATGCGATTTCATTTAAATATTGGGAGCAATCGTTATATACACCAAATAGACCATTATAACATATAATTTTATTTAATGAATGCAATTTACTATTACAAAGACACGTTTTGTTAAAAAGATTGGCTTGCCATATTACACAGTCTTCTTATTTTTTAAAATATTCTTTACTATAATCAATCTGAATTAAGCAGAAAAACAATTGCTTGAACAGGAGAAACATTTCTTGTTAGAGAAAGCCAAAATTTAGTTTTAGAATATTTCAAAAATCAATATAAAAGTAATAAGTATGTGAATCGAAGAAAACTTTAAACTATTTTTTTAAACAAAAGTTAGAAATTTCTATAAGAGTTTGATTACAGAAGCCCATTGAGATAGATATACCTTTTAAAATTCTCAATTCTTTTTAGCAATTTTTAGAAATGCCGTTCTAGAAACGTTTGAAACTAAACGATGGACGTATTATCGGTTAGATTTTTTATACCTATATTTTATATTTTTGTTTAATTAAAAAAAGAATCTGGTTGTTTTTTTTTAAGTTTTATTTCCCTATGTTCTCGATCTCTGCAATAATTTATTTAATTTTTTTAAAAAATTCATAAATTTTACTCAAGATTTTTTGGACGATATACTTTTCAAAATTCTCAATTCTTTTTAGCAATTTTTAAAAATATCGTTTTAAAAATGTTTGAAACTAAACGATGGAGATTTTATCTGTTATATTTTTTGTACTGATATTTTATATTTTTGTTTATCAAAAAAAGAAAAATCTACGGTGTTTTTTTTTAAGTTTTATTTTTCTATGTTCTCGATTTCTGTTCCAATTCATTTGACTTTTAAAAATATCCCATATTTTACTCAAGATTTTCTTGGACGATATACCTTTTAAAATTCTCAATTCCTTTTAGCAATTTTTAAATACACCGCTCTAAAAACGTTTGAAACTAGACGATGGAGATTTTATCTATTATATTTTTTATACTGATATTTTATATTTTTGTTTAATTAAAGAAGAAGAATCTAGTTTTCTTTAAAAGTTTTATTTTCCGATGTTCTCGATTTCTGTCACAATTCCTTTGATTTTTAAAAATTTTACCCGAATTTTTCTCCAGATTTTCTTGGACGGCATACCTTTTAAAATTCTCAATTCCTTTTAGCAATTTTTAAATATACCGCTCTAAAAACGTTTGAAACTAAACGATGGAGATTTTATCTATTATATTTTTATACTGATATTTTATATTTTTGTTTAATTAAAGGATAATCTAGTTTTCTTTAAAAGTTTTTTTTTTCTATGCGCTCAGTTTCTGTTATATTTCATTTGATTTTTAAAAATATCCCAAATTTTACTCAAGATTTTCTTGGAGGGTACACCTTTTAAAATACTCTTTATAGAATTTTTTAGAAATACCATTCTAAAAACGTTTGAAACAAAACGATGGATGTTTTGTCTGTAATATTTTTCTACCATTTTTTAAATATTTTTATTTAATTAAAAAAGAAGAATCTAGTTTTCTTTAAAAGTTTTATTTTCCTATGCGCTTATTTTCTGTTACATTTCATTTGATTTTTTAAAATATCACAAAATTTTACTCAAGATTTTTTTGGGAGGTATGACTCTAGCTAAATATCTGAAGAATACATCTCATACCAATCAATATATGTTTGTGGAAACTTCTAATTCTAAAAGTTCCTTCAGATAAAAGAAAGAAATAGATTAATCTTAAGAGCTTTCCTAAATGTCGAACGTTATGACAGCGATAGATTTTAGAAATTATCTCAAGGAAATGATTTAAAAAGCCCCGCATCCCGCTCAATAGTTTCGATCTTCAGACAAATCTCTATTTAATGAGGTATAAGACGGGCGTCACATATAAAAATCAAGAAACACTCATTAGCAAGGCTATCAAAATTAGCTTACCAGAAACACTGTCTCAACTTCAAAAAAGTTTCAACAACACTTACCTAGAGAGAGGAAGAAAAAAAAGTGTTACAAATAAAAATAAAAAAGTCTGTTTTATAATAATGAATACAATAAATACTTTTTTTCAGCACATTTGTAATAGCATCGGTTGAAAACTTAGCGATAATCGCATAAAAAACGAAATATTAATTTATAATTTAGAAAAAAAACATTTTTGTTTAAAATATTTCAAAAATCAGGTTTAATTTTTTCAAAGAATAACAATACAGTATTATTACAAAGATGATTTTACTTTTTATTTCATCATATATTAAATAATATGTGGAACGTTAACAAATGAAAATGGTCCGACTGGCCATATTTTTGCCTAGAAAGGGGCTTTAATTTATGCACGAAAAATTTATTCATGGCTTTAAACACAGTACACAAGAAAGAAAATAATTTCCACCTGAAAAATTAATCAATGATGTTAACAAAAATAAATTCTGAAATCTCTTTGTCTGCTTTTAATAGTTGGATATAGCAAAGTTTATTACAATCGCAAAGCGCACAACCATTATTAAATTGGAAAAGTGATTGAACTGAAGAGATCAGATTTTCTTAACATCAGTAAGAGATGGTTGGCTAAGAACAGGTATAGAAAATATAGGTAAAATCCAAAAAACGAATAGATAAATATCTGTACAGAATTTAAAAATCCTAGTACATTAGACAGTGGCAAAAAATGCAAAAAGAAATTCCAATTTTACAAGCAGGGAAGAACGTAAGAAAAAGAATTTTTACATAAAGTAAAATCATTTAATAAAATAAGAATTCAAAACCTGTAAAATTATTAATTTGAAGAACTTAATTTAAATAATAGTAAAAAACCGTTAATAGTTAGAAAACTTAAAACAAACCAGGAATAGATAATAAATACAAATGATAGATTAAAATTTTTTTTTCATAACTTTTCTTTAGGTTCAATCATTCACATTCCCAAGCACATAAAGTAGTACACATAAGTAGTATATATATATATATATATATATATATATACTACTTATGTGTACTA
>JAOUZG010050968.1:7303791-7337505 GCA_026289955.1 Argiope argentata | reverse complement strand
TCGTACTCACATACATATACGGATTCAAGACATGTACAAAATATAGAGATTCATCAAAATCTTGACTTCTTTGACGATTGCAGATATTTTCTCTTCTGTACTTTTATTTTTTTCGCATGTATGTCAAATAATTCATTATCATTATGCAATTAAAAGAAGCATGACATTTCTGAATTTGTAAGGCTTACCACATTTACTATCTATTTAATAAATAGATACTACCACATAATGTATTAAGAAAGACAAAAGTGCGTTATTTACTGTCGTATGACATGAAGCCTTCAGGAAATAATCATCGAGACTAAAGTAGTCACTGAAGCAAATGCTAAAGAAGGAATGTCTTCCGAAAAATAAATATCCGTATCAGAACTCTAAAAATATAATATACTAGTTCCATGATTTCCAAAAATGTATATTTCGCTGCCACAAAACATGTTATAAATCTGTTTTGCACAGTTTTTTTGTTTGTTTTTACCACTGGCTAAACACACCCGTGGACACCGCGAAACGATGATGAGATAATTGCAGCATGGTGGATAGATCTCTCCCCTTTTGCATGTACAATAATAGGTGGAGGTAGGCTCCTCCTATTGATGACGGGACGTACTTCCTACAGGAAGGGCTGTATCGTGACCGGTGATTTCCTTTAGGACTCGGCCACAGTTTTCCACCAGTGTTGCTGTTGAAGCGGTCCGGTCATATAGCTCTCGTGGTTTAAAACCGTGTGCCTTAAGGAGGGTTGGAGAGTCTGCTATGACTGACTAATGGTTAAAACACAGCTTTTGAAAAAGTCACATATGTATTGCCAACGCATCGTTACAAATGTTCTTAACGTGGCAAAAGGACAACTTAATTAAAGCAAGAACAAAAGATCAAAATGACATTTTTGATAACAATTATTATTTTAACAGCATTCAAACAAAGAAACATCCAAAAGTTAAGCTTAAAATGAAAATTTGAAAACACCATTCTTCAATTCAGGAAACTTGGACTGATAATTCTGAAATACGTGCGAACAGCTGCTTATATTGACACAATCTTAGCTAAGCTAGGGAGTTTGTGGACAGGAAGGTAACGCGTTCATTAATCAGCTCAGGTTCTTTTGTTTTAAAAGAGTTAGAGGAAGGGGTTCTTGCGGTTGCAAGTCACGGAAGTAACAATAACTGCAACCCCCTAATCCGCTATCCAGTCTAATCTTGTTTAGACAGATGCATCACCAACTCTAAGCCCTGCGGCTAAGGAAAATTCGCAGGGGAAATAGACAGCCACGTTGTTTTACTCCCGATATTCTAATGAAATTTTCCTGACACCCCTCCCCCCTCGTCTCTGATATAGATTTGGGGGGAAGGTAAATCCAAATTACACTTCACTGTAGTTGGATGTGGATGAAATAGCCACAATCGTGTAATACATTTTATCTTAAAAGATTAATTCAGTTACAGTGCAAGCAACATTTTCATAGGAAAGTAATGGCGTATTTAGAAATGACCATATGAGATAAAAACGAATTCAAAGCAGTGGTTTATTAATTTTAATTGAGGTAAAGTTATTATTTTAAAACAAAGTTTATATAATTCATAACACAATTTGCTTTGCATCAATGAATGAATTGCAGTGTATAAAAAGCAAGCAATATTTTCATGGGAAAGTAATGGCGTATTTAGAAATGACCAGATGAGTTAAAAATTAACTTAAAAGTAATGGTTTATTAATTTTAATTCAGGCAAAATTATTATTTTAATTTAATTATATATAGAAAGCAAGCAATATTTTCATGGGAAAGTAAAGGCGTATTCAGAAATGACCAGATAAATTAAAAACTAACTCAAAGTGTTGGTTTATTAATTTTAATTGAGGTAAAGTTAGTATTTTAATACAGCATTTATACAATTTATTACACAACTTGCTTCACAATAATGAATCAATTAAAATGTATAGAAAGCACGCAATATTTTCAGGGGAAAGTAATGGTGTATTTAGAAATGACCAGATGAGTTAAAAACTAAGTCAAAGTATTGGTTTATCAATTTTAATTGAGGTAAAATTAGTATTTTAATACAGTACCTATACAATTTATTACACAGTTTGCTTTATACGGATGAAATATAAACTACAATTTAGAATCTAAGAATGCTCTTTAAAAAACCAAAAAAAAAAGTTTAGTTTTTTCCCCTCAAAAAATTGTTGTTATTATAAGTTTTTTTCCCCTTTTTTGAAAAATAAATTTTGTATTTAACTAACGAAAGCAATCAAAAAACTTATACATCATAAATACCATAATGAGCAAAGCCCGATTATTGGAAAAACAGATGAAGTGTATTTATTACATTCACCAATAATTCTATCATATAAAAGATTAAAGTTTCCAGCTCCACTGCAAAAATTACAGAGATAATATGATGAAATTTATTTCAGGTAAAAACAAATAAGAGCATTTAAAATAACAATCGTTTGCCTTTATAAAAATAAATTCTTAAAAAAAAGGTTAAAAAAATTATTAGATTATTCGTAACAGGAAAAAAAAAATTGAAACAATCCTTTCAAAAAGAATAAAGAAAAGAAAACTACAGCAGGGAACTGATTTCATTACTAAAGAAACTACGCATTACTTTATAATCCATCAAAGGTAAGTTCGGAAACTTTAACGACGATACCGATTGTCGTTTTTGAGATGAATTGATTGCAAAAAAGAAAAAAAAAAGGAATAATAATCTTCAGGAAAGACATACATGGAAGAATAATCTCCCGTCAATATTTAAAATAAAAAACAAAGAATATTTGCTCGCAGCTTATTTTGAATGCAAAAAAAACAATCGCCTCATTTTGACAGAAATTGAGCTAAAGTGTCGTGTATTACGAGGGATTTTCGTAACACGGGCCAATTTATCTTTCAAAATCATTTCCAAACCAATGAACTCTGATGACTAGCTTGCAACTGATGTCTTTTGATCGATGAAAGCTAGAACACGATTTGCGCTCTGGGCAATGAAACAGTCATTATTTATGTACGCAACAGCGTTTCTCCCCGTGTTCCAAAATCAATTTGCACTATAAATATCACGAGAAAATATGAAAGAAATACATATTGCAACATGAGGTTAACTCAGATAAGATAAATTGAACATTTTATCATTCGGAATATGCCAGTTCAAATGTTTCTTTTTTTTTCTTCTTCCTACCTAATATTTTTCAAGGGTCATAGGTTTGCAATCAAGGGAATATAGTTTGCATTAGCAACTAAATTATGCGCAGAAAAAATAACAAGAAAAACAGTAATTGTCCAAATGAGCAACGACTATTTCATCTAAAGGTTGCAAAAGTTAAGAAGTATATAAATTCTAAAATATTTTTTTTTGTATTAAGATTAGTTAATGATTTTCATATATTATCAACGAAAAAAACTAGTTTATTACTTATTGACAACACAATTGATAAACTTATTGGGATATGAAATAGTGTCAAATACAATAAAACAATATCATTGAAATATGTCGATAAAACACTTCCTTAAGTGTCATTTTTGAATTAATTTTTTCTATTCCAGAATAAATAAATAAAAATAAAAAAGAGTATATTATAAAATTGGTGAAAGAAGAATATTTATGCAACTTTAAAAACAACTAAGTTATTATTATTTATTAAATGAGAAATGAAATAGTGTGAGAGAAAATAATTTTAAAATTTGCTATTAATACAAATATAAGTATTCTTGTAGTTAAATTAAAGTTCTTTGGCATTTCATAAAATATTAGCATTTAAAATATGACATCTCATTTAAAGCATAAAATGCACAGTGAATCACGTCTTTAAAAATCTTCTTTAAAAGAAAACATTCCTCTGCTTTAAAGATTTTGAATTTGAAAATATGATTTTTTCATTTCTTCATTTTAGATGAAAATTCCTTATTGTAATCAAAGGGATAATGAAGCAGTAAACAGTTGAAAGAAAACTATAAAAGTGAAAATTTGTAAGCATTTGTTTTAACTTCCAGCTACCGAAATAATTCGGTATTTAATTTCAGAAAAATAAAATAACTTTATCTCTTAAATGGACATTGCTACTTGCCCATTTCACCAAACTATAATCAATTAGCTCTTCAAAAAACTACATTTAATTCGTATATCAAGCTGAATTTTAATTCCATGAGATTTTCAACTATTCATTTAATAAAATAATAGATATTACATGCTAGAACGACTAGAATTACTTTTTAAATGTAAAATAATAACAATAAATAAATAAATAAGGAAAAAAAGAAGGAAAATATAATTTTAAAAACATTACCAAGCATGATGACAAAACTGCAAATATAATAACAAGCGATTAAGTAGGAAATACAGATTTTTGTTCCAATTTCGATACGAAATGATGAAACCGCTTGAAACCGCCGCACTCTGGAAACATATTATTAAAATAACAATCGCATTTTGAAAGAAACGTAGACATAACAATGGCGTGATTAATAAACACAAAACAAATCATTGAAAATGACAAAGTTTCTTTACAAGTTACTGAAAATTGGAATGTTATGCGCAAACGATTTTTTTCCTTCGAGTTTTTGTTAAGCTTAAATGATAGTTTTGAATTGTTATTCGAATTTAAAACAAATTACTACTGAATAATTGATTCTGTTCAGAAATGAGGATATTATTTGAGTGTTTTTGTGTTGGTTTCTGAGTTTCAGCACTACACAGTATTATTACAATCAACTTTTAGTGTACTAAATAATAAGAATAATTTCATAACTGCCATAAAAATTCAGAATAAAATAGGCGTTATTTAATTTATACAATGTAATTTATCAACTATTAGACACATATATGAAAATGACACTTTTTAAAGCAATGGATTCTAAGATTAACATGCATAGTAGTTATTACTGTTCAGCTTCGTTTTAAATAGAAATTCATGTGAAAATCAATAATTCAATGCATATTGAACATATTAATAAATCAGAATTTTTTAAATGTTTCTCACTTGTTAATCTTTTTTTAGGTTATTATAAACAATCTTTGCTATGGACTTTAAAATTAGAAATTAAATTTTTAAAAAACAATGCATAATTCAATGGAAACCAAAAAGGAAATTTAGACATTTAGTACATTTTTATCACATGTTTTAAATCGGGATGATCAAGTCGAAAAACTAATAAATAGTCCTATGATTTTTCGGAATATTCGGGAGAAAATAAATCCTAATTTCAAAGTTTTCTAAAATATATTGATATCATCCCAGAATATATTGATAACATACAAGAATGAAGAATATATAAGTATCATAAAAGAAAAAATAGAAGAACTTATTATGAAAATTCACACTGCGTTTTTATCCTACGTAAGATATTTCTTGTTTCAGCTCTAGGAGTGTTTTTGCATGAAAACTGTTCAAAAGATTTTGAAAAATTAAATTGCTAAATTTAGATAAGACATATAAATTTATCTGAAATCATTGTTACAAGCAATGATTTCATTTTTCAATAAATGAAAATGATTTTAAAAAAAATGAATTCTGATGGAAATAAAAGGGACAAAATAAAAGAAACAAACAAAACATAAATACCATAAAAATAATTTTATTGATTCAAAATATTTCAGCTTTTGTTTTTCTTTACGACATATTTCTTTATAATAATAATAACAACAGCGCTTTTTTGATAATCAACCATTCCAACCACAATATGCAACACAACTTTCTATTCAAAAAATTGGATATGTCCAAAAGTACGATAATTTTGTGTTTTGCGTGGTTAATACTGCACATATTTTTATTATACCCCTCTATTCACTTACCCCAAAAAAGTTATGTCCAATAACTGTTAGAAATATTTCAAACAGATCACTTACTTGAATAAAATCCCGTCCAATTCAAGTCCCAAACCAATCAATCAATTTGCATACCAACCTGAACGGTGTCCAATCCTTCAGATAAAAAGAACTAACTAAATTACATGGCTAGCATTGTTTATTTAAGCCAGAGAGCAATTGTTAACAGCATGAATTGAATTGTTGACAGTAGTATTTATATTCAATTTATAATTTTTTTAGACTTCTAGAACTTTAAAAGGATATTTTAACATGCATAGTTAAATCTAATATATTTAAACTGATAATAAAACAAAATTTTTGATCATTTTCAAATTTTGAGTATGTTTAAAAGGTTCAAAAAACGATGCATGTCATGGTTGGACTGTTGATTGAGAAAGCAATATCATTCTTTTATAAGAAATAAATTATTAACGCAAAAATACTGTTAAAAGTTATATACTTCAAATATTTCTTAAGATATAAACATATCAGGTGTAGAATTGTACCAATTTTTTTCGGCAAAGATAACATGCATATTTGAGCATATAGAATGCCGTTAAAAATGTTCAAAAGGATATTAAATGATGCATGCCATGGTTGGAATTTTGGTTGACTGAAATGCTAATTTAGAATTTAAAAGAAGGTTAGATAACATAAAACAGAAGTACGCTTCTAAATAATGCCTTAAGTTTGAAAACTATCTTTGATTCCAGCAAGTCAGTTTTGGCAAACAATCTATTTGGTTGTAAATCAGAGGTGTTAATATCCATCACACAAAAATATTAACATAAACGTAATTTCTTTGAAATTTCATTTAAAAAAAAATGTAAATTTAACAGTATTAAAAACTTCGGCCACAAATACCAATAAAATGTGAATTTCATGAATATTTTCGGAATAAAATTAAAATAAAAATTTCTAACTCTCAAGGCTAATCCTCGACATGCATTTTCATGAAATAGGGATTATTAGCACGCTTCCATCAAAATTGTCAAAGAAGTTAAATGCGTTAAAAAAACTCCTGATTACCACGAATGAGAAAAATTAATATTAAAAGCACATATTCCGAAATTATATTTAAAAGACATTCGACTTATTTTTTCCCCTGTCAAGCAAAAGAAAACCAAAGCAATTCATTAGGCAAGAATTTATTTAAAAAAAAATAATTTATCTCGTTTTAAAATGAGCTTTGGAAAGCTAGAGGTAGTCAGTTTTCAGCTTCTAGCGCATGTTGTGAATTTCTTTATTCTTTTGTTTTGGGGAGGAGAGGAAAAAAAGTCATCTCATAAACGGGATGGGAAAAAAATAACAAGAAGAAAGAACTTAATAAAACGTTATTAATGATTCCATGTCCTTTGAATGGCTATACGTATATTATTTACCCTAAATGGGATATATGGCGCATTCTTTTTTTTTCATACATACACACATTAATGATATGATGTGTAATGAGATTATTTGAAATGATGTATTGGGTGACACATAAAAAAATTCTTCTATTTAATGACGTGTAAGTGAAAAACAGCTGCCCGAATAAAGAAAATAATAATCGAAAACAATGCAAAAGTCGAATGTATGACGAAACCAATAAAAAGGATCATTTACGTTTATTGTTTTTATTCAAATAAATATGTCTGCACTTCTGTTTAATTTATCGTACGATGAATTAAAATGCGCATTCACTTAACCTTGTGTTTTTCGAAGCCTAAATCATTTAAAAAATACGATGGTCTTGATGATTTTAATATGCTAAAAAGATGATATTTAATTCCCCCGATTTTTATCTTAATTTTTTTTCTATTCCTGGTTTACGAAGTAAATTTACAACAGAAAATGGATAAAAGTTTTAAAAACAAAACGTTTATGCTTCTTGTCTTTACATACTTTCTTTCAATAAATAAAAGAGAAATAATCTCGTGAAACAAAGAAAAGTTTTGTTTTTAATTTTTTGTTATTATTTCATGAGACTCCAAATAAGTTGGTTAAGAGAAAACTAGTTAAAGATGGGTTATTATTTTTTTTTTAAAAATCATACTCATATGGTATTAAATGTTTTTAAAAATTAAAATGAAGAAAAAAAACTTTCGGCATTTATGTATCAAAATACAAGAAAATTTCTGTCTGTTTATTATCATTATTATTTTATTAATTCTAAAGAAAATTTTAACTCTGGAATTAATTCATTGAAAGGCATAAGCAAAGAAAAAAAAATATTAATAAATAATAATCTGTTGAAGTAATAAAATTTTCAGTATTATAAAATAAATAAAAACTAGCTAAACTACTTGGTAATTGAAATGATATAAAACGAATTTCAAGAAAAAATAATCACAAATTATCCAACCAATCAGTTTACTCATTACATCAATTAGTAATACATCTAGCGAATTATAATTTATCAACTGAAATTTTAAAAATGCTTTTTAAAGGCAAGAAATTGTTTTTGAATTCACAAAACACAAAAAGATTGAACAGAATAATTATATTATAAGTGATATATAACGACAAATTGATCAGATTTTAATTAACTTATAAAGAAATTGATCAGATTTTAATTAACTTACTTCTATTGTAAATTGCAAAAATTTCAATTTATATTTTATTTATAAGATACTTCTCAAATGATATTACTCTCAGGAATAAATTTACATGAAATCATAATAAATCGAATCCTGAAATTTGGTGAAATGATAAATGAAAAAAAGTTTTATGATAAAGAAAAAAATTAAAATGCAAGAAAGCGTATGGAAATCATATGATAAAATCTCCAGCAAAAGCTAGCTAAGGCTAATTAATCATAACCAATATATTCAAAACTGTGCTCCAATTCATCATTATGAAAACTTTATGAAACTTATTCGATAGTATTATGCAATGAAGTGGCGTTGAGTTGTACCTGTCAGCGGCGGTTGCCTAGTCGTTTGTTTAATCCCTTTCCTTCTCTTTCTCGTTGCCAACCGGAACAGACTAATGAAGGTCGAGAAAAAGCAGACGATACTGTATCGATTTTCGCCCTGTTTTTATTAATTGCGTCCTCCGCTCTTTGTTCAAAAAAGACAAAAGAAAAAAAAATTAACAATGAACATACTGCTTGGCTTAATTCGGACACTGAAATTTAGTTCACAATGGTTTATTTCTGCATAAGTTCATTTGCAAAGCTTTGTTTTTAAAGAACTTTTTTTTTGAAGTCACGAAACTAGCCTTAAGTCATACTGTCATCATTAAGAACGGTATAAAATGTTAAAATAGTCGATAATTAAAGCAAATGCAAGGAAATAATTGCACAGTTTTCGGCATAATAAATAAAAGTAAAACACATTTTTGTGCAAACTACTTAATTTTCGTAAAGATTTTGAATTATGATATGATGCAACTATTGTGTCATAAATATTATTGATGCAGATGCTTTTATAGCATTCAGAAGTCATTCCATTTTTCATTGGTTAATTATTTGTTTTTTCCTCGATATCTATCCAGTTAAAATTCAGTGGTGTAGCTAGGATATGTAGCGCCCGAGGGATAAGATAAATTTTTTGCCCCTAGTCGTTATTACAGTCACTCGAATGCGAGGGTAAATCACGCCCGGAGCATGGAATTATTTTTTCGCTCTTACATCCTATTTGGCTTTAAAAAAGTGACATAAATGCAATAACGCTTTGTCTCCATGGCGCTCCCCATGACTGGCGCCCCAGGCATCTATACCGCCCCAGCTTTTGCCCCCCTGTCGCTATACTGCAGTCAGAAATGTGTTTTATGTCCTCTCTTTATCCTTTATTCAACGTTCAGATAAGATTCACAAAAATTCAAGTTACAATTTTTCTTAAAATTTCCAGAGGAATATTTCCTTATATCAAATTGCTAGTACAATAATATAATGTTCAGAAAAATGATTTGCCAAGTTGATTTTTATGATTTTATTCGCTGTTTTTAAAATTAAATATATATATATCTCGAATTTTTATTTTTTAGTAGAAATCTCATTTCACACTTATAAAAAAATTTCAAGGCACTAACATTTCGTGAAGAAATACATTCTTTTTATTTATTTTGAATTCAAGGAAAATAAAGTAAATTCCCCCCCCCCTTCTGCTCTCACATCACTGAAGTAGGCACGGAGAAAAAATCCTTTTGTAAAAAGATGTTTGGAAAGAATACAAATCTTATTCATACATCGATACCCATTCATATGTAACAGTAAACTATTTTCCGTAGTCCACAGAAAAGTTTACAAGGATTTGAAGAATCAGAGAGCGCTGATCTGCCCTTCTTACATCAGCAAAAATGATCATTTGGTGCAAGAATTGCATTTTATCTCCCTTGCTTTAAAACTCAAACGATCCATTCGTTGAGGGGGAAAAAATGGCAGACGATAAATTCACCGGGAGAAAAATTTCAAACTTGAATGCGATAGGAACACCCTGCAGCAACATTTCGAAGTTCAGAATATTTTTACGCTCTTTTCTGAGTAGAATACGAAAGTTTTATTGATTTCTTAAAGTTAGTTCTCTTTCGGATATTTTGATAATAATATTTAGTTTACGAATTCATTCGTCTTTCTATCTCTTTCGGTATTTGTTTCCGAATTCGAGAATTGTTTCCGCGCATATTTATATTAGTTAAAAGACATATCTGTCGAATATGAAGGGGGAAAAAAAGGCTATGTTTTTTTCTCTCGCTTAAATGTGATTTTTATCAGCAAATAGAGTATCATTTCGCTGATATTATAAAGTTCTTTTCCTTTAAATAAATTAAGTTTTCGAATTCTTTTTTTAAAACTTATTTCAAAAAAGAAAATTGTATTTAACAGTTTTCATTAGTTACAGTGTCAGAAAGAAATATATATTTTTAATTCCTAAAGAACAAAAAAAAATCTTTTCATTTTCAAAATCTTAAAAGATATTTATAAGCGATCGAAGAATTTTTATCTTCTCGTTCTGCTAACATTTAAACATTTATTCCACTTTTTAAATGGTGGAGATTACCAAGAGAAAAATTTATTATACTTTTAAATGATATAAAATGATTCCTTTTCTTAATAATTAAAAATAATTTTGTATACTTTTATGGATTTCATAATAATATTGCGTTATATAGATAATATGATAATATATAGATATACATATACATTACGTTTATGTAGATAAACATGATAATATAGTCAAAAAAAAATTCCCAATCACTGAAATTTTTTTGAAGGAAATATTCGTCAGATGTGTGTAAAGCATCACATAGCCAAAGATTAATAAAATATGCAAAGAATTATAAAATAATAAAGTTGGGAAAGAAGCATAAATTCCATATACATTAATGATCGTTTATCA
Source organism: Argiope argentata (assembly GCA_026289955.1). NCBI lineage: Eukaryota > Metazoa > Arthropoda > Arachnida > Araneae > Araneidae > Argiope > Argiope argentata. Next base: position 7,326,380 of record JAOUZG010050968.1, on the reverse strand, counting down.
ATATGAACCCTAATCGAACAATTTCATTCTTAGAAGATATAATTAGATTTTTTAAAATATAATCAACAGCTAATGAAACACATTTTTTACGAAACATTCCAATGTTTAAAATTATTTTTAAAAAAACCAAACAATAATCTTCTGTAACTATTTTTTTAAAAAACCGCTAGCTGACGTCATTTATAGAAACGACAAACAAAAGCAATCAAATAAATTTTAAAAAAATATCTCAAACAATATTGGCAAAACAAGCCTCAAATGTCATGGGTGAGGTGACTCGCTATCTACTAATGAATAAACGAATATTTTTTGCCTTCAAATTTCGGAGACACCAAACCCTCCTAACCAAAACAACATCATGTTTTCACATCATAATAGACCTTTTGTTTATTTTCCTTATAACTTTTTAATACCTTTTCAACTTTGTTCAAATTCACATATATAGATTCGAGGTAGATTGTCAATAACCCCTTTATTACACGAAAAATGAATTTACATAGATAATAAACTATTTCAGAAGGATAGCATTTTGAATAATGCATAATCATTATTCTAAACAAATCTATTTAAAACACAGATAAAGGATTTCTTTTTAAATTAAAATTTATAACTAAATCCTTTGAAATGAAAACAACTCTTCAGAAAACAATGAAGTACAATAAAACTATTTAAAAAAGCCTTATAACATTTTGTGAAACAATTTTATAAAATGGAATAAATACAGAATCAATAATATGAATACATAGTGGAAAAGTATAATTTTAAAAAAAATCTGCAAGTAAAACAACTTCATCGCATTCAACACGCAGAAATTTAGTATAAATAAAAGAATTAACGATACGGTTAAGAAATGTGTTAAAATATTTGAAATCTATTTAGTTTAATGAAAACACACAAATTCCAATAAATCTTTAACCATCAGTTCCATATTTTCTGCGCGGAACGTAACTTAAATAACAGACATTTCGAATTTGGAACATTCCATATTATTGATGACCAAATTATTAAGGCTTCAATTCAATTTTAAAATATTTCTCAATAAACATATAAGGAATGCAATGCTTATCCGAGTATGAAGAATGGCTGATTATAAAGAGTCTAAGTTTTAAAGAAGAATTTAAATAAAATGTTTTATCTTTCGATCTTTATCTTCTTATTTCGGCTTTAAGACATAAAAAGATCAACGTTAAAATATTTAAAATAATTGATTTAATTTTTAAAATTATCCAATGTCTGATTCCTTTCAAATTTTGACTATACATAGAATACTGCCACCAAAATCATACGTTTTAATCAATTATTCATCTAATATTTTAGAAAGAATTGAATTCTACAATTTATCTGGCAGTAATATATTCTAAAGGAGTATTTTTACATATATGTGAAAATATTAAAAACATAGTTATTTGCATGAGGAATTACATTCAAAGCTTTGTTAATTTAATTTAAAAAATTTATTTACAACAGAAGTTTCTTGAAAATTTTTATTGTTTATAAAATAGGCTATCATAAGAATATTGTGAATTATACACAATATTTTTAATATTTTATTTTTCGAACAAAAATATTTTGTCAAATCTTACTAAGCCTCTAATTTCTATATACTGCCACCAATTAAATATTATTAATGCATCCTAAATGAAGTGTTTTCAATCAAAGAATGAAACATTTCAGATTTATAATAGTCAATGCTATTTAAACATAAAAATTTGACATTCTAACAAAATATGCATTTAATTGTGAGAAATATCAGATAATAATACATACTAGAAAATATCAAGGTTTATTTTTGATAATAACATGATAGAGCTTGTTTCATTATAATCAATTTCGAAAATTTCATCTTCGAATTGAAGAGTAAGTGGTAACAGTGTCCTATTTTTATTTTCGATTAATAATATAGTTTAAAATTCGATTTCGTAAAGGTTTGATCCATTGAAAGATATTAAAATATACTTATCTTCTTTTTAACAAAAAAAAAAAAAAAAAAAACTCGAATTCTTTACTATTATCACTATTTTTTTTAAATCACGTATTCCATTAGTAAAAAAAAAACCAACACATTAATGAGATTTCTATCAAATGAAATAACTAAAAAACTTAAACCTTTTTAAAAGTTTTATTTATTTATTTTATAATTATATTTTACTGAAACATCCTCTAGCTAATATACACCCGATACAGCGTAGTCATAGATGTCAATTAACAAAAACAGAAATATATATATTTGCATCTGAATAATAGATATTAAAATCAAATGTTAAAAGAGACTCCTTTTATATACAATTTTGAATATTGGTTAAACCTATCCCAGTAAGAATAATGCTAAGTATTTCTAGCGATATAAGTGCTGAAAGATAGAGAACTCTTCATCTAAAGAGCGATTGGTTTGCAATCCAAACTCGTTTCTCAAGCGATGCGACAAGATTTTCAGTAAGACGAGTTCTTCATGTCCTCTTCAAAACTATAAACATGTCAGAAGGAACGAATCATGCCTTATATGGTGATTCCGTAAACAATTGTGTTCTTTGTTTGCAACCGGCGAGTTCGCTCTCTAGTTATCTTGTGACTAAAAGCGGTGACCTCATCTAGCGACAACTCAAACAAAAACCCATTGCTTCCAAACAGATATGATGTCACCCTTTGATGATAGCAAATCGTGCGTAGGCGGCAGCTGATTTCGCTTTAACTTTTCTTCTTTCACATTTTTTTTTTAAGTTTGTCCATTTCTGTCGTGTTCCCTACAATAAAAAATTATTTTAACTAACACAAAAGAAAAAAGTCCTTCAAATATCCATTTAAGGATGTTGTTATATTAAGTATTCTTCGTTGCGTATCTCAGTTTAATAGTGAGCGACAAGAAAAACTTCCTACGCGTTTAGAAACTTATGGCACATAATTAGAAGGATGAGTTCCGACAATTAGTATTATTTGACCTTGCACTTTTATAAAAGCAATTAAATATGATTAGATGCAGCCAGAATGAAGATAAATAAGTGAAAAACAGCCGAATAAATTAGAAGAATGAGTCATAACCGAGTTTTTGCAGAGAAGTCAAATAATTTTTCAAATATTTGTCAAATGTATACGAAAAAGCGATGGGCTAATGAAGCCAAGCTTAATGATCTATGCTAGCACACATCTTTAAATTTTTCATAAAGTCATTTCGAAGGCTCAAACGTGCAATAGTATCTTTTTATTGTTAATATTTTCTGTTTCCACAGTATTCAAATTACTATCTTGAATGTTAAACAACAGTTGTCACAGAAAAAATTGCTGCTTTTTAACCACTTTCTTTGATTTCATTTTTAATGTTAACTGAATGCCTCTTGAAGCTTTTATATAAGGACGTGGGTTCAAAATTTGACTGTAGCAAAGATTTTTAGCAAGTATGATGTATATGTATGTTAAGTGTCCATCGAGGTGAAATATCTACCCATAGATGTGACGTGAAAATTTGAAGAAACTCATTGAATTTCTTCAAATTATAAATTCCGAAAAATTTACAATCTACAAAATCTAGCCATTTTGATTTCAGTTGGAGCAAAGTTTAAGAAATGATTCGTTTATAGCTGAAAATACATACATTAAACGTCGTGTCTATAACTAGAAAGATCATAAATAACAGAGAAAAAATTCAGTTCAAAGTAAATCTAATAGAGATTATGAATCATTTCATCCACAGATATATCGAGAAACAATTTCGCAGCTAATTCATCCTTTTAATTAAAACAAAGTAGCTTCTGAATTAACTTGAAAACTGAATAGCAGTTACTGAATACTTCGCCGATTGAGCGCAATTTAATCGAGATAAAAAGCAATTCTAGCCCCAAATGATTCTTAAGGCAAAAGTTGGAACTTTGAATGAATCCGGATATTCCCTAACTGTTTGAAATTTCATGTCAATTATTGGTCTTAATCGGAAAAATATTTGTTTCGTAAGTAGCGCTTAAAGGGACGTCGCACAATGCACTTTTAACAGATACAGTTAAGGAACTTTATCGGTAACCATGACAACAGCATCCCATTAAGGTCTTCAACCCTTCTATGCCTAATGTCGTTTCTCATTACGACGGGATGTTACAAGCAACAGATTTAATAGAAAGATAGTTACTTCTATTCTTGGAGCAAAGAACGGGGCCTTATCTTTTAGATTAACTTTCTCAACCGGAAAATTTAATGGCAAATTACCAATATCCCGCACGTTCGGATTGGAAAAAATAATGATAATTCTTTTCTTACTCAAATGAATAGCATATTGTTAGGTCATAGATAAATAGATGCATAACTAAAGTTGTAAGCAGAACTAAAGCAGATTAAAAAAATAATAATAGCATTTCTTTTATGCAACTTGATTATTGCGAATAGCACGAAAATATTCTAAGAAATAGATGATGGAATGAAACAATTTTCGTTCGAATTTACGACTCAAAAGAAAACAAAGATAGTCAGTACAACGAACAGAATCCCATTTTAAAGACCAAATAGAAAACAGCAGCAAATGAATGAAAAAAACATAGAAAAAGAATATATTTTCTCATATTCAACTCAGTTTCGCCAGCTTTGTAATTTCAACAATAAAATGTCTCCCAGAATAAATTCAAAAGTTCCTGTATTTATCTCGGATAATTGGACAAAGTATAATGAAAATTGCATGTTTGTTCATTTTGCATTTTTGGTGATTATTATATTTAAAGATGTGGATTCAAAAGAATTTTATTTTTTAAGCAACATGCATTTGAAGAGAAGAAAGAAAGAAAAAAAAAAACGCACAACAATCACTTTAGCTCATTTACGGCGATGTATTCGGCAATATCTCAAGTAATTTACCTGACATAAGTCAATGGAATTTTGGAATCAATTAATAAGATAAGAAAGCATCATTTAAAAACTTTTTATTATATTGTGATAGAAATAAAGGGTCATAACATTGTGTGAGAAAAGACAACAAAAAAAGATTTTAAAAAATAGTATAAACAATTTAAGTGGTGTAAATTAACGGGTATTAAAGAAATTTCTAGTGGAATCAATGCGTTTCCTAAGCCTTTTGGACTAATATGACTTGTAATATAGGTCAAAGATGTGAAACTCTAGATATATATACTTAGGACACAAACCAGAATTGAAAATAAATCATATGTTTAATGTTGAGATAAATATTTATTAATGATTGGTCGGTTAGGGGCGGAGAAAATATTTTATCTATGTTTCTGTAATATTATATAAACAGAAGGGATGTTCTAATCTCGCAAGTCAGAAAAATGGTCTTTCTCTTCACATTTGAATAATCTTGTCTTTTACGACTATATAAGCAAAAAGTAGAGTGTACTGTTCAGGTAATGTAAAGTAATATAATACTACAAACGCATTAAAACTTTTCAATAAAATCAAATACATAAATAACAAAGGAACATATCGGCAATGTGTTTAGATATATATGATTATTATTTAACAATTCCTCGGCAAGAAATACTTCAACTGAGACCAACGTTAATTGTAACTAAATAACGGAGTCTAGAAAAAATGTCACCTTTCACGAAAATTCTAAGCAATTAATAATAACATCGGCATTTTAGAAATGATCACATGGGATGAGTTTCAAAAATGCCTCCTTCCAGGACAAGATTTTAACAAATATAATGGTTTTGAAAAATGAGCTCCAGCTTTCCAAGTCAAAATGTGTTTTCTAAATCATAAAATTTTTGACAGCATTTCAAAAATTGCAACAAATTAAAAGCCACGACACAACTCCTTAAGTTGATAAATAAATTTTGCATTTAAACGGTATTTTTCGTAAACAGGATTATAGCTAATGCTATGCCAGCAAAATTCATAGCGTTCTAGTTCAAAGAGCCATAAAAAAGCTTGTATGGCATGTCTTAAACTAAATAAAGAAGTCGGGATAAGAAATTGCATCCTCCACGTCTACTGATTTAGAAATTCGTCTCTTTCCAGTAAGCACACTTAAACATTTAGAAGTAGGAAGCGCCCTCTTGTAGTGGGTAGTGGGCGGCATTTTCATGCAAACGACTTCACCAAGGAAACGGAGTCTGAAAACTTCTCGCAGGAATGAAACAAAATAAGAAGGCTATTCCTGATCCAATAGGATTCGCATCGGATGATGGACTCCATAGTGATTGGCTGAGAGAGCCTGATCTAGTATTCTGCTCTCCAAAAAGCCAAAGTTATCTCCTCCGTCGTTTATATTGGATAAGTTCTTTACAAATGCAAAACGATCCGTGGCGCCAGATGAGAAAAGCCTTTAAAAGGACCTTCCGATATCTCAGTAAAAAGCTTGAAAGTAATGAAAAAAAAGCAAAGAAAAATAAATAATCCGACAAAAAGTGTTATCGCACATTTCAGTTGGCATTTTTCCCTGAAATCTTTGCATTCTTTTGAACACTTTAAAAGTTCGGTTTGTGTTACAGGGTAAAAACGAAAGGTGAATCAAACCAAGCCAAAAAGATAGATATCTTCTCCTCTGGAGCGACAGCCCCGGATGGGTCCTGGTGTTCCTCAGAATTCCATTCTATGCCGTCCTGTTTTTGGCTAAGGTGCTACAATTTGTCACCTTAGAAGTTTTCGTCTTTGTTCAGGCAGTCAATCCACCAAATTTGGGTGTCCTTTTTCAGGTACCAAAAGGTTTAGCCAAAAATATCTTTTTAATGGCTCAATTGTCATGCAATCTTATTAAGTGTCCTGCCAATTTCAATTTCTTGTATTGCAATAAATTTAATAATATTTTGCTTTTAATAAAGTTTGTAAATTTAGAAGTTGGTTTTTATTTGCCAATAATTATCAAATTTATCTCCATCAAATATTCTTAAAATTTTCTTCGTCAAAATCTTTCACGGGGATTGTCCGTGTTTCAAAGCTTATGTATCACCACAAACAAAAATAGAAGTGGTTCTCAACTCTTTCACATAGGATGATACAAATATTTCAAGATATACATGTGTCTATAATTGGAAGCAAGGCATTCAGAACATTAAAAATAAATGTAACAATTTAGATAAATAAAAAATATAATAATTATAATGTTTCATTTTTTTTTGTCCGAGGCTTCTTCAATTGATTTCCACATACCGATGAGGAGAACTGCCATTGACAATGAAAGAATATGTGTCATTACCAAATGTTGTGACATGATCGAATATTGGAACGATACAATCTATCATAAAAGAAATATTCACGGAACTGAAACAATTATCTGAATTGAAACCAAGAAACCGCATAGAAAGTACATCGAAAGTCTCACTTTCAACTAGTAATTATAGTACTTTACAAAAAAGTTCTAAATAACAAAATGCACGAATGAGATGTATTGCAAGTATGAAATATTAGATTTATATTTCAAGTCCAGTTATAATTTAGGAACTGAGAATATCTATCAAAAAAGAATGAGATGTATTGCATCGTTTCCAATATCGTCGGTCGGTTTTTACAGCAGTATTAAAAAAAACTAATAATGTCCGATAAGTGACAAAGTTCTACACTTTCACAAATCAATTTTAATTATAAAACAATAATGTTTACAAAATAGTAATTCATAGTTTTTCTTACATTTCCTCTAACCACTCTATATTAATAACCTTGCACATATTGCCTTAGGAAAGAGTAATTAAGATACTGTTAAATCTCTGTACCGTAAAATGGAACTGTTTTCTTTCATTTTATTGCAGTGAATAATGAAAATATAAATAAAATTCAACATTGAAAAAAAGTATGTTAAACATTTTATGATGCATGCTAAAACTTACATTGAAACAAACGTATTAATATTGTTCGATTGCTCTACTATGAATTGTCTTCGAATTCCAGTTTTTTTAACGAAATGGAAATTTATTAATTAAATGCATAACTGGCCCTGAATATAAGAAATTTTTTAGCAGAAAAATACACGCGATTTAAAAAGAACGAAAACCACAAACGAACACCTTTTTAATCAATTCCAAATAAATTAATTAAATCAAATCTTTGTCACAAAGCAAAGAAAAATGTTCAATTGTTTGCGTTTACAAGATAATAAAGCACAACACTTTTTAATTTAGAGTTAATATTTTGATAAAAACATAAGATTTATGAAGTACTTTGAGCCGAAGAACAACGCCTGAGAAATTCTACTGCAAATTTCGCTAAGCAATACTTTAATAAAATCATTGGACGTTTTTTTTAAAGATTAAGTTAGAATTAAGAAAAAACTTCGAGATTTAAAAAAAATGTCGCATTAATTAATATTTCCTCCTCCTCAAAGAACCATTGATTTAACAAGTGAGAACGCAGGAAAGCAACACACTTGAACAAATCAAAAACTTATGGACACTTGGAATTATTATAAATTTATCAAAAGCCATTGAAAATGTGGAATACGTATGCATGCACTCAAATCTAGAAAGTAAATTAAAGAAATGAGTGAAACACACTCGAGATTTTAACTTACAAACAACATTTGCTCTTAAAGAAAACTAATTAAATTTAAAAATATAATTAATTTGCCTCATTTAATGGGAAATAAGAAATACCATTTTTTAAAAATAAAGAACCATCACAGAAAATCAAATCTTAGTCACTAAGACGTTCGTACAATATTTGTGTTAGAACTGCTTTGAAGTTTTTTCTCCCAAAAAAGTTTGTAAAAGAATGAGAACAATATTGTTAGTATTTCTTGGCAATTGTTTCGTGCTTTCAATTAATTCTTTAAATCGTGCGTGTTTTAAAGTTTCTCCGTCAGTTTCTAAAATTCTGAGGTAACTAATTTGTTTTTCTTTTGTTGGAGCAAGAATGGCGTCCTTTTTTTTCAATTTTATTTTTGCACTTGTAACAGATCAGTCCTCAAGGTGGATACTATTCTCAATAATAAATTAGAACGATCAGTTAGAAACCAATTTTGAAACAAACACAATCTTTGGTAATTTTCTTATAAATACAAGTATGGAAAACAGCGTCACCTTTTCTATTTTTTGCGATTATTTCTAATCATTCTGTGGGTGGAACAATTAAATTATTATAGGTAAAAACATGAACAGAAAGCGTTAAGGTTGATAATTAATATTTTGGGAATACTGCAGCTGCATTGGTCTATTCATTTTTTAAAGTTCATGATAAAACATGATTCATTTTTAAAAGTTCGATAAAACTTTAGGTCACGACAAATTTCGACGGCATGAATTTTTTCATAATTTGCAAAAATGCCATATGGGTGCAAAGTCTTCATTAAGATATCAGAAATATTTTTTTGATTATGTATCTTTTCAAAAATTGTAAAAATGAGATATGTGTCTAAAATCTTCATTCACACATTAGAAATTCTAGTGACATACATTATAAATATCTTTTGTCCATACGCACAATAGTGTGCTTTTCACAATTTGTAAAAATGCGATACGAATTTAAAATCTTCATTAAGATATTAGAAATACATTTTGTGCATGTATCTTGTCAATTTGCAAAAATGCGATAGGAGTTTAGAAGTTTCGTTAAGAAATTAGAATTTATTGTGAAATTAGAGATATTTTTTGATCATGTATCTTTTCACAATTTGCAAAAATTCGATATGGGTTTAAAATCTTCATTAAGGCATAAGAAATTATTGTGACAACTTTTGGGCATGTTTCTTTTCACAATTTTCAAAAATGCGATATAGGTTTAAACGCTTCACTAAGACTAAAAATTATTGTGACAGCAGGAATATTTTTGTGAATATTAGAAATATTTTTTGTAAAATATTTAATAACAAATAATTTTTTCATAGAAAGTTCCTTTTCGATCCTTTAAACCTCTTTGGGAAAGAACAAGTACAGTTTATCTTTGGAACAATCCATCGAGGTGATAATGAAATAAATCCCTATAGATTTAGCTTTTAAAAAATGAATAATGTTTAAATGTCTGGGATTCCTTGCATGAAACCTCACAAAAAAGTATAAAAATTCAATACCTTAGCAAAGTAATTTTTTACCGACGATCAATTATATAATTATTCACAAAAACTTTACTTGAACCAATAGAACAGAGCGAGAACAGGAAAGTAAACTGACCAATGCCGCTTTATTTAAGGATTGAGAAAAACAAATTTCGTTCAACATACTGGAGAAATTTTCATCAAATATGAAAATTCGATGGTTCCTGATCTGATTATTCTAAAAGAGAATCAAGCAAATAAAATAATTCATATCTTCGTGCATTTAGGATTGTGCCCAAGTATTTCAGAGTTATTCTGTCAAACATTATCGGATTTCTCGCAATTAAAAAAATAAATACGAGTTATTTACCACCTACATAATAATAATTCCTCAAATCAGGTCGATTCTTTCACAAAAGCGAGTTTCCCCTTTTTTCACATGTCGGTCTTAAGAGGAACTATTATTTAGCCAGCACTTAAATGGATATCAAATAAGTTTTGAGAAAATGGATTGTTTAAATACATAAAAAATGTACAACTACGCAAACTATTTGCTTAACCTACATTTTTTTAACTTGACATCCTGGCTTCCAAAACGATTACGCACCACCTTGCTTGGTAAGCCTCCAACGAATAAAATAATGATGACAAATCACAAACAGTAGCAGGAAGAATATTAAACGTCAGCCAAAGAAATATTTTGGGAGACCACCGGCATACTAGCGCGTGGGAAGTCCAAAATAATGATTTGATGGAGAGGGAGGCAAAAAAGCAATAAAATTCAGAATCTACAATGGAAATGATTCAACAGCCTTATTGATACCATATCAACCCAAACAATGATCGCTTTGATCGTCTGTCTTCGCACGGTCAGTTGGGTGGGGTTGGAAAGTAATATGAGGATAAGTGAAAAAAAAAGAAGATTGACAGCATTTTCTTCAAAACGTCAGGCGCTTAAAGGTTCTCCCCATGAATAGTGGAACAAAGACCCCACACATTCGGTGCAGAGGAATACAAAAGAACGGATCCTTCCCACCCCCCTCCTGGGTTGAAGGGAATTCGTCATCTTCGAAGATGAATGCTCTTTTGAGAACTTGGAATCATGATGGACGGAAAAGAATGCAGATGGGCTAAAAAGAAGGAGTGAAGGATTAATGCTATGAAGGAGATGCTAGGGGGAGAATAATATTATCCTTCTTTTTTTTAGCTCTTCCGGGACTGAATTCAGGACACTTTTATTGCCTTCAATAACAAATGAATTGGTGTACATATAAATTTCCTAAAAAATAGCAACATACAGAAAGAAGGATACATACATAAAGAAAAAAGAACAACAACAACAAAAATATTATTTAAGTTTTTCGAGATTCATTTCTAGTTTTCTTCTCGTAAACAACTACTGGCAATATTTTCTTGCCAGGATACCTATTGTTAAACAGCCTAGTTTTGTGAAATTTATTATTCACATCATAAACATGAAGAATCTTCGCCGATTTTACAATATAGCGCATTATAGTAAAAATAGATATATAATTTATAGTCGAAATAAATATATAGATCTATTGCATTTTCAAAAGAAACCTTTGGAATTCAAATGCATTGTCACATTTTAGGAAGTGTAATATTAGTTTAGATATGGTGTGCGTGATTGGGAATTGATGCTTCCATCGTAATTCATTCCTCAGATGTGAAGGGGGGGGGGGGGAAATACTGAACCATCAATTTTATTAACGCATTATATTGAGAAATAAAATCCTATTAGTCTCATTAGAATCAGCCATATCAATGCAAAACTAAAAGCTTTTCAATTCCATTACATTTTGATAGAAATTCATTCTATATTAGGATGAATTTTTAATTCGATCCCGCTACTTACAGGGTTTAAAAAAATTTCTACGAAAAATGATAATTCTCGCTTTTAGATAAGGAAGGGCATAAACTCAAGTTTCAAATTTTATATTTTTCAGTAAATTTTATATATTTTTTATAAAATTTATTTATACGTAACAGAACCTTCTGTACCTTGGAATTAGCGTACCTTGTATTATTAATCCTTATCACGATGTGGGCTGCTATTTTGCAGCCTTTATTAATCAATTATATTTGCACATCAGACCTTTATTAATCGATAAGGAAAATTTGTTGAAGAATCGTTTTTATTTACACACTTCAAGGATTTTTACTATATTCCAATCTATGCAGTAGTATAACACATGTTCCTGTTTCTATTTTTTCCTATTACTATTACCTACATGCAATAAATTTACATGTTCCTTACATAAGATGTGAAAATAACTTTTTTTAAAACTTTAAACTATTATTTCTTATATTTTGGATCACAAAAGCGATCTGTACCATGAATAACTGATCCCAGACATATTATTTTAATTATTGTGGTCTTTTTTTCTAAGACATTATAGCCTTTTACAAAGTAAGAGTGGGTGTGAAAATGCCAGTCTTAAAACTATAAAGTAAGCAACCGAATTTAAATGTACTGAAGGAGAAAAGAAAATTTCAATTAGAAGGTCGTATAAAGTGTCCGATAATTCACATGATTACCTCCGTATCTGATGGGTTTTAAGAAGTACTGGGAAAAATTCATATAATGACGTCGGTATGACAATAGGGAAGTATTTCCCGAAAAAGAATAGATTTGATTAAAAGAGTATATAAGCAAAGCGACCATTAGAAAATCTATCTTGATAAAGGAGTACGGATTTTGGTCTATAGGTTTGACGTGTCCAATAATAAAATTCTAACTTTAAAGCGCAAAAAGAAACATAAGGGGGGATATTTCAAATAATATAATAATATGCGCCAAAATTACCCTTTAAAAGGCCAAAAGAGACAATGTTTTCCCAAAGGGGTGAAAACAGTTCACCCCAAGGGTTTAACTATTTTCACCTCTACTTATTAGAAACCTTCCGTAAAACCCTTGAAGACACAGAACTCAGATTAGAACCTTTTTTTCCTCTTCATATCTAGAATCAAGACGAAATACAATTAAAAATAATATGATCCAGACTCAAGGTACAAGACTATCTTCACTTTTCATACAATTATTATTAATAGCCCTTTTTAATTTAAGCTTCATTATATTACTGCTAATAGATATTGAAAACTAAGCTAAGCTAAGCTTGAAGCTGTTTTATGGAATAGGATATTTATAACTAATATGAAAATGTTAAGTGAAGATTTATAAAAGAGAAACTGATCCACGATACATGTTTTTCTACGTAATATGAGCAAACAGGAAAGAAAGTAAATAATGTATAAGAATTAGCTGCGTGCTTTTATAACAAAACAAATAAATTTAGTCCTTACAAAGAAAAAGAAAAGAAATTCTGGAAAATGCCTTTTTTATTTATTGGCGCAGGCAACTAGCCTTAACTATTAACCACAGTAGATGAATTTTGTAGAAAACTGCTTCAGTGGCCGCCGCACTCCGAAAATATATGTACAATAAATGTCAGAGGAAAAGATTTTCTGTAAACTACACAGAGCAATGTCATATTCACGCCTCGTTGAAGACTAGACGGGGAAATTGCCAGAAAATTGAAACATTTCAGCCAAGCTGAATTTTAGAGGAAGCGAACAATGGCTTGTTAAAGTATTCGATGGTTCTCTGGAGTTGCACATTTTAATACGGGCTCTGAGTACACAAGGGATCTCGATATCCCATGCTTTAATGTATGCAGTTCTTCCGACTATGCTCCATGCTATTTGCTCTTCGGTAATTGACTAAGTCAATATTCGCTTTATTTTCGCTCACTAAAAGAGCCCTTAAGCAAAGCGAAAGCTTAGGAGCGAAATTATGGCTTTAAGTGCATTTGATTCATCCCTACTTCAGAACCACAGCTGAACTCAGCGCTGGCGGTTGTGATTTTTGGTAGAATAATCGAAACTGGGTGAAGTTAGTTTATATCACAGGTCATATCATATTAGTTTATATAACAGGTTTTAATAAAATCAAATTTTGCTTCAGTTACAATAATGCTAAGATAATTAGAATTCCAATAATGATTTTAAAAGTACAAGCAAATTGCATAAGGGAAAATGCTAATGGAATAACCATAAAACTAAATAGATAATTAATATTTCACAATTTTAAGTTATTGCTATGAATTTTGTGTAAATTAGATGTAAATATTGCAAATAGTTTAATCGTATAAAATGAATTGTAACGGAATCGCCGAGTTAGTGAGAAAAGGCCGCTCTAAGGGAATTTATAACAGAAGATAGCCATATTGGACCAATTTGGCAATATAGGTACGTTGGCGACATAATGAAGTCATTAACGGTTTTTACTACACGCTAAAATGCGTAATAGAAGATAAGAAATAAAGATTTGTTCTTAAAGAATATCGGAGAAATTTCTAGTCTTTTCTGGAACGAGCGAGCGCTTTCCACGGTTGTCCTGCTCACTCCAGTGGGACGATATTAAAGACGTACCTTAAATGCGGGGAATGAGTTGAGTTCGGAGGACAAACTACGTGGTTAGCTGAGGTTGAGAGAGTGTCTTTTTTCTTGCTGCCTTGCAAATCTATAGCTTTGCTGTTATATGAAATTGGCGGATTAAATAGAGTTAATTCGCTGTGAATTTGTAGTTGCGTGACGTATATTTAATACGGGTTTTCATAGACAATAAAGTTTGCATTTTCTTATCGCTCTTAGTAATATTTAGTAACATTATTCTATAGAGAAAATCAATAACCGAAAATATTATGTGCATGTACCAATAAAATAATATTAGTTAAACATAAATGCAAATAATAGATAAAAACAAATTAGTGAATGTTTAATTATAGAAAGGAAAAACATCTAACAGATTCACGACCTTTAGTTTTTGTTTAGTGAAAATAACTTTTAGTGTATGGTATATAAAGTTTACTAAAGTACCTTTTTAAGAAAAATATTACTGAAGAATCGCACTAATTACCCTCAAAATAGAACAATTATTAATACTTAAAAACATTTAAATAATATCATGACAGAAAATATATGCATTACATGTAAGTTTTTATATATTTAAGGTTCAGTAAATACATTTCCATAGCTATTTCAAGCAATAGCTTTCAATTGATTTACAGAACAGATTTTTTTTAAAAAAGCATGCCGATAAGACGAGCATTGCAAATTGAAAAACACTTCAATCCATCTAGTTTTATCCAATAGATTATCAGAAGATAATGAAGTACAAATCAATAAAAATAACGACATAAAATTATTCGAAACAAACCAGCGGAAAAAATCAGTCATCTAAAACAAAACGTTTTTCTCGGATTTAAAGATAACTAATAGGCACTTTTTTTAATCAATTCAATGTGAAATACAATGACTCTTTGGAGATGCAAATTATTGTTTAATTATTAATTATTAAAAATGCGCTTCATGAATCTTATCTCAGCGATAAATCTCTTTAGCATTAAGAATGAAAAACTTTCAGACGAATTCGGAATTCATAAAAAGATAATTTTCAAAAGAATTTGGATTTTTTTAAAAAAAAATCGAGGCGAGAAAAAAATTATATGAATCAGCGATTATACAGTATAACTATTTTCAGACTAATAAAAAATATATTAAAACTACTAATAACCAGGTTAATATGATCGCGTGGTCGGATTCACAAGATTGGTTAGTATAAAAAATATAATTAGTTCCATAATTAAACAAAAAACGATAGATAATACAATGCCGCTACTTTTGCTATAAGAAACTCGGCAAAAACGACATATTCCTATTTTTATTTATTCTTGTAATAATGCGATTCTCGCCTAAAAAAATAATTTAAGTGTCTTATTTATTGTGCATACACTTTACAGGGATGGATTTTTCTCCTAGCAACAATAATTGTAGCGTTACAGAACATTTATATCAGGAATTGCTCTTTTTTTGGTTATTTTAAGAATAGCAATTTTCTTCTATAAATGCATATATATATATATATATATATATATATATATATATATATACGATTTTAGCATAATATTGATACCAAGGAATATTAATATAAAATAATTCTTTTTATAATTCTTGGGTAATTATAAATAATGAGAATAAATGGGTTCCCAAATCATTTGGTAATGAAAATTCCTGCAAGAAAAGGAAACTTTCATTGAGAGACTCAACACAACAACAACAACAAGAAAAAAAAACTAAGGCCTTCTACAAATTGTTATTAATAGATATAAAGGTTCTCCTAACTAACCATCTTTTGTCCTGTAGATCAAAATCTTCCAAATATAAATAAACTTTGCATCAATTAATGTAATATCAGTAAAAAACATGTCTTTGAATTTAAAATATTCAATATTCTAACTGTTAAAGAATTAAAATATTTTTACTTTCTGCAATTCCTTGCGTTTTAATATTCGGGGCTATTATGAAAGTATTAATAATATTTCGACGACTAATGTCATTCTATGCTGCTCGACATTCAAAAACGAATACAATAATAAACTTAAAACAAATCATGGGATAAAAGTGATTAATGATTGGTTATTATAATTTTATTTCTAATAATCATATATTTTTATTCAAATTTCATTTTTTTTTGAAGTGTAAGCCTTTCAATTTTACCAAACTGGGTCTGAGCGCAAGTTTTTAGCCGAGCAATAAAAATGTAAACGTTAAAAAATATCAAAACTTTTTATATTTTTATGGCTTTTACAGAGTGCTCATGAGGAAGACTTCATTTTTGGGGAGTCGGAAGTTGGCCATAAAAGTGTAGGACCATTAAGAGTTCTATACTAAACACAAGAAACCACACAGTCTGAACTACAGCAGAAACCTTTTAACCCAGTGACAGCCGAAAACATTTATTTTTCATGTTTGCTAGCAGAGTTGCCGTTATTGCGGTTGTTGGCAAGCTGCCCTCTAAGAGATGAGTCACCACATTAATAACTGCTTTTTTTCTCTCCCCCTTCTTTATTCTGTATGTGTTTATATCTATATTTCTCTTACTTCTCTCCTAACTCGCAATATAGACTTCCGAACTCCAAGCGAAGGGAGAAAAAGAAATGGTAAGAGGAAAGGAGGTTGGGAAGGGTGCAAGTAAGCATTCGGAAAGATATGAAGCGTCATTTTTGAAATTTTTTTTCTTCCTCTTCTTGAGTTAAGAGATTATATAGCGGACGTAATTCTATTGAATATTGTTTGTGGATGCATCAGCGGGTTTTTTAAAATCCATTTCCACCCCTATTATTCATCAAAATGACTAGCTTCCTTTTTTTTCCACCGAATTCGAGCTACAGTGAATTGAGATCCTTTGAAACTTTACCCTGGTTGGAAAGAGATATAAATGTAAGTCGCTCTGTGCGATAAACGCCCTTATTATTTTCAAGCTGCTTCAGGAATACGTCCTTCCTTACTCAGCTAGATTTATTTTCTACTTTGAATTTTATACAATAACAGCTTTCATCCCGAAATGGGTCTTTATAAAAAGAAGTAATATGTATGCTTCTTTAAAACAATAGCTAAGATTCAGAAGTAAAAATTAATTACTTATGGCTCTAAATGCTTAGAACACTTAAAACATTTTTTTTGAAGTGGCATTATAAGGGATGATTTCTTTTATAATTAATTAAATTTCTGCTGAAACTTACGCAAGATTTTAAATGACTTCAGACAAAAATCTTTTAATTCAACGCAGTTTTTCACATTGATGTAAGCAATTAAATATTTAATCCATAGAAGAAAAATATATTTTTCATCTTCTGTTATATCTATAAAAACTTATACATACGATTCTCTTCTTATAACTTGCGCAGATAATTATTTAGCAATGAATTTACACAAAACATAAAATCGCCGAGTTCTTTTTTTCATGAACAGATTTCATCAAATTTTCTGAAAATATTTATAAGACTATTTCACGGTTTTTGTGAGGAAAAGTTGTTGGCATATCTAAAATATCAAAATTCATACCAGTGTGTTGGTGGGCCAATTCATTCGATGTAATTTTCCATCATATATTTTTAGCGATAAAATATATCTTGATTTTTAATAAAACACTATAGCGGACTAATAATATAATGAATCCTGAATAATTTTTTAGAGTACATAGATAAATATTATCTGATAATTTGATAGAAACAATTTTCAAGGGAGCGCTTTATCTTCATTGGTAGAAATAAACCATAGTCGCCATTTACAAATTTGTAACCAAGTTATGACAATGAATATCGAATTATATAAAACATTTTTAAGTCCTTAATGATTTAATGATTATTGGAGTAAAAAAATATTTTAAACTTCTTTAACATATCAAATTTAGGAATTAATTTAATTTCCATGTCAGTAATTAAAAAAAAGTTTTCTAATAGGAAAAATGAAAAATTCGGGAAAATATCATAGTTAACATGATGCAATTATTGCAGGGATACAGCTATCAAATCAACCAGCCAGAAATTGAAACGTTTAATTTTTTATCTCAATTAATTAAATTAGTAAAAAAAATCTACAGCATTTGAACATTGAATAAAACATAGAATTCTAGATTAAAAAAAAGGGTCATAATTATCTTGATTTATGGTACTACAAAGTCATGTAAAACAGTATAATTCTTCATTTAATGATTTTTTTCGCTTATATTTCTATATGAATATCTTTAAAAAATTTTTAGTAGTTGCGCGTCCAAACAGAAGAAACGTAAATTTTCAAAACTGCTTTATTCCACCCCAAGAGGCATAATTTATATACAAATGCAAGAGATTAGAAATACATTACGACAAAAGAGAAAAAAAGACGGAAATTTCTTTTCTTCAGTGATTTTATAATAAGATTTTTATTGGAATTTTTATGATAAGTGTAGATTTAGGGTAGGTAAATTTAGGTATATTTCAAAGAATGTTGCAAACATTAAGGTTTTTTTTCCATTTACTTAGAATGATGGAACATACTGAATTTACAGTTTTCTAGAGCGCGTGTAGGATTAATTAAATAAAAAAGTGGGATTGGGATCTGGAAATAAGAGAACGTTTTAGAATGAAGTTAAAATGAACTAAATCACGATGAAAATTAGGAAATTAATTAAGTTTAAAAATATCATATTATAAAAATTAAACTTTGCTAGTTCTGTGTTCAAATTATTTGCTAGATTTAGTTTAATCTGAAACACGTACAATAAAATATAAGTTCAAATCAGTGGGATCATATCCATGCAATTTTTAATTACAGATATTAGAGTAAGTGGAAGAATAGAGAATCTTCAGAAATGATAACATAATTGATAAAATGGAGTGGTACACGTATAAAGTTAGCCATAATTTTTCACTTTTATAACTGAGTTATTTGTAACTAGTTTTCTGTTCATGAATCAATATGGCTATAAATATATCACATTTCAAAAATCTCGCAAGGAAAATACAAACAGATGAAATTTAGCTCATCTACTTATAAATCCCCAAACTAAAGAAAACTCGAAGCTAAACATAAAGAACCATTCTCTTTTACAACGTATAAATAGGTTAGAACGGAATTCTCAGCACACCAAATACGGTTCTTTCAATCCAGCAAAGGGCTAACTTAATCAGTAGCTATCTAAAAAAGAAACATCCAAGAAAAGAAAGTTTTTCTTTTTCTATACTCTGTAAAGGAGAGGAGACGTCGGAAAGAGCTCTTTTCTGACCGCCAAAGAAATTTCCGATTAAGTTGGCCACAATCAAGAATTAGCTGTGCTTTGCTTATAAACCAGGACATCATTTATCTCTAGCCGAAAAAAATGCGCAGAGAGTTCTACGTAAGACAGCTGTTTACGTCGCTAGAAATTGCATTGCTTCCAAAAGTGCTTTTACAACACAATAAATAAATGTTTTCGGTGAAATAAAACGGATTACGGAACAAATACGGTATAAAAAGAGAAAATTCTAAATATTTTCTTATCGAAAAAATAAATAACCAGAACGTCTACTCATCTTTTTTTAAATTCCTTTAGCGTATCTTTGTTAGCTTTGCAAAATCAAACGCAAAATATTCTGTATACGTTGCCAGTGGTTTACCGCAAAAGGAAATTTCATGAAAAATAAACAGATTGCCTCCATTTTGTGAATATTATTCAGCAGTAAAGAATAACTAAACAAAACACGAATGGAATGCAATGCCATTTATACTTTTTTGCTTGCTATTACCTGGATCAAAACATGCTCCGAGAAAATTAATTACTAGATAGTTCTAGAAAGATTCCTAAAGATTGCTTCAATCGAATACTAAGATCAACTTCCGCCATTCTGGGAAAAGTATGCAATCGGCATTTTTAAGTAATAATACTATTACAAGCTCAAATACATTCATCATTGCTGACGGATATCCTGCGTTACCAGTTAACTAACGCAAGAAATATAGATGCTAGTCTCCCACGCTTATACTTGAAGTTGTGGCTTTGCAAATAAAAAAAAAGAAAAGAAAAAGAAAGTGTACTGTTTGCTTGTTATTTACTACAGATATACATGAAAATGGTGTAGGTTCTATAAATTACATCCTTTTATTCAATGGAGATCATTACTGACGGATATCCTTCGTTTTCAATTAACTATTGCCAGAATTATAGAGGCTAGTCTTCCACGCTCATACTTGAAGTTGTGGCTTTGCAAATAAAAAAAAAGAAAAGAAAAAGAAAGTGTATTGTTTGCTTGTTATGCACTGCAGATATACATGAAAATGGTGTAGGTTCTATAAATTACATCCTTTTATTTAATGGAGATTATTACTGACGGATATTCTTCGTTGTCAGTTAACTAATCTCAGAAATATAGATGCTAGTCTTCCACACTCATACTTGAAGTTGTGGCTTTGAAAACAAAGAAAAGAAAAGAAAGGTCATTGTTTGCTTGTTATGTACAACAGATATTCGATAAAATGGTGTAGGTTCTATAAATTGCATCCTTTTATTCAATAGAAATATCTTAATTCCTGGTCATTATCATTAACTTTAAAAAATGACTACCATTAGAATTATTATTTAAAACTGAACTGCTTCATTATCGAAAAAGCTTTGAAAAGGTTAATTAAAATTTAATTCAATTTAAAAGGTTTGGGATAAAGATGCATAAGGCACGCAATATATATGAAATTTCAAGAAAAATTAATTACTAAGAAATGAAAGCAATACTGCCAAATAATATGAGTAAAGTAAATATATTAAAAAGAGTCCATAATGTGGTAAATAATGATTTCGTCCGCAGCGGATTTAATCTTGGTTTTGAAAGCATTTCGAACAATCATTTATATCTTTTTGAATCGATTAAAGACTTAAAACTTTCCACTTTAAACTCTTAATTGTGATAAATTATTTTCCTATATATTATATAAGGGATTAATATGAATATCTTAGTGTCATTTAATTCATATCCTCTTTACTATTTAAATCATCTTTAACTTTAAGGCTTTGAATATATTATATTTTTCCATAAGCAAAAGACCCACTCTTTCCGCGCCATAATTTGCATGTGAATAGTAGAAAGTATCTCGAAAACCAGCAACAGACAATTGAGTTTAAGATAAAATCTCTGCTGCGATTGAAGGCCGATCGTTTTGTTCTAAGTTTTATGTTTCTTCATTAATTACCGAGAGGGTAAGGCAATGACTTCTTTGACATATCCTCTTCCATTGAAGTTAGAAGGTATTTCACCGATAGACGATTGTTAGCAGGAAATAGGTTAAAATGTGCATGAATTCCAATGCGTGGCAAAAAATGAGCACGAACTGATACTTATGAACAAGAGATAATTTTAATAGTAAGTATCAAATGTTTCTTTCAAAACCTACTTAGAATTTAAAGGCCATTATTTTGAATAATTTTGCACTGAAGCGAATAGTTATCGCTGAAACTATCTTTATTTGTTCAATAAAAGTAAATCACATGAATAAATGTGTTTGAAATAGCTAGTTATTATTATTTTTTGCTTTGAATGTTTCAACAGTTTATTAATGGGAAATATAAACAAATAAAAAGCATTTTCGACTAGATTAAAAGCAGGTTCTAAGATAGTTTAATATAAATTGATGCATTATTTTATATCAAGATTTTTTAGAGATTCTGTTTTGGATTTTTTATGTAAGATTTAACAATTAAAATATTGCCATAATTTTTAATAAAACTGAGTATAACCTTTTACTGTGATATTTCCAATTATTACTTTTTAATTATATTGATAATTACATTTTATTTACAACCTTGGGCATTAATTTCAATATTTATTACATGAAAAGTTAGAAAAATCCTTTTGATTAAAAAAATAATATGATTAATAATTTTTACATCATGATATGATTAATAATTTTTACATCAATTAAGGTCAATTCATAATAAGACAATTAATCAAGAATGATTGATATGATAATTAACCAAAGTTAATTATAGTTATTCGCAGTATTTATAATTAAGTTCTTAAATGGCCTGCAGTTAATTATTTTTATCAATATATATCAGTATCAACATTAGGTCATGGAGAGTTGATCTTTAAATAATGCTCATTCAACATCGTCATCAGGCTAAACTAAGATTGGAAAACAGATCACATTTTAAATCATTCATATTCGTTCCAGAGACATTCTCTTTTCTCTCACATTTTTCTTACAACAAGAATAAACTGCTATTTTGGATATTTTATAATAACAATAATAAACTGCTCTTTTGGATATTTTATAACAAGAATAAACTGCGATTTTGGAAATTTTAAAACAAGAATAAACT
>JAOUZG010050968.1:7291250-7303781 GCA_026289955.1 Argiope argentata | reverse complement strand
AACAAGAATAAACTGCGATTTTGGAAATTTTAAAACAAGAATAAACTGCGATTTTGGATATTTTATAACAGCAAGAATAAACTGAGATTTTGGATATTCAGATATTATATGCACGGAATATTCGTAGTGACTAGTATCCTTGGAAAGTAGCACTCATTTTGAAAACGTAGAAAGATTTTTATTGCAGTTTTTTTTTTTTTTTTTACTTTAATGAGTGAGGAGACAGATAGATAAATATTTTTCAGATGATTTAAAAAAAAAAAAACATTTCACTCAGCGACTATCTGGCAAACAGTATTGCACACTCATATGCGAGTATAAAACCGGAGAATGAAAATGTAGAAATGAGCAGTTGAACTTTTTTAACTGTTAAGAAAAAAGTGTTTAAAATTCAAAATGCATAGATTAAAATGATTCTTTAAAAGCACGTATTTCGTTCGAAAACACCTCAGTGGATTATCAAGTAAGAAAATAAGTTTTCAGATTTTTTAGGCTACAATATCTATTATGTTTTCTTTAATTTATCTTCGAGTAATAAACCACACCAATGGTTTGACGATAAGAAAATGAATAACTTTTAAAATTAGAGCCTTTTTAAAAAGGTTAAACTTATTTTATAGGGAAATTATATACGTAATCAACTGTATTTCATATAACTTTGCAGATTACGTTGAATGACTCTCACTTAAATCAAACAATAGAGAACATTAACTAAAAGTTATTTTCCGCTAATTATAGTAACAAAAAACGTTCTCTCTAGTGGAATTTTGTACAAAAAGGCAGTCTTAAAAAAGTTTTTTACTTTTCAACTAATAGTATAAAAAAATCGTTCAACTCTTTCTTTTCCGATCAAAGATCTTTCTTTTTGCAGCACTTGAAAGATTCATTTCGAACCTCTCTCGTTAGTCGACTAACGTAGTTTATTTAGGATTTTTTTCACTGATTTATTTACTTATTTACTTTTTTTTCTGGGCCTTCCTTGATTCTGCTCGAAACTACCACAGAAAAAGAATGGCGACAAAAAAAAGTAAAGAAAAAAAAAAGAACAGAACAGAACAGAAAAAAGAAAAAAAAAAAAAAAGATGGGAAAAAAAGTCTTGTATGGAGGTGAGTCTGTGTCAAGATGAAACCAGGAAATCGTTCGATCATTAGACCGAAAGAATAGAAGTGAAGAGAAAAAAAAGATGAGCCAAAAATCAGAGCGTCTGAAAATAAAGATCCAAAAACGACTAATAAGAGAAAAGAAGGCGTTCAAAAGTCGGATAGTTAAAATGAAGAAATAACCGTAAGAAAGATCAATTCATTAAAGGTAAGAGGGAGGGAAGTTGCCACAAGAATCATTTTAGAATTATTCTCTTTATTCAAACGACTTTCTCTCTGTTTGTAAGCTATTTCGCGAATGTTTAGAATCGCCGCATTTTTCAAATTCGAAAAAGTAATATACTGGATTATTTTGATAGTATCATTATATTTCAAGTTAATTTCCACCAATATTTTAAAGTGAGAAGAATTGTCAAAACCATATTAATACATTGTGGAGTAATTAGGAGTTTACTTGAATCCTATGTGCCGTTTGTTACGAATATACCCCGATAAATCGTGTTTTTTAAGCGCCGTCCACAGCTATTTCGCGAATTTTCAGAATCCCCACATTTAAAAAATAAAAATTTAAAATAACTTTTCAACTTTTTTATAAAAGATACAGCATAATTCATATGTGTTAAAGTAAAACTTTAATGTAATATTTTGACATAATAATTATATTTGAAGTTAAATTTCCACCGGTATTTTAAAGTGAAAAGAATTGTCAAAATCATATAAACACTATGTAGATTAATTAGTTTACTCGAATTCTACGTGTCATCGTGCTATGTTATGAATAAGATCTTGAGATAACTCCTGTTTTCTGTGTGCCATTCCTCGATACCACCAACTGTATATATTAGAAATCCATGTTCTTAATTCGCTTTTTTTCCCACTTATTTATTGTTTTTTATTGAATTTTGGAACTTCGAATAG
The DNA here is from genome assembly GCA_026289955.1 of Argiope argentata. Lineage (NCBI taxonomy): Eukaryota > Metazoa > Arthropoda > Arachnida > Araneae > Araneidae > Argiope > Argiope argentata. The sequence continues at coordinate 7,301,762 of JAOUZG010050968.1, read as the reverse complement.
TAAGTATTTTTATTACCAAGCTTTTCGCGATTTTGTTTTCCTATTTCCATATTCAATTAATGAATATTTATCCACTCAACTGTTTTATTTTCTTTACTATCTAATAAGATGACACCTTCTAATTTAGGGATATTTTCTTATTTTGATTCAAATGGAAATCCATTGAATACATGACTTATCTATATATTCGAAGTAATTTTTATATTGAATTATAACCGTTATAAATGGTTTATTTTTAGCTTACAGCTATCAAAATTCAGTAAATCGATGCACGTACGGCATAAGGGCAAAACTGTTAAGGGGTTAAAGATGATGTTCATTATCAGTTGACTGTAAAAATATTTTAGAAAGAATACTTAATTGTTGAGACTATTTGGAATAAAAATGTAGTCTTAATATGTTAAAGTATTAAGACCACAATTACAAATGAGAAAAATATTAAAAATCAAAATTTAACCTTCATAGAACTGAATTTTGTCTCATAATTGTTAGTTTAAAAAGCTGTTAAATGTCTTTTAATAACACCCTATCCTCACATATCATCAAAAATAAAACATGCCACTCTTTCATTTCCCAGGAAATTGATTTTACCACGGCTTTTAGTTACATTTCTATAACACGAAAATCATCCAATCATAGTTTCAAGTCTTGATCGTTACCGAACAATGATGTCATCTAATTTTGAATCAAACATTGACGAAGAAAATATTACGCATCTACACAGGAACTCAAATGTAGGTTTGACGAACTACTGAAAAATCAGTCATCAATTTAAACTTCAAATCATGTTTTAGATTATTATCTAATATTCTACATATTCACTTCAATGTATTATTTCTTGTATGCATTATTCATTGTATTCATTCGATGAGTATCGTTCATTCTGACAAATAAATTATGGACGTATTCAAAAGATATTAGGTTAAATGGTTAAATAATGAATTTGACAAAGCTGGATGCCGGCTTGCTGGCACAGAGGTAGCGCGTCTGCCTCGTGTTCTGGAGGTCCCGGTTCGGGCATGGTTGTTCCTTTGTGTGCTGTCTGTGAGGTGTGTGAATGTGCCCCCCTGTAAAAAGGGGCTGTGCAAGCGTATGTGTGTGTGTTTCATCTTCATATGAGCTAGAAGTCAGACTTCTGCCCTCGGGTGCTCAGGGGTTCATACCCTCAGAAGCTACTGCACCCCTCTTTCCGCAGTAAAGCGGACACGACATCATCATCAAAGCTGGATAGGAAAATATAAATGAAAATGGAGAACATTAATAATAAAATGTATTATAACACATATTCACTCTGTTAATAAAAGTCGAGCCTTTTAGGTCATAAAGTGATTTTTATTATCACTAAAGTGGGATTTCGGAAGATCCTTGGAAGTGTACATTATGATACTCTTTTTTTAATAACGCGATAGATTTAGATTCATGTTTTAACTCTTAATTCACACTTTAATGACTTATTTATTATAACGAATATTTTTTATGAATACTACTTTGTTTTTATTTATCTATTAAAGTTCAACATTGCACTGTATACAGTATTATTGAACCAGATGATCGGTTTTATAAATATTTTAATAACAACTACCACAGATAATGGAGCATACAGAAACTTCATCACTTCCACATTAACCTGTACACAGTATTATAGAACTAGATGTTCGGTTTTATAAATATTCTGACAACAACTACTAAAAATAAGGGAACATACTACAACCTTATCAGTTCCACATTACCCTGTGCACAGTATTATTGAACTAGTTGTTAAGTTTTACAAACTTTCTAATAAAAGCTACTAAAGACAAGGGAATATACAGAAACCTCATCAGTTATGCTTGATAAAGTAATAATATCATCCCAATTTTTTTTATAAACTTCTTTATTTGAAAAATAAGAAAATAAAATCTTTTAGTTGACTTTGCTTGCCCTCCAATATCTTTAGCAGCCCTAGGCCGTAGTGTAGTCAATCCTGTAGGAAATCCATCTCTGAATATCCTTTCCCATGCAATTTTTAAATGCTGCCCGTATTCTATGTACAACAAAGGAATTTTGTATTTATGTTCAGAGAATAAAAAAATGGGAAAATCAGTCTTTAAAATAAAAAAAATGAAATATATCGCAAGAAAATCTTTAACTAAACTTGGAAAATATTTAACGCTAATATTTTATAGTATTACACTAAAACCCCAGATTTCTTTTTTTTTTTATCACAAATCACGAAAGATATTCCAGGCATATAAACATAATAATTCCATCGGAACGAATGGTTATTTTTCAAAATCATGAAATCTATCGGTGCTCCCATAAAGGACATTAATATGGCCGCCTCAGTCATAAAATTGTCATTTTTATGCATTTTCATTCGCAGCGGTTAGAAAACACACAGAGGGTTGAAGGGACCCCTTTTTTCGGGATCAAAGAGACGGCGCAATGTGCGAATGAGGCCGTGAAATAAGGGAGGGGCAGACGTGAATCTCACTTATGGCTCCTCGGATCTGGAGAAATAGCCCAGAAAAAGTAAAAATAAACCATTTATTTTTTAGTGACAAAATGTGCAAATATCCCAACAATTTTTTTCTTCGATTTTTTGGTTCTATTTTGTCTTCTTTTTTTTTTTTAAATCCGAACGTAGATATCGTTGCCTCCTTTTAAAGGATTTTAACTTATTCTGCGGCACGATCATACGATCCATATCTGCTCGAACAACAATAATATCTTATTTCTGCATTTGATTTTTGTTTATATTATCTCGTATAATCTGATATTTCTCAAAAAAAAAAATTCTATTATTTTAGAAAAATTTATCGAGTATTTGCATTTAATATCATTCGAAGTAAGAACTATTGAGCCATTCTGTTCCTTTTTTTATTGAAACAACCTTAGAAACCCTTTTTAAATAGCACGTTGTCAAAGTTTTCTTTATTTCATTATTGCTTGGGTTTTATAACATTTCGATGTTATGAATTCTTGACGATTGATTCGAGAATTAATTAGCTAATTTACAGATACTAACACATATAAATGAATTTGGATTAAGTTGTTAGCTCCGGATACTTATTGGATTAATATCAGATGCTTATTTAATAAACGTAATAAAAATTATCACCTAATGTAATACAGCTACTGGACATAACAAGATACGTGGGAGTCATATTGCAAACATAGATTTGTTATCTAGCCTTCTATTACTCCGTATCTATATAGGAATATGTCCATATATGTTCATACACAAATGTACAGTAGATTTAGACAATTCCAGTGACCCAACATATCAGATTTACCATAGGTGACAATCCTGTTTCTAAAACTTTAGTTCTGACTAAAAAAACAGACCATTTTTTGTTTATAATTAAATAATATGTCGTCCCTTTTGCATTTATAAGTTAAAAATAATAATAAATGAGTTTATGAAAAATTCTTAATAATTTTGGTTATGCACCCAATGCAATCACTGCCTTAGAAATATTATTGTATACAGTAATTGTTTTCAGTGTTATTGAATTCCAGTTATCAGCTCGTATTACTTGATTAACCAATTATTAAAGCAATTAGACTCTAATTTGGACAGTCCTGGTGTGAAGACTTCGTTTCTCTCTACTATTAAAAACATACTGGACTGAAAATATAATCAAGTTTGCAGAAAAAATTATCTCAATACAACTTAAATAATGTGCCCACAGAAACAAATCTTAAACCAAAAAGAACAAATATATCGTTGATACAGCACAGAAGAAGAAGGGTTAGAAATCAAAATGATCAAAAATATGGTCACTTTCATCGAAAAAATGATTGTAATACAATGGAAATAAAATCATCAAAAGAAACAATCCTTCTTCCTAAAAGGAGATCTATATGTAATACAGAACGGAAAAGGAAGGGTTGAAAATCAAACTAATCATCAAAAATATGGTAATTTTCGAGGAACAAATGATTGTAATGCAATGGAAATAAAATCATCAAAAGAAACAACTCTTCATCCTTAAAGGAAATCTATCGGTAATACAGCATGGAAAAGTAAGGATTTAAAATCAAAATAATCATCAAAAATATGGTCATTTTCGTGGAACAAAAGATTGTAATACAATGGAAAAAATTATTAAAAGAAGAAACCCTCTTCCTTAAAGGAGTTGTATATGTAATACAAAACGGAAAAGGAAGGGTTGAAAATCAAAATGATCAAAAATATGGTAATTTTCATGGAACAAATGATTGTAATTCAATGGAAATAAAATCATCAAAAGAAACAATCCTTCATCCCAAGAAGAGATCTATCGGTAATACAGCGCGGAAAAGGAAGAGTTGAAAATCAAACATTAATTGGATTATTACAACAAAAAAAAAATATTGTCACCCGTTCGATAGGAGGCGGATCATTTCACCCTAGATCGAACTCGAACAAATCCACGCAGTAAAACAGATGCTTCGATAATCGTTGTGAAAAGTACACCTCTTCATCATCATCAAGCGAGCGTGTTCGTGTCGAGTCGTCCAATTCAAAATCCTTTTGTCTAGGACAACAAGGTGTCCCTTCATGCAGAAATGCTTGCTCTCAAATATCAAAAGATTAAAACAACGTCATTCTGAAGGATAGAAATTGCGAGCTCAATGCTAACGGAGATAAAGTGCCAATAGTGACAGCGCATTGCTTTAACAAAGACAACTCCCAACAGAATAGGAAGCCTGACAGGGCCCGAATTCCCCAGCTTCTTCAAACCACCGTTAATTTATTCGAAAATTCCTTGATTCTTCGATTTCCGTTCCAGGGAATCCGTGGACGCCCCATCTCCTGTTTCGGGCGTCCCTCTAGAACACTGTTCTTCTAAGAACAAAGAATGGCAGATTCTTTCCTCTTTTCAGGCTTATTGAAAAGATTCGAAAACTTTGTTAATTCTCCTTCTTTCTGTCTTTCTTTCTCTCTCTTTTTTTTTCATTTTTAGAATTATTATCGTTATTTCTTTTTCATTGCTGTTGCTATGTTGATTTTAGAAGACGGAATTCCGATTTTAATTTCAGTTATCCTTTTTCTCGTTGGGAATCTCGGAATGGGTTGCGTTTTTCTGATGGAAATTATAAAAAAGAAGAGTAAAAGATTGAGTGGTTTTCTTTCGGAAAGACGTTTATGAGTTCCCTATGTTTTAAATTTTGTTAACAAATTATAAAATTTATTTTATATAAGTGCAAATATTATACAGAAATAATTTATAATGGAAAGAGAAATATGTTAAAAATATTCTGCTTAGCTTCTTAAAATCTAATCTATTAATAAATAATATCAGTAAAAATAATTTTTTAAGATTCATTTTTGTTAACGTATGAAAAACCATAAAAATTTATTTTAATTCATTTTTGATTTATTACTAAAAATATTTTTTTCAGAGGCTAATTATTTTTCCAGTTCTTAAATTCATCAAGTTAACGCCCTTCGAATGAAATCAAAATTAAATTACAACAAATCGAATAACTAAAATTTGATTTTTGAAATACTAAAATGGTAATCAAATAAATCAGATAATATATATAGAAGTATACAAGCAATGCTAATTTTTAAATATTATCATATAGATATCCATTTTTACATTTTTTTTAATGAAAAATATAATTCGATAAGGAATTAAGTTTAAGGGAAAAAAAGGTTTTAATATCAAGTAACCAAAAAATACCAATTTCTATAACAGAAAAACAACCACATTTATTTGGGTAACAGCTAGAAAAAAAAACAGGTAGAAAAAACAAACTAAATCTGTTTTTTGTCCCATTTTTTGTCGTAATTGTGGTTTTAAAATTACAAACAAATAGATTAATTGCGATTATTAATCTATTAACCAAACTTATTATTATTTCCATGAAATATGAAGAATATTTTGCAGTGACTTTATAACAATTGGGTCAGAAATGAATGCGATTATACCTACGAATAAGAGGATAAACTTATAAGAAGAGAGTTATTCAATAAGGTAGATAAACTGGCTAAAATTAAATTGATGAGAGGTTCAAAATTTTGAAAGGCGGTTAATTAAAATTTAGAGCAAGATAAACAATAGCTGTCTTAATTAATTTAATAGAAAGAAAAAAACAAGCCGAGATATGCATTGTTATGAGATTTACTATGACAAAGGCTATTTTTTGAAGCTAACGTCAGCAAAAGAAGTTTAGTGCAGTCTCCTTATTCCCTCAAATTTCCTTTAAAGATATTCTAATAACATCCTTGGTAGAGTGAAAAAAAGGAAGCATTTTTTTTGTGTGTGTGTGGAAGGGGGTGATCTGTCTGACATGCTTAACATATAATCAACAAAACATTATTTTTAAAAGATGGCCCACTTTACTTGTCATTTTTATGCAGCTGAAAATTGTTTTTGGTAGGTTATAGAGTCCTGAATAGAAATTTTAAGAACATCTAATATTCAGCATTATAACCCTATTATTAACTATGGAATAAAATTTGGTATTACTTTAATTCACAACTAATATATAAAAAAATTCAAATTAACCACTTAACTGGGTATGACGAAATATTTCGTCATACTCGAAGCGTTCTCACAATGGACATGATAAAATTTTTCGTCATGGAAATTTGCAGTAATATTTTGAAAGCAAAAAAATCCCAATTGTGAAACGAGCTTAACAAAAAAAAAATTCCGCAGTTAACTGGTTAATAAATATAACTATCACATTTTACCATAAGCATAAGCATACAAGGCATATATAGGCCATAAGCATACAAGGCATAACATTTTTTTATAATATAATATGCACAAAAATATGCAATTTCTATCCATTCCTTTTTAAATACTGGTGCATCGTAGATAAGCACTGACAAGGGATAAAGTTTGTATGAAAATAATGTATGCAATTGTAAATTCCACGATAAAACTAAACCGAGGGAATTTTAACCTCTTGATTTATGAATTTACTTAATTTCCTAATTAGATGTCGTATACTATTTGGTATATTTATTATTACTTTAATTCCTATAATAATAACACATTAGGGATATCAAATAATTTGTAATCGAATTTTTATTTTTTAAATAATTTAATACTTTCACTTAAATGTAGATTTAAAATTGAGAATTATTGGGGTCGAAATGTAGTAGAATAATTTACAGTAATATATAGCAATGGAAAATATTGTGAATCTGTTGCATTTTCTTGGTTACAGTAGTACTTAAAAATAAATTAATAAAAGTTTTGTGACAATGATTAAGATGATTCGGTTATATTTTCCCTAAAAGCAGGCATGGTGGTCAAACATCAAATTTAGAAACATTATAGATTAAATGTGTAGTTATTTTTAACAAAAAAGCTTCAAATTGAAAAAAAAAATTAACAATCACATTTTCACTTAAAGAAAAATATTTTTTAAGTACTCACACAGTAAATTATTTTTTATCAAGGTTGTTACTAATAACACCTGCCATGAACAAGCGCGCTGACGGCTTTCAGCGATTTTAAGCCGAATGAGCGTCTCTTCTTTTTGTGGTAGCACCGACTAGGGCCAAGAGTACGATTTAGATAAACACTCATCGCATTCGCTTGCACATCCCCTTTTTACAGGGGAGTACATTCGTAACCCTTAGAGAGAGAACACAGAACAACCATGTTCTGACCGGGACGCCCAGATCAGGAGGAAGATGCGCTACCTCTGTGTCAGGATGCTGGCCTCATCAAAGTAAAATGTGTGTGTTTTTTTAAGTGTAATCATGGACGGTGTACCTTGAGAAATGACTTGACAGCGTAAATTTTCAACTAACAAAGGAATAATTTCGCCTAAACGACAGTAAATGAACGAAAGTATATATCAAGTTTATTTCAGCCTTCAATATCGATAGCTGTATTATATTTCAAAATAATACTTCGATTTTAATTTCAAAACATTGCGTATGAAATATTTTCCCATTTTTAATCTTAAAAAAATTCGTAAGGTAAAATAAATGGTTTTCATTTATTGTGATCCAATAAATAATTATGATTTAAGGATATAGTTTTCACTGAATTGAAGTTTTTATTAAACTAAGAACTCTCTTCGACACATAGAGACACTCTCAGCTTCCAAAAAGTCACATAAACTGGGATTCTAATAAGTAAAGAAAAGCATAAAAATCTGAATGTGAAGTTTGCACATACAGCTGACTGCGAAAAGTCATTCTCCCTACTACAGGATGCTGCATCCTGTCTCGTTCCTAAAACAGGATTTTTTTAAAAGCAGTTTTTCTTTTCTTTTTTTAGAAGCCATTCTGGTACAGTTTTATTCGGCTCTTAAATATAGGGATAAGCATAGAGAAAGAAAAAAGAAAAGAGAAAAAAAAAGGAACAGTTTTCGAAAATGTTCCTAAAACGAAGTTCCTAAAAAAGTAACAACGTAAGCATTCTCTACTGAAGTATTCGTTGACTGCTGAAGGGTTTGTACCTTCTTCGCCAACCAATTGATGAATACTGCAGTTCGCAAAACAAGAAATAAACAGAGAGATGAGAATGTTCCTCAACGATTTGTAATTCAACAAAACGAATTTTAGAGCCAGAAGAAGATGCTCTTTTATAGAATGAGAAAATGTATTCGAAATGAAAACAGATGTTTAGGATAGACTTAACGAGAACGCTTTTAATCTTTAATATCAAAAATGTGATATTTCAGCAAAGGCTTCTAAATAAATTTTGAAAGTTCAAAATTCGTGTCTTGGAAGCTTTCCCTAATAGATCTCGCAATTTATTTTAGTCTAAATATTAAATGGTACACGTTTATTTAAAAAAAATACTGTCATATTTCTAAAAACAAATTAAGATTTGGAATGATTTTGAAATTGTGTGAGTATATTTTTATAATTCACTAAAGAGCCATAAGTTTAAAAAAAGTTTAACAAATATTACCTCCTGAAATCTTAGAATGATGATTAAACGCATGGAGAAATATATTAATCAACCAAATGAAATCTATAATCTATATGAAATTTTAATAGCATCATAAATGCCAGGGGATGGACTAATTTTAGTACCCCCCCCGCCCTCAAGAATAGCTAAATTATTCTCCATTCGTTTAAATACGTCTAGGAATGTTATGTACGTAACTAATATATTTTATGAAGTAAGAGATATTTCTGGGTGTATTGTGTAAAATGTAAATGGAGACTAATTGTACGGAGCTGCAGAAAACATATTTAAGGTATAATAGGTTGAATTTTTGTAAAAGCATGACTTTGAACACATTTTAACGGAACAATTCCAAACGGAAATGGACAATCATAGCTGATTAATTTTTATATTTAACATCACAAACTATTTTATTAAAAATGAAAAATTAAGTTCACACATCACCTATTCAATTTAATCAGTAAAATATCAGGGGTTGGGATAGTATGGTTGATAGGGTGGAAGATTCGCATCCTTTGGACAGCAAGTTTGAACTTGTCAGTCGAAGACTTTCCGTGTGTGTGGTGGCTGGCACACGTTAAATCTGTCGTGGTCGCAAAGTCCTCCATGTTGAGAGTAATACCACTAGGGGTACTGGATCAGAGAGGATAATTCTCTGATTACAGATCGTAAATTACGATCTGTGGATGAATGAATGAAATGCATGAATAAAGTCCACCCAGTAAAAAGGTTTTGTGACGTGTGTGAGCTAGAAGTCAGACTTTTGCCATCGGGCGCTCAGGGGTCCAAAATACCCTTTGAAACTACTGCACCCACCCTTCCGTTGTAAAACGGAACACGAGAACAACAACAGTAAAATCCTAAATAATGGAATTAGGTCGGGTAAAGGAGGATAATCTGTAAAAAGACATGGGAAAAAGGCACAATCAGTATAAAAATGCTTTTGATTTTTTTTATTAACAGTAGTAGGACCTACACATACAATTATAATTGAATAAAATGCCCTATTCTTTAACAACAAGCAGTTGGTTAAATATTTTTTTTAATTATTGATAATGTTTTTTGGTGCTGTAACATTCTTTTTTATTTGCATATTTGTGATTGAAAATTTCATCCTTCCTGCATTAACAACTGCGGACTATCAAAAATATACTCTATTAAATAATTGAAATTTGTAAAACACCTCTTCCATGTTCAAATGATTCGGATAATATAAAACTGAAAGCGAAAAAGTAAAAATTAATTTCTTTAACAGTGAAAAATATGTTTTTAAGTAGTACAAAACCCGTGATAGAATCTTTTAAAAGCTATCTTTTGAAACGTTAAAAGAGAAGTTCACAGCAGTCGTTGTCCCATGAGTGTTAGACTGAGCGCAGTAAAGTGATTGAGAATCTTTAGAAAATGACATTGTGAAATGGATTCCCCATATTAGTGTCAGTCAGTCAATCCAATCTTTGATTTAGTAAAGCGCAACACTTTTTAAAAAAATGATTTCCTACTTCAGGTTTAATTGCAGAAGTCATTCCCAATGAAAGTATAAAGAAAATCTCCCTCCAATAATTCAGAAATAAATAAATCAAACTTTGCGTACTAAGGAATACTGTATCTACAAGATCTGTTATTGATTGTTGTTACTACTGTAAAATGTTGTAAC
>JAOUZG010050968.1:7211833-7281111 GCA_026289955.1 Argiope argentata | reverse complement strand
ATATATGCATTCCTTCTAATACAAGTCATTTGAAATCATTTTTAAGGGTATTATCATCTGAAGTATCCACAAACACTGCCTCTGAAACAAAACCCAATCCGTTTAAGATTTTTGCAGCTCTTAACTTCTTTTTAATGGTTAACTGCATTAGCAGGGGCACACTTTACAAGGAAATTGTCGGAAGAGGCTAAAGTTAGAACTCGAATAAAAGCTAATTGCCTCTTTTCTTCAACCACAGTACACAAAGAGAGGGCGATAGTGGAGACGGAAAAAGGGCGAGAAAAATTACGGAGTTGTAACAAAACGCAGAAACTTAAACGCATTCCCGGTTCTGTAATGGAAAGGCATTTAAGAAAGAAAGTAAAGAGTGGAGTGGCGCTAGTAGAAAAGGATGCCTCAATTTCTGCCGGAAAACCAAAGAAAACCAGAAAAGGTTTAAAGAATGGGGAATTATAATATCAAAAATTGATGAAAAATGAGGAAAAAATTGCAAACCTGTGTTGCGCGAAAAATTTGGATATTCACTTTCTTAAAGTGCAACAAGAAAGAATGCCTGCCATTTATATTCAAGGGACTGGAATGTACAGGAAAATCAATAGTATCCAGATCGGAAACACAGAAATACAGTTTGCTTTCAACTAAAAAATATACGATATATCTTAATAAGATGTTGAATTTTAGTGATATAAATATATATTTACTGCAATGCCATAATAATTTTTATTGTAGCAATTTGTAATTAAACGTCTATTCAAAATGCCTTTTAAATCTAGATAAGACATTTTACAATAGCACCATTTACAAATCAATAGCACAAATATATTTCTGAAAAATCTAATTGGAAACAATGCCTCAAGAATTCCGAATTTGCATCACCAGTAACATGGGCCAGAATATCAGCAATGACAAATTATGATAAATATTTAACTCATTGAATATTTTTTTTAAAAAATTAAGTATGAAAAAATCTTTATAGGTGTTTCATTAAATCAAAAGCTTTGGTAATTAGTTCTCATTGGAACATGATGCATAGCTAAAAAATAATTAACTTTATCAACTAATGTTTATTTCATGCTTTTTATGATAAAAGCTTTTATACAGGTTTAATGTTTCTTAAAATTTCTAGTTTCAATAATAATGCCTTCATCATTAATATTATCATTAAGGTCACATAGAGCACAAGATTAATCAGAGCTATGATATTTTCCCCCCATCATTAGAGCTGAAATGAGGTGGAGTTCTTACGGGATAATACCTTTAGCCTAATTGATTGTTCATTTAAATCTATTCTTTCCTAATTATTAATTAAAGTAAGAAAAAGTCTGTTTTTAGAGAACATAAAAATAATTCATATTATATAAGGTTAGTATTAAAGATTTTCTTAATACAATGTGAAAAAAATCGGATGGTTAAAAAATGCATCTTTTGCACACTTTTTGTTCTTAAATTTATTAAAGTTCCAAGATGAATATACTTATTATTTGCGAAGTTTTAATGGAAAGAACGCAAACATTTTAAAAATAATATATTAGAATCAAAAAATGAATAAAATACAGACCCCAATTACTAATACATCTTCTCTCAATGTTTCGAATTTCTAAAACCATTTTTTTAATGTCATTTTATTTTTGGAATATCTTTGAAAATAAAGCATACATTTAACTATCGATTACTGCTTAACAGTTTTTTTTTTTGAAACTTGATTATTTACGGAATATTAAATTATTTTTCAAAGTTTCATAGTTCTCTGGCGAAAGATTTAAATATTTACATTCAATATTTAGAAAAAAAAGTAAAAAAAAGCAGAAAGCAGGCAAAAAAAAAAAGAAGCCACTGCACATACATTGATACAAGGCGCAAGCAATATTTTTATAAACAGGAAAGCAGATGCAATTTAAAACTAAAGATCAGCTGCTAGTTTTCATGGGGAAAGTCGTTTGTAATTGCCCTTCGGATCTCAACAAATATGCCAGTCGTATAAACATGAAGAAGGAAACTCCAAAGTTCACTACATCACATACACATAAAAAACTTACCTTTTATTTCAGCGAGTCACCGTCTTCCTAAAGGACTAAAGGATAAAAAAATAAAATGCATATTTTCTGGAAATATAGTAATACTAGCCGCCTTTGGCGACCAGTCGGTTCGCCAGTATTAATGATCGCTAATATTTTATGTATCTGTGTCTCATAACAGGTTTTTCACCAAAATATTTTTAAACCAAACAAATTTTGATAATCATATGATTTATTTATAGTATTATTTTCTTCAGATGATCTGTTCTCTGTACTACTCATCTATCTCTTTCTAGCCGAGCAATGATTGTCCCGGAATTGATATTTTACTTAAATGGTGGAGGAAAAGGTCTAAAATTCTGTTTTTATAGAATAATGAGATTCAAATTTTCATAAATGTAAACACACTAAACAAATAAAGACACAATTGGTTTTTAAGAGATGCAAAAGCTTAAAAACAGCTTGGAAAATGCCTCGCACAGACGAAATAATGGTGACACACACACCCTTCTTTTCTTTTCTATCCTTTTTTTCTTCACTACTTTTCTTTCTATAGCAGGCATAGATTAAATATTCATACCGACTAATAATAAAAGCAACTATTTTCTTTCTTTTTTAAACATCCCGTTATCTATGAATGAAAACCAATTGCACGCAGTTTTTTAATTTTTTCTGTCCATAAGAACCATCCTCGTGCCTTAACGAAAATATTTTTTAAAAAATTAGCCGAATCGGTCAAGCCGTTCTCCAAGTTTGCGCTTAGCAACGCATTTCGAGTTGCATTTTTATTAATATAGATTACTAAATAAATTGCTTAATGCCTTTTTTGATGTTAGTTTCAATAAAAAGGGAGACAGTTAAGCCTAACTTCATAGTATTCTTTCGGGCCAACAAATACTGCTTAAAACGCGCAAATATGAATATTATATACCCGTGTATAAGCGAAAATGTTTCCAATCGATTGTGTACTACTGCGTTTTGTCAAAATTTAAATGATTTTCTGCCAGTATGAAAGATAAACTCCAGTTTTGGCAAAGCTAGCAAAGAGGGTAGTTGTTTCGTTTTCTTCTAGTAAAATACGTGTTTTCAGCTTTATTGCATTTCTTGAAATGCTGATATAAAAACAGTTTTCTCTAATACTGCATGCTTTCAGAAATCGAATCTTCACGTGCGAATGCTTTATTCTCGGACGAAAATGAAATTTGTGAACGAGTTTTGTTCCAAAGTCATTTTCAAAATAAGATATGACTTACTTTAAAATACAATTATAAGAAAATTTGTTACTAAACTGTTATTAGTAATAAGATAAACATATTACGTTTTATTTGTAAATTCGATAAAAATTGTATTTATATCTTGTTATAATATACATAGTCGAACAATTTCTGGTATAGAATATTAAAAATATAATAATAAGAAAATTAAAAGACTGGAATGTAAAAAAGTAATACAATATGATTAATTTGAGTCGAAAATTTTTAAAAATTATCTGGGTTAAATTACACTTTTTAATATTGTTCTTTAAACATGAATAATCATTCTAAATACCACTTATTAATCATTTCTCGTAAATATTATTTCATTTTTTAATCCGTTTTTTCTCCAAACAAAATAGTTGGTATAGTGTCTTTTAAAGTAAAATTTAAATGATTTTCTGCCAGTATACAAGATGCACACCAGTTTTTGTTTTTTTTAAAGATGCAATTCATTTTTAAAGAAATTCTTCTTCTTCTTCTTTTTTTTTGTTGCCTTAGATTCATAATAAACTTAAGAGAATTGTTTTCTACAAGGGAAGCAATGAATAATCGGAATACGAAAAGTTGTAATTGTATACACTTACCTGATATAAATTACAGAGCGCAAGGGAAAAAATAAGCCTCAATTTTTATGTATTAGAAAACAGCATATGAAATACACTGGAATAACATTGAAGTTTCCTTCTTTATCAATAAAAAAAGCAATCCGATATTTGAAATTAACTACCAAAAAAAGAAATTTTTATTTTTCAAATACAACTCTTTAAGAGTTGAATTTCAAAATGAGAATTCTTCAGACAAAAAAAATTCAATAAACTTACTTAGTTTTGTTAAAACCAATCAGCTATAGCTAGAGACAAGTTTCACAACAAAAAAATATAATATGACTTTTAAATAAAAAAGAAATATTACCAACAAGATTCTCAAGGCGATACTATTCGACAACTTGCTATATCTTTCTGCAATGTTTAATTCACAACAATTTTCATTCGACTCAGTCGAAGAAGGCCAGTTAAGTGAATCAGAAACAATTACTCCATGAAGAAATATGTTACTTACTTTCTTTCATGAATTGTTAAATGTGCTCTCTTAAAGTCATATTACTGCTCTGTTTTCTAATTTTTACAAGTCTAAACTTCAGCAGAATCTTTTCACAGAAAGTTCAGTAACATCATCATTATTATTTATTGATATACCAAAGAATGCTGCTCAAGCGATGAACCATCATTTCGCAAAATACAGTTGACATGCTTCACAATCTTGATCAAGATTCACATCCATTTACTCCATTGTTTTAATACCACATCTGAATTCACAAATTTCTGAATGCCATTGCTCCGTATCATCAGCAAAATTAATTTTGTGCAGATCAGGCTGAAAACATGGATATCATAAATAAAATCATTCTGCATTCTTGGATTCAATTCCAACAGAAAAAGCTGAAAAAGAAACTAATTCAATGATTCTACGATTTCAAAACGTGAGGCCAGACACGCCTACACATTTAGATTCATCACACAATTGTAGCATATTAAATTTAATATGACTGAAATCTTCGGCGAAAATACTTATCAAAACACAAAAGTTGTGTTTTTTTTTCGTATATAAAAGTTGTGACTTGAATGAAACACAAGGTTAAATATTTCCTTTATCATGAATATAATCATGCATGGATGATACAATAAATCTTGGTAGTGGAAGATGAAGCCTAAATAGGAGACGAATGTTTCATTACATAAAACACTTTCTAAGGTCTTAAATTTATCGAGCATTGAAAATATATGTTCATTCAATAATTAAAAAGTTACTTGAAAAAAACATAGATCTGAATTAGATAGTTTAAAAAGATTTCTAACAGAAAAAAAAATTTCGATGTAACAATGAAATGTAGACAAGTTTTCAGTAAAAAATATTTTTAAATTAACAAAAAAGTGTGAATAGTTTAAAAATACCACCGTAATAAAGTTTATATTAAGAAATGCCAACTAATTCAGTGAATTTTCCACAAAGGAAAGATACATACAGCTAAAAGTGTTCCAAGAAACACAAATTACATTTTGTGACTTTTGAATTCAATTTAATGAAAACATTTTATGAAATCCTAAATCCTAAGCATTTTACATTATGTTAGAGAATCTTAGAGATACCAAACATTATGTCCGAAAAAATTCCTTTTTGACTTAAAGTAATTCACATAGAGACAATAATCTACAGTGTTTGTGATACATCATAAATGCATACAATATTTAAAAAGTGAAAAATAATGCATAACTAAGCATACTTTTCTATGCAAATTCATGTGCGCACATTTGAAATGACAACTCCCAAATTGACTAACTCTTATTCCTCCCAATTTTTCAATGATGCATAAACTGTAAAACAAAATTACCATTGCCTTTGCAAGCAGTAGCTATATATACCGAGCATATATATTTCGACATTAATGTTTCCCACCCAGCCCAAGTTTTTAAAATGAATGTTTTGTGATAAATATTGACCCTCGGGTGGGGGCACCTCGAAAAGAGGATGAGATGCTTCCCGTGTGGTGGTTGGATCTCGTAACCCAGAAGGGTACAAAAATAGGTGGGAGGGGGGGGGCTGATTCCTCCCAACGTGTTTCCTACGAGAAAAGTTGTACCGTGGCTGGTGAGACTTAGGACTCAGCCACAGTTCCCTCCAGTGTTGCTGCTGTGGCGGTCTGGTCATTCAGTTTTATGGTTTATCCGTGTCCATTTTGGCGGGTCGAATAGTCAGTGGTATGCCTTTTCATACTGGCCAAGCAATTTCTAACACTTAACGTTTTCTTCGAACAAAAATAAAAACTGAGGTAAAGCTTTTCGGATAATAAAATCCACAAAAATTTAAATCAATACTAGATACTTGAATTTTTCAGTGCCCTCTAAATGCCCGAGCATACGAAACAATTTTTGTATATATATGAATTTGGATCAAGCAAAAAATAATTTTAAAAAAAGGCTTAATATTATGGAAGAACAGTAGATATAATTTTTATCTCTTCCAAAAGATTTCATTTGGTGACGTAATTAGAGTTATTTCCATTTTTTTAAAAATGTGTCATTCTTTTCCAAAGAGAAAGAGGCAGAAATTATTTCAAGCCACATGGTCTGCATGGATCCAGGGATTACTTAAGTGTGCCTTCTATTTTTACTAAATTACGTGACATCCTGTAATATAGGCAGGATGTCTCGCAACTTTAAATATAAAATATATTAATCTTAGGAAGCAAGATAAAAAAAACGGATAGAATGCGCTATAATCTAGCACTCCCAGGCGTAGCAGGTTTCAGGATGATCCCCAAGCTCAGAGTTATCTAGAATTGGTTTCCTTTCAGGTAGAAATTTTCAAGGCCAGTTTATATAAACTTCCGCTTTTTTCACATGAGTCTCGTTCCAAGAATTACTTTAGTAAACGCTAATATCCGCAAAATTCCAAATATTTCTGAAAATGTGCGATAATCCGTACAATATCTTTTGTGAAACCACATTCTGTGTTGGCTAGAAGTTATGATTTTAGCCTAATCAGCCGCTTTATTTTGCTACTACTATGCTCCTGCCTCGTATTTATTCTATTTATATAGAGTTTTCCTCATTTATGGTCATGATTTTCTATATAAATATCATTTAAATCGATTTTTTTTAAACTGCCATTAAAATTTGCGTGTGAATTTTGAAAAACTCTGCATCTTAGCTTCGAATTTTTCCTGAAATAGTAATATATATGACCACTATATAAAGGGCATAGCGTCGTAAGAGAAAACACGAACTTCTTAAAGAAAGATTTTTCTGTTTAAAGCTCGAAATGAAGAAAGACAAAAGCTTATTGGACTAAAATAATTTCCTTTGTTGTAAAATAATAATTGTATTGTAGGCAATAAATTTCTTTTATATATTACTATGAAAAAAGAAAGCAAGTCCAGCTTTATAATTTGTTTTCTTCCTTTTTCTTCCTTTACAATTCTAACTATTTTTCGAAATGCCAAGTTATAAAAAGCTTTACAAAATATTTTCTTTACCTATGCTAGTACAATTTCTTTTTATATAGGGGAAAAAAGGACAACACAGTCGTTAAAATGATAGTTATGGATTGTACATAATAATACAAATAATACAAGACCTAAAGATGTGAAAAATAATTGTTCCTTTACAGAAAGCGGTTATTTTATCTAGATAAATTTCAGATAAGAAAATTGCCTAGGTGAATTTGTTTATTGAATTCCATTACTTTAGATCTACTACAACTCGAAGCACGTAACTCTATAGCATAATTAAATATGCCGATATAAAATGAGGTCCGAAAACTAAAAAAGAAACAAAAAGCAATGTTGAGTGCAGAAATAAGAGTTATTTTCCATTTACAATTCATGAGGTGTAATAAGGATGCCTAACATGATGATTCAAAATGATGTTTTTCGCTTTCTTCTCCAAAATAAAGTTTTAAAAAAAATTGCGCGTTTATAGTAATAAATCCGCCAAAAGAAGCAAATTTACAAATATTATAGTCAAGGTTTTAACAAAGTGCACATTAACGATCGTTTAATAAACCGATATCTATTATTTATTCATTATCTATAATCCGTCCGGTTAAGTCGAAATATGATAATCACTGATTGGCTCAGAGAAGACTTGTGCCTTTTTTTATTGTAAATTCTTGTTTTTCAATCGCATTGATCATGGGTAGATAAATAGATTTATAGATTTAATTGTTTTTTTAATGTAAGACGAAAACCGTTCATTTACAAAAAAGGAGTTACCTTGAAAATAACCGCTCGGCCTTCAACGAGTACGATGATGAGAAGCTAACGTCTCCATGACCATTCACAATTCCGCAATTTAGTCTATTTTGCATGATTAATAATTTCCACATCATTATTTGCTTTGTTTGAGTCATTCAGGCTCCTCGCAAGGCTTAAATAATTTTAATGATTACCCCGGAATTTATTACATCAATTGTTAAGATAAGTGGACATCTCGAATCCAATGTGCTACCATAACTAAATGCATCTTTCTCTTAAAAAACATTCGAAGATTTGAATAGCTATTTTTATGTTTGGAAATACTTATTAGTATACACAATCATTTATATTTATAAAAGGAAATAGCTTGCTATTACGACCAAAACAACTGACACAAGTTTTGGGTTTCTTCTGAAAATAGTTGTTACGAATAAAAGTTCTTTAATATTAAAAAGTTAACAGTTAGACAGAGATGTCCGGCGTAAGGAAATAAATATTCATTTTATCATAATATTAGGTCTTTTTAAAATGTGCTGACAGCAAACACGCACGCACACGCAAAAGTCTAACTCAAATATTCGTTCTACTTAAAGTACCGTAACAGATTAAATAACTACAATTTTTATTCTGCTGTACATACTCAGTAGCATTTTTTCTTCCTTTCATTTAGAATATCTCGGACATTTTTGAAAAACTATAAAACTGAGAAAATTTCAACGGTTTGTCCTCATAAAAATGCAAAGAAAAAGGGAAGAGAACGAATTTTTCACCGAGAAAACTTTTCTACAAACACATCCTATTTCGTACTTAAAAAGTTAATTTCCATCTCAAACTTTTTTTCTTTTTCTGTACTCATATTTAATAGAAATCAGTCGTGCATAAAATTGTCGAGCAAATTATAACTCTTTTAAAAGATGAGAATACGCAATTTATTTTGTGAAGCTCTATTAGCCGGTTTCTTTCAGTAAGTGAAACGGTTCATTTATTGTCTTTTTTAAAAAATTATTTTTTTTAATGCTGAAATATTTAAGAATGATACAGAAAAGTAACTGAAAAATAAAAACTTCAAAAATCCTTCTCTAATCGTGTCATTTTCTAATTTTTATAACGCATTTTCTCTGTCAGAAAATAGCCAATTCTGTAAACTATTTGAATCACACAATTTTGGTACTACACCGAATGTAGTATTACAACGTGAAATATCGATAACAAATAAAAATTGAAAGTAATGTGTCATACATTTAAAAACATCCCAAAGTCATAAACTCAAAAAATAGTTTATTTTATTTACTAGTTTTTAAAGGAGAGATTTTCAAAACTTATTAGTACAAAAAGTTAGAAATAAGTAACAACGAATAAGATATTAAAAAGAATAAATATAATTTATGATTTAGTAAGACTACTAATGATACATTTATTATCCAATATAACATTGGAAAATAATTAACTCTTATTTTATTAAACTCTTATATAAATAATAAACTATTATCTCACACTTTAAAAAGGCATAAAATTATTTATGATAATTAAGTTATTTTAAAAAAGTCCGAAAACTGATAATACTGACAATATGGTACACTAACACATACAGTCAATGATTAGAAAACTGCAAAAATTTAGAACAAAATAGTTATGTTTTACTTTCAGTAAAATAGCACATTTCATATAAATTGATATTTAGTATTATAATATTATCTAGTTTAATTATTAAGTATGGAAACGTTTTAAAGTCCAAATGCTATAATAAAGTAAGTAAAAATCGCAGTAAAATATCAAAAGGAATAAATTATTTGAGTCTTTAGTTAAAATTCAAACAACACCAACAATAAAAGATATTTCATAGTACGTTTAACCAATCAGAGAGGTCTTCTTAATAGTGGAAGACTTGTTAATTGGCATTTCGTTTAGTTTTAAGAACTCAGTTTTACTTAAATACTTATATCTAATTGACCCATGAAAACTTTAAGACGTTACCAAGAAAGTAAAAGGAATACTTATTAAATTAAAGGATTGAGATTCAATGTAAGAATCCAAAGGGGCAATTAAACGAACTTTCCCTGATTTAAAAAGCCGAAGGCAAAATATTTCGTCATTTTCCTAAGTTATGCTTTTTTTGTATCTTACTATGTGCAGAAAATCGGAAAAACAATACCTCTTTCTCCGCGGAAGTCGAAGCAAATTTACAGACAGCAACAATAAGAAATAACACGCACAGCAAAAAAAATTTTCTTACCTGTAAAGAGAGAGAAAAAAATCATAAGTAATTTTAAACAATTTACAGTGTAGTATGAAATAACATTAAAACATAATATTAAAGTATCAACATCTTTAAATATAAGTTAATCTTTAAATCGTGAATATATTTTAATCTTAGAATGTGATCGATAGAAATTATTATACTCCTTATCATCATAAATTATTCACAATTCTTTAAGATTTTAATTGAAATTCCATTTCATCAAATTATTACTACAATTCGCCAATTTCAAGTAATTTTAAGTTACGTACATGAATAGAAAATTCCATAGTTTAAAATTTTTCAGTTTCAAACTTATTTTCTGTTTAACACCAATGCCCCGATTTCAAGTTTCATAAATGAATAACAAATTCTAGAATTTGAAGTGTTTCAACCTCAAACTGGTTATTTTGTGTCTCACACCAATGCATTGATTTCAAATTCCATAATTTGAAATTTTTCAATTTCAACTTGATTATTTTGTGTCTCACAACAATGTACCGATTTCAAGTTACATAATGAATGTCTAATTCCATAATTTGTAATTTTTCAATTTCAACTTGATTATTTTGTGTCTCACACCAATGTATTGATTTCAAATTACATAAATGAATAGCAAATTCCAAAATTTGAAATGTTTCAACCTCAAACTGATTATTTTGCGTCTCACACAAATGTACCGATTTCAAGTTACAAAAATGAGCAGCAAATTCCAGAATTTGAAATGTTTCAACCTCAAACTGACTCTTTAGTGTACATTCAACCCTTTCCTTTATTTTTTATTCAAATTTAGATTAATTTTATTCATAAATTTCTTTTTTAAAATTATTTTTTAAAAAAACGTCATTGTTATTATAATTTTTGCAAATAAAGTATAATTTGTGTTTTATTTGTTTTTATGTTCCCAAATTATGAATTAATTTTTATCAGATCTTTAAATTGATATTTCTCAGTCTATAACTAGTTATGCTCCATTGTGTGATAGTTATGACGTTTAAAAGTACACTTTTTAAATGTCCTTCTTCGCTAAAAACTATGAAAGTGATAATTATAGTTTGAAGAAGACAAATAAGTAAACGAAAAAAGAAAAAAAATCTTGGTTATGGGCAAGGTGTTTATATTAATAACTTATAAGAAGTTTATTTTTGATGATCACTTATAGGAAATGATTACAGCAAATTCAAGAGAAGTACTAGATAAAATTTAATTTTAATAAATTATTTTTAGTAAAGCAAAAAAAAAACCAACACACACACAAACAAACTTTTAACAGTCTGAGGTTTCTAAAAATAATTTATTAATAAATAACAAACATTGTTCCTTTAATTTTAGATTATTGCACTTAAGTTACATGAGGGTTATTTTGGCATAGGCTTAGAAACGGTTGACATCTGAGCCAGTAAACCCTTTCTAAAATTCTTCCCCACACCAACAGAACGCACGTTTCATCGATCCGCTGTAGGTTAAACACTTGCTAAATTTTACCCGCTTGTTGAAACCACGATCATCGGAAATGAAATCGAGACTGCTTTGAAACTGCCAAGACCTTTGATTTTCGTCAATTAAAAGAGATAATATTGAATGATAGACAAAACTTATAATGCATAATCTATTCTTACTTTAATTATTGATTCTGAAATTCGGCGTTCTCTAGCTGGTGTAGCGCAGAAGTTTGGAGAGGAGTTACAGGTCCAAGTTTCATCCTCGTCATCTGATGACGATTCAAAATTTCGAAATACATCGCGTAATAATCTTATTTTTGCTTCAAAACGGGATATTATTATAACTAAACTAATATTTAAAATTCAAATAGCATTTTGTATTAATCTATTTATCTTTATAAAAATATATATAAAAAATTCCATTCTTTTCCTATATCGAATTAATCTATCGTATCCTATGCCTGCATCTGAGAAGAGATTTCAAACAGCATTTCATAGAAGAAGAGCAATATTCAAAATCCTTTTATCCTTGTCGCCCATATCCCGTGTAAAAAAAGACTTTTTTAAAACCTAGC
The DNA here is from genome assembly GCA_026289955.1 of Argiope argentata. Taxonomy (NCBI): domain Eukaryota; kingdom Metazoa; phylum Arthropoda; class Arachnida; order Araneae; family Araneidae; genus Argiope; species Argiope argentata. Next base: position 7,268,834 of record JAOUZG010050968.1, on the reverse strand, counting down.
TTAAATTCCAAAAAGCAATATCATAGCTCGAGACCTAAAGAAATTCTGAAATGAAAAATGAAATGGAAAAGGAAACAAAACTCGATCGAGCATAGCAAAGGCTGTGGGTTGAAACAGAAGCGAATAAAGTCGTGCCCAGGAATATCAGATCAAGTTTCCGAACGCAAAGAGACATGGGATTGGCAGTTGACACATATGAAAATGCAATGTTTGTGCCCATGCAGCCGCAAACGGAGGGAAAACACTACAGAAAATCGCCATTGTTGACCAACCAATTTTACATTTCGACATCCAGAATAGCGGACATGTTGTTTCTCAGAATGCTAGAGTCAGATATTGACACAATATGGGTTCGGAGAAAAAAAGCATGCATTTTAGATGAAATTTTCATAGAAATTTCATGTTTTTGAAAGATTTTCTTCCTTTTTAAAAGAACTTTTTTTTTACTTGCTTGTTATTTACTTTTAGAAGGGAAGTTTGACATATCGCAAAGATAAAATTTTAGCAGAAATGTTAAACTGAACTTAAAACAACACGATATAAAGCAAAAAATTAAATGAATACTTTTTATAATTCAATAATTTAGTTAAATTAAATTTTAGGAGCTTTAAAAATGAGCAATATCATTAAAAGTAGAAGCGCTAATTCCTAGCAAAATAAAAGAAACGTCATTCTTTTACTTATTTGTCTCAAGGAATTTGAAATTTACAAATAAACTCAGTAATCTACTTTCTAACAGAACGTAATCAATTCTAACAACAAAAACCAAAAGAGAGAGAGAATAAAATCTATTAATGCATAATTTTTTATATAAAATATCATATTTAAATATATGTAGATTAACAAAAAACTTTAAAAAGCGAATTTGAGTAATAATATTATTTCCAGAATAGAAAATCGACTCTACTTGAACAAATCTTCGATTTGCATAAAGACTATTGAGTATATTTTGTGAAAACATAAATGCATGCTCATTTATATATTTTTATAAGGAATCACAACATTTGTGAAAGATTTCATTTCCATTCTTCATTTTAAAACAAGCATGACGGTCATCATACCAGACTTTCCGACCCTCCCGTAAGCGCACGGAATAAATTATAAACCTGAACGACCAAACAGAGTAGCATCAACACTGGCAGGAATTGTAGTTGAGTCCTAAGGGCCATCAACGGCCACGGCACAACCCTTCCCTAATGAAGTACGTCTCGTCATCAATGGAAGAAGCCTAACCTCCACTTATTAGTGTACCTACCAGGTTGGCGAGATCCAACCACCATGCCGGAATCATCTCATCATTTCGAGGTACCCCGCCAGGAGAAAAAATTTTAAGAGTAAAGTCAAATTCAATACACGCTTTTTATAGTTTCTCACGAGATTAACCTTTTCGTTTGAGGTTCTATTTCACGTTTCAAAAAATAAGCATGCGCATCCCCTTTATACAAGGGAGCAAATTCACACACCTCACATATAGTACACAGAAGAACAACCATGCCTTAACAGGGACTGGAGCCCGGGACGGTCAGATCACAAGGAAGACGCGCTATCTCTCATTGCTCAGAGTTATTCTTTACAGAATTTAATGTGATCTTAGTGTTTTAAAACTTTACTGCAATGTAAAATTATTTTTAAAAATTTAATCTACAAAAATATATTTGTTTACTACCCATTATGGCAGAATGGAGCACCTATGAGCAGAACATGGCGTTCCCATTAATCTCATTTCTCTCTCTTAGTGTAGAAATTTGTAGAGTCAGTGGTTAAACGAGATTGCGGAACCGCTGTAAATTATTGGCAGTTGCGAAATGGGATAAGGCATTCGGAAGTGCACAGGGAGGGAAAAATTAGAGGGGGGAGGATGCCCAAATGTATAATAAATTTATCAATAAAGTTTGAAATATTTTCTCGGCGCTTATAGGGGCCGTGGTGATAAGGTCGCAGCTCGTGAGCTGTAAGGTTTCAAGTTCGAGATCCAATTCCACCGAAGAACCGTCGTGTAAGAGGGTCAGTTACATGTTAAATCTGTCATGGACAAACATCCTCCCGCTGGTGTGGTGAGATATGGATAGAGGGGTGTCAATTCAGGTATCGTCTTCGTCATCTGAACGCCGCTCAAAATTATGAGGTCCGTCCCAAAATAGCCCAAGTGTTGCTTTACAACGGGGCGTTAATATAACTAAACTAAACTAAGCTGTCTTAGATTTAAGCACATGCATGAGGCAATGACATAAAACTTTTTAAATCCAATATTATATTTCGTTTTTATAAAAGATAATATTACATGATCACAAAAGAATTGTAAAATCATTTACAGAGTCCATCAATCATAATCATAGAAGCACTTTCATTAAAAATTGTCTGTTAAATTTTTTTTCCTGGTGAAAATTACTATCTCGTGTCAAATACAGATTAATATCTGCAGACCAATTCATACTTTCATTTTCATTTCTTTATCATGTGGGAAGCAATTACATCTTTTTCTAACTTGCACTTTCTATTTCAATTGATCTTCCCCAACTATAGAAGCGCCATCTACAAGAGAAAGGCTAACTTCTTTAGAATTATTCGAACTGGAAGTAAAAATCATAAGCAATATACAGCCGCCCTCCTCATGAATGACATTAAGAATAATTTCTGTATTTCAATTAATACTTATGGCTGATAGTAAATATAATAATACTTTTCAAGCCTCATATTGCGTGTATGACATCATGAGTGTAATTATATCAAGACGTGGTCGGAATAAACACTAATTCCATTAATCTCTCTGGTTGAAAAGATAAACACATGTTGTTGTGTCGTAATGTGTTAAGTCATTTCTTTTTCCTCTCTCCCCCCTTAATTCTTTGATCGATTGCCTTGATCGGATGGCTTTGTTTGAAGTGATTTCTACACGGTCCCTTAGGAGCAATGGATAATCCATTTTCTGGTCCAAAGAAAACACCGGTTAAAAGTTTTACAAGAATGTAACAACACTAAACCAGCATTTAATCTTTAAAACAAACGGGTCTTTCTCTCCTCTCTTTATAAAAGAAATCCCAGCCACTATCCATTCTTGTTCAAAGCGCGAGTCCTGAAATAGGATCATTTCTATCCTATTAAACGGACCACACATTATCCACGGAAAACGACATTTAAAAAGCTGAAAAATAAAGAAAAAAATGTGCAGCGCGTTTGCAAATTACGGCTTACATTTAGGAAAACCACTTTGAAACTTTGTATTACTTCTCCGCACCAGTTTACGAAGTGAGCCACCGAAACTCATTAATAACACATTATCCCCCAATTTACCTAATGACTAAAATTTCTCACCTGCCACATAACTCCCCGCGCGCCAATACTGGAGATGAACTAGGCATCATTGCAAACTTTACGAATGGGTTGCTGTTTAAAAACGACGCAGCAAAGTTTTTATATCTAAGCATGACTTTAAAATTTTCAAAAAATGTTTTACAAACTCAATTATTGAAGCGAGGTAGGGATTTTTGAGGGTAATAAGGTTATTAGGTTAACTGCATTCAATCTTGCCCTTTTATTTATCATTAAACAGATTAAGTTCCCAAATTGCAGTCAAAATAAGTAAGCTTTTGCCGGGTGGAGATATTACTGGTAAAATGCTGCTTTCAGTCATAAAAATATAGATCCAAATGCAACATATAAATACTAAAAATTCAATTTCATTATTTTTAAGAATAGTTTGACCTAGTTCTGAAAATAAAAACATAATTTACTGAATGAGATTTCTATGAACATTAACAAAGGGTGTGTCTTTCCTAAAAAGGAGAAATAAAATAAAATTTAGAACGTAGACATATTTATCGGTGCATAAGCTGTATTAAGTGCCATTTGTATGATATGACCGGATGACCTTCATGTTTAAAAAACAGTGCCTATTTTAATCATTTACGATATCGGTTTTCTGCACGCAATTTCAAAATTTTTAATACAGCAGCAAGGGAAATATATATACTTATAACGATAAAAATCTTACAGAAAATATTTTCTCATTAACTGGCGAAGTTTAATGTATGGAAATTAGAAGGTAGAAAATGCGTTTTAGTTAAGTCATAATTATAAGTGTAGTTCGTGTGAAATAAAATTTTACTGCCCATTTATATGTTTTTTCCCATGGTAGAGCTAAAATTTGATAATGAAATATATACATAAAAATTTAGAAGCATATACGACTTATATTACTTTTCTTTCTTCAAAGATATTATGTTATAAATAATCATACAAGAAATTTTTTTTGAAATTATACAGCACTGTACTTTACATTCAAAACAACTTCAATGGTCTTGAAAATACATTCTCTTTCATATATGTTTCTAGTTTTTAATATTAGGATACAAGTAACTAAACACAAGAATCAATTATGTTGAATAATATTTTTTAAATAATTGTCTGGAACGTTACTTTTTTAAATGCTAGACAAAAAAAATTAAAATTAAATAAAATACAACGAACAGTATATAAATACAAGCATTTCTTTGAGGCCATATATTTTTTTAAGCATGCATTTTTGAATTTTTCTTCAATGTAAGTGAAAGCAGACATGGATATATACAAACAAAAAGAATCGCTGAAATATTTCTTTATTATTCAAACATCTATTTAGACGGCAGACAATTTAAAATCTTTATTCTGTTGATGGCATTTTTCAATGCATAATACGGCTTATTGCGGAAAGCATAAACATCGAAATAATTCGGTAATTTAAGAGTACGAACAAATGAACCAACAAAGAGCTAACCCCCTATTGAGTCGTGTTTAACAATACATGTAGACTCTTTTGTGCATCTACTGAAATGCCTTTATAATGTTTCACTTGCCAAGTAAAGAGCATAATAAAAAATCATAATAAAAGAAAACAAGCACGAAAAGCTGAAAAAAAGAAAGGAGAGGAAAAAAAGAAAACTTATTTTCGAAATTCAATACTTCTGTAAACGACAGATGGTTTGACAACATGAAGAAATATAATGGACAGTGCCAGGAAGTTAAAACAGGGTTTCAGTCTAATTGCATGGAGGTATAGAGGATGATTTGTAAAATGAGAAAAGGCACCAAATGTTTTTACAAGCCTTATGAAACGCATGTAATAATAATAATAAAAAAAGTGAATATATATATGTATAAAAAATAGCGTGTTAACAGAGAGGGGGGAGGGGGTTAAAACACCTGGCACTCTGTTACGCTTTCAACCGACGAACTCCGAACAAATGAACAATGATGATTGCGAAGCTTAATATTTGCTCGCGTTCAAAAAAAAAAAAAAAAAAAAAAAAATGGAAACTAAGACATTCGCTTTTTTTTTCTTGTAAGGAAAGATTCAGATGTGGAAGAAATGTTTCTATTTTTTCAGCGAGATGAAAAAGGAACAAAGGGGCTTTTCAAACGAATAACTAAAAATAGGAATTTTTTTTTTCTTCTTTTTTTTTGCAAACTTTTTTTCTTTGCCCGCTTTTTAAGAAAGGCAACTTCATATGCAATATGAAATTCCTTCAACTGATAAATAGGCTAATTCTATTAATATTTTTTAAAAAAATAAACAAAATACAAGTGAAAGTTGGAAGAGATTAAGCAACAGAAGGAAAGAGAAGGGGTAGGTACATTCAGAGGAGGTAATTTTCCACGTAATCGAAATATGTTGAAATGGGTCATGTAATTTTAAAATTCAAAATAAAAATTAGAAATTCTACAAAAGTAGAGAGTATATTGTTCTTCCCATAAGCAAAAAATAAAATTTTGATATTCTTATATATAATTCAGCGTATATTGTTTTCCCCACAAGCAGAAACCTAAATCTTGATATTCCTATATATAATCCAGCATAAGGGACGTAGAGCTACATACGTAACACAACTAATGCAAATCGTATCTCGAAACAATTTTTTTTTAATTCGCTGAAAAGACATCATGCATTGAAATATTAAAAATTATAAACCACATAAGCATTTTTTTGTCTATTACGAAAAGTTTATTACGTAACAAAACGTGCAAAAGTTGTAAGATCTATAAAAGATGAACTTATATGCCATAGCATATCTAAGTAGTATAATAATTCTCGAGGTTCTAAATTTTACACCGTTTAAAAGTGGTTATATATTTTTATTTATTTATATCATTCTGAATATTTTTCACATATTAAGGAATAGATATGCTTCATGGATACTATGTTCCTTAAAAAGTAAAAGTTATAATGAAGTAAATATTTCCTGACTATCTTGCAAATATGTAATTTTTTTTTCTTTTGTTTGATCAGCTTCCAATGGATTACAGGTATGAAATTTAACAACTCATAAGTTTCAAGTTTTCTACTATTACCTGGCAATAAGAAATATTTTCACAGCAATAAAATTTGGCCGAATATAAATAAATGGCAAAGATCTGCAAAACAGCAAAACATAATAAAGCAAACATTTGTAATATATCAAACGGCAAACGTACGTAATTTTTTTATCTTTAAATATCCAGAGGTTATCCAATTAATCAGTTTAATTAAAATGGCAAAATATGTATGAGAAATTAAGCTTTCTACAATTTTTATAAAATAACTGTAAAATTTTGAAACACTCCTGTTTAAAACAGTAAGTATCACATATTCAAATAACTATTACATTTACGAATTTTTTTAGCTATAATGCCCAGGATCTTTTTCCGTCACCTTCCCCCCCCCAAAAAAAATGAGTTCCATTGAGTTTAATATAAATTTTTAAAAAATTGGCAACAAATTTGTTAAATTATTCAGGCTTCTGAATAAGACGTTACTTCGGTTGTCAATTATCATTCCCTCCTCCTAAACCTAAAAGAAGCTAACCGAAGAACAGACCACCCCACATGGCAATCCTTGGTCGCGCTCCCATCCCAAAAGAAAGATAGTAACACCCGGGTCTGACGTCACCAGACGATCACGTGATGTAACAGCCTCGGAATGCGCTTTGGAGCGGGACCGGAAACCGGTTCCAGAGCCAGTATCCGGCCGAGCACTAGGACGTCCTTCTCACTATCGCGTGTCTCCCCCCCCCTCCCCCCCGACGTGTTTCACTCCGATAATGTTGGGAATAATTGAACCATTGCGAAGGATCAATGGGTATTCCGTGATGTCACTTTAAAACCAATTCGATGCGCTTGACCTGAGCAGAAATGGATTTAATAGTTAATTTTTCAACTAAAGAAAGTTGACACATTCTTTTTTTAAAAGTTGGGATTTGAAAGATTTTGTTAGATCATTGGAAATCATTTTAGGAATTTCGCCACAACACAAGTAGCAGTTGTATCTGGATTTATCATGCATTACTTGTTCCGAACGATTCAGCCTTTTGAACCAGGGGGGGGGGGGATTGACAATATATAGTTAAATTGATTGAAGATAAACTAATCAGTAAAATATATCGACAGTTTCTATTTAATTTTTTAAAGTGAGAAAAGATGAGTAAATACACAATTAAAAGTTTTAACCATGTGAACATAAATATGCAATAGGAAAAAAATGTTTCCAATAAATAAATAAATATGAAAAACATTTATTGAAAAGAGTTTTCAATTCTAAAACATTTCATCGGTTTTCATTATAGTCAAATCAATATATTAATACTAATTAACCGTTTCAAGTGCTGTGGGAAGTATGCATTCAACCAATTTTTTAGATTTTGTAGGAAATTATGTAGGTTCGTCCAAGTTCTGACAAATTTTGCAATAAGAAAAGCAAACAAACTTAGATGTTTTTATTCTTTACTTTACATACAATGGTGCATCTCGATTTGCTACTTAATTAAGAATTTACCATATAAATTAATAACTCAAATTAAGTTTATTTAAAAAGCTGAATGAATTACTTTATTTCAGCCAATCTTAATCCCAAAACTATTTTAATATACCATGACTAGAAAAAAAATGGTCTTTTAAAGGGTTAATAAACCATATAAATACCTCTAGATGCACATTATCAAAGCAAGCCAGTTTATCCTCTATGATTTATTTTAAACATTGACAAACAAAATTTTGATTGTTTTTATGAAAATACTACAATTTAGAATTTAAAATAATTAATTAATTTTAAAAATAAGGTGAGCCATTTTTATTATTTTCATTATATTTAATCCAAGATGTGATACTATCCAATAAGCAATACGTAATGAGCTTTATAAACAGTGAGAAATATACTGAAATGTAAAAGCAATCAGACGCATTAAGCAAAACATCAATAATTAATCCTTTTATTTAACAGATGAAAGTATTGATCCCATCTAAGCATTTGATACGTATCTTTGTTAAAAGGGCATTTTCATAAACGAAATAAGTTTCAAGTATTCCAACTTTTATACAAAATACTTTTTTCCATTTGTTTGTTTCATTCCTCTCATAGAATGTAATAACGATTTTTTTCTGTAAATACATGAATCTTTTAAAATGATGAATTTCATTAACCCCTTTTTTATCATGCGGGCATCGACTTATCAATTCTTATAAGCTGAAATTACATCATTCATAGATGTTGTTATTGGATTCATAAACTTAACATAGTCTGTTATAATTCAAGACTCTTAATTGAAAACAGATTCTTAACTGAATCAGTCATTCAACACATTTTCGAAACGGAAGATTCATTTACATTAGATAACGAGGAGAGTAAAAATAGTTTAGCAGAGGAAACAAATGAATTCGCTGGCGTACTGGTATAGGGGAAACGAGCCTTCCCGGTGGTCTGGGCTTCCCAGGTTCGTATCCCGGTTCGGGCGTGGTCGTTCTTCTGTGTCGTTGTTTTTTATGGCACTTGCTATAGACAAGCTCACTGAGGTAGTTAAAGATTTAAGCCTAACCAGCGTTTCTTGTGTTGTAGTAGGGCCAAGAGTACGACTTTTGCTACTCACTCATCACATTTGCTTGCACAGCCCCTTTTTTACAGGGAGATACACTCACACACCTTACAGATAAAACACAGAAGAACGCCGGTGTCTTGGCAAAGGGGTAGCACGTCTTCCCTAAAATCTGGGCGTCCCAGTTTCGAGTCCCGGTTCGGGCATTGTTGTTTGCATCTGTTATATCTATAAGGTATGTGAATGTCCCCCCCCCATAAAGAAAGGGCTGTGCAAGCGAATGTTATGAGTAAATAGCTAAAGTACTTTTGGCCTTAGTTGGAGCTGCTACAAAACAAGAGACGCTGATTAGACTTAAATCGTTTACTATCTCAATGAGCTTATCCATGGTAAGTGGCATAAGACACAAAAAACAATAAATGAATCAGAGGTTGATTTTACTTTATTTATTTCAAAGTCCATTTTGAAACGAGAGGTTGAATTCAGCTTTCTAATACAAAACTTTAATAATACTAATAAATTCAGGATTTCAACTAAAATAATAAAAGAAAACAGACACCCCATACAGCAAAATCTGTCTTGGATTTGCCAAGCCCTTATGTTGGATGTTCTCACGTACTAAGCTAATTCTAACTTAAAGCTTATAAGTCACTAGCTCACATTTGCAATAATCATTATGTGGCCAGGGATGGTATTTATCAAACCAGATAAGCAAAAATTTCCAGATTATTTTCCCCTCGGTCTTCTTTGGAAAACATCACGAAGCCAACAAATTCAGAAGTCGTGCACTTGTCAAAAGCGATTAGATACTAGGAGAAAAATGGCTCATTTAGTTGTTTTGCTCCCATTTCCGAAATCCAGCCTAACGTTGCTTGACTGATAGGTAAGACACATTGCTATTGCCATGCAAGTCCATAAATTGACTGTCCTTTGACATCGCATGTGGAACACACAAGAATTTCCCTCGCCCTCCTCAATTGGAGGGGGGAGGGGCGTTGAGGGACCAAAGTTCAGAAAAACAGAACCCACCCAATGCCCTCCACACTAACAAAAACAGGAATTTCCCATCAACTGACTCTAAAAGTGACAAAAATGGGGCAACTAAAAAAAAGAAAAAAAAAAAAAAAGAAAAGACACCAACGGGAAAAATGGCCCATTTAATTGTATTCTACAACTTGGAAAATGGCACTATACATAGCTCAAGTGATAAAGAAATTATTCTATAAATTCAGTGTCTTTTGACACCGTGAGAGGAAGCATGAAAAAATGTTAGCAGAACAGCGTTTTTTGTGAAGCTTTTTTAAACAAGTAAGCAATGAATTTGTTAATCGAATTAAAGGACAGTGAATTATCTGTTCAATTTATCCACTGACTGTCCTTTAACAAGATTTGCCATAGAAATTCAATGATATTACATTTCATTTTACTTTTATACGTTGAAAATTAGATGCTTTGAAGGTTAAAAGGTCAAAAGTTGTAACAAAGCTGATTATTTTTCTTCTAGCCACAATAAACATTTTTTTTAAATATTTGTATTATTATTACATATTATGAATTTCACAAGATCTAATAATATTAAAAACATCTACTCAAGAAATATTTTTTAATATGGAGTTCAACTTACATAAATAAAGATTAAAAAGACAATTTCATATATATTTTATTTTAATACTTTGTTATTGATTTTTTTTTCAAAGAAAAATTTCAAAAGCAAACTTTAGCACTATGGAATTTTATGTTTCACTTCTCTTACTCATAGATATTACTTACACTAAATTAATTTTTTATTTTAAACCAGTAGATAAAGGGGAAATTATTTTCTAAATGTGAGATGCAAATGCTCCAATCTGGTGACTGATGTTGAGAAAGATTAGTAAATAATCATACAATTTTTGTACCCTTTTTTAATTTCCAATAACTATTCCATTCTTTGGAATAGTTTTAATTTTCAGTGATACAATATTAATTTAAAACCAAATATCGCATTAACACACCCACAATTACCAGTCTCAGTTTCCAATCCGAAAACTTTCAGTCAAATTTTTATGATCTAATTTAACTCGATTTATAACTATATCTTCTCTTAATCCGATGCACCCTGGTATCTATGATAACTTATTTCACTATAATAAAGAATTCTCGGAATTCAAAGAATTTAAGTCATTCGTTTAGAATAAGAAAGAAAAAAAAAGTGGCCTAAAGAAAACTGAATTCATTATCCAACGATACCAAAAGTCAACTGAAGCTCCCTGCGACAAAACGGAGTACTTTATAAAGCGGAAATGAGGCTTTCAAATCTACTCATGGTATATAACCCTCACAATAGAAAATCTTAGCTGAAACAAAACTAAAACATTAGAAAGGATCAATTTACTACCATACAAGAGGCTGAAAGCATCGCCAATGAATGGCTGGGGACCCCATTAAAGTGAAATGCAACATGGCAGGGTGGATTCCAGGGGTTCCTTTATGGTTTTAAGTAGAACAGTACGGCAAATCTAATACATCCCCTGCTGATATAACGGCCGAAACACCAACCGCAAAATGGAAAATAGAGGAATATTATGTATTCAAAAATACATTCAATTTGGCAAGAATCATGGTGAGATTCAAGGCTTAAAAATATGAGGGAAAGGAAATGGGGGAAAAATTTTACAAGAAATAAAATATTAAGATTGTATATAATAAATGTAACCAGTTAAATCGGTTACATAGTTAAATGTATTGTGTTTGAAACCATTTTTACTCGCAAATAAAAATAACTTAAATTGTAATTGCACAGCCCGATGAAATTTAATACATTGAACATTATTTGAGAATTTTTAATAATACATGTAGAAACGTGAACAAATTGTGAGCCAGCGATTAGGAAGATCTATAGAAGCCAGTCTTCAGAAGTTCATATTTTTTAGTTTAAATTAAGTTCTTAAAGAAAAAGGACAATAAATTAGACCTTAGGGGTGAGGAGGGATTATAAACCATAAACATCATTTACTTATATTAGAAGATGAAATTTTTGGAATATTATCAAGTAGAAAGGATTCATTTGCCAATAGTAAATTTAAACTTTATAAAAATAATCAAGTTAATAAACTTATTTATATATTTTGAAAGTTGCGTAATTGGATACTAGCAACTGAAATGTGTTCATTTCTGATGGACTCGTAGTGAATGGAGTAAATTACATATTCATGTATGTAGAATATCCCGAGATACCAGCTCTATCAGGAGAGGGTGATATTGTAGGATATCTTACAGAGCTATTTTATTTCACCATCATTTTAGCCTTCATTTTTTGTTTTATCAACATTCGATGGTAGACTTAATTCAAAGAGAGAATTGTAAAAGGTTAGATCAATTTGCAGAGGACGATACTTTTAATTAGTACAACATTTCAGAGCAACGTCATCTATCGAGCTTTGAAAAACTGTCCCAATTAATATTCAGGCAGAGGCTACTTAACAACGGTTCGGTACGAACGTACCCACGCGTCAGCGTTTCCCGCTCGCAAAGCTATGCGGTAATATGTTTTCAGTCATAATGTTTTTGTTACTTTTAGCGTCCTCCAAGAGTAAATAATCTGACTTTCTGTTTGTTTAAAATCTCCATGTTTTAATCCAATTAATACTAATATTTCCCTGTAAATATTTTCCTTTAACTCTAAATAAATTCTTTTATTTTTTTTAAAGAAGTCTCTTCATCCATCGTTTGCATTATTTTAATCTTGGTTTAGAAACTAACCCGTAAATATTAAAAAACTCCTAGACACCACGCCACTAAAACTCTACTATCTGAGGAGTAATATGTTTAGAAGGTTTGGTTAGACTCCCACATGTATATGTATAAAAATCTTATAGGAATAACTGGTTTTTCTATGGCTTTTTTATATGATATAAAAGAAATATATGCTGAAAACTTATTAAAGCACCAAAAACTGATTAATTGCGAATCTACTCCAGATGAATGAGGTATAAATTGAGAAGCTGACACTTTTTATTAAAAAATATCAAGATCTCAACTTCATATGCCGTGTAGTTTGAGAGTGGAACGTTCACCCCGTCTTTTCGAGCCCCCCCCCCCCACCTCGTGCCATGCCTCTTTAGTAACCAGAGAGGTCTATTCTTCAAATTAAAAAAAATTATATTGTTATTATTCATAATTTTAATAACATTACATGCTTGCAAATTGTATTTTCGAAGACATAAAGACATCCTTTCGTACTCGCATATCATTTATAAGACATCCTATTTTATGTCCATTAGAAGATAAATCTTGAGCCCTATTTCTAAAAGCAGGGCCTTAATGCTGAATAGCAGATGTCTAATGTCGTGAACAAATAGTCCCTCGGCATCCACCCCGGATGGAACACATATACATCTTCGGAAGTTCCTGTTCGGAGTCCTGCAGACCGTGAAGTCTTCCTCTCTTTTGCTCGGTCACTGCTGACTCGGATAAATGACACGAAACACGCATCGGGGAAATTAATTACGAGGGATACTGAAAAATTTATGCCATTGTAATTGCTGAACACGATGTTGGCTTTCAGGAGATTATAAAGAAGATTGGCGAATATATTATGAAATATGCTCACATCTTCGAGTCTATGTAGCGTTTCAAAAATAATGTTGGAGAAAATTTAATTCACTTATCGAATAAATGTAACAACAATTTATTTCATAAATACCATAACAAACAATGTCCTGGCACAGAAGTAGCTCGTCTCCCTCGTGATTTGGGCGTACCGGTTAGGGTATGGTTGTTCTTCAGTGTAATATCTGTAAGGTAAACGAATGTGCCCAGGGCCCGACTTGGCCTAGTTGGGGTCCAGGGCAAAAAACCCTTTGAGGCTTCCTCTGCTTCACTACTTTAGTAATGAAGAACATTCATTAAAAAGGAAAAGTAAAATAAAATTTATATTCAATTTGGGGCCTTTCACTTAAGTGGGGGCCCGGGGGCAACTGGCCCTGCCTTAGTCAGGCCCTGAATGTGTCATCTTGTAAAAAGGGCCTGTGTAAGCGAATGTGATGAATGTATGGCTAAGTCGCATTCTTGGTCCTAGTTGGCATTACTTCAAAAACAAGATGCTCATTCGGCTTAAAATCGCTGACGGCGGTCAGCGCGCTTGTACATGACAAGTGCCATTGGTAACAACAACAGAAACGCAAACAATGCCTACAGATTTAAAGATCCAAAAAATTCCACTTGCTATAGTCACTAATCTGCCTAAATTCAAAACATTCTCAACAGCTTACGTGAAAACGAAAACTGTGTCAGTTAAGGTTAAAATATATATATATATGCCTTGAAGCCTGTATATTTAAGAAATCATTCGTTACTTTCTAAGCCAATAAATTGTACAGTTCAATTATAATTTACAGACTAAATCAAATAATATTTTAGGAGGAAAAACGCGTCAAATAAAGCATCTGTAACGTGTACCTTTTTTTAAAAAAAGGAATTACAACCTAATTGACGAGGGGTAGGAATGTCTAAGTAAGTTGTTCAATCTAAGAGGCATAGAACGAGAGAGAGGAGGAGGGTTAAGAGTGTTACAAATACCCAGGGCGCCAATCTGAAGGGGCGCTATGGGAGGGGGGTAAAACATTAGTGCTTTTATGTAGCTTTATAAAGTGAAATACCACCAGGGGGCTGAAAAAAATAATATTATGCCCTGGGCAGTATCTACCCTTATTAAATCACTGATGACGACTGGGAGGGGGAAAGAAAAAAATCCTATCACACTCTAGGCACCAATTACCGTTGTAAGGCCCCTGTCGAATATTTAACATATTAACAGATAAAATAAATACATTAATATACAGCCATCGGTTGGTCAGGAATGTAGCAAGAACAGGAAAGACTCCTGAAATTTATACAATACGGTTGTTATATGTGTGTATACTGAATTAAGAACTATAATGTAAATATAGTAAAAAATTGAATACTCAAGTAATAAATAAATTTTTTTCTTATAGCAGGAATAAAGATTGATTTCGAAATTAAATAAGCTGCATTGAATACTCAAGAAATAACTTAATTTCTTTCTTATTGTAGGAATAAAGAGTGATCACGGAATTAAATAGGCTGTATATTCGATATTAAATATAAGTTAGTAAAAGCATTCAAGTTTTCATACCATAAAAGCGTAGTTGCTATAAGTAAATGATATTAATAAAAATTAGAAGTGGAAGTTAACATAGAATTTTACAAAATGATCTGATAGCTATACTGTATCTTAAACACTGTCATAAATAAAACGGCTGGAATTTCATATTAAAATTCAATGTATTATTAATAAAAATGTTTGAAAAATTTAAGAAATCATATTGCAAGAAGTCAAATAGACTGTTTACCTACTATATTCGTAGATCAGTATTCAGGAAGGTTAATTTAATTTTTCAATTCAAATTTGTAGAAATAAATTATTATCATGGTTATTGCATTCAAAATAAATATCAACTACATAAAAACAACTGAAAAGATACACAAAGGAAAAAAATTTCCGTACCATATAAATTTAAGTAAAAAAAAATATGTTAACTCTCTTTTCGTAATAGACTTCAAATGCAAATTAATTTTCATGCAATATGATTATATTAATGCCATTGAAGTATTTATTTGCTGAAGACAGTATACATGACATGGAAACTTTTAAAGCAATTTTTCTGAGATTTAAAATTTAAAACGACATAAAATAAAAGTTATAAATAATACTCTGAATTAGTAAAAACATATCATGCAGCGGCTTATTAAATCACACATTAGCAAAGCACTGTCAACATGAAAAAAAGGAAAAACAGATGCATATAATTATGATCCCAATAACTAAAATAAAGGGAAATCATTTTTTTTAAAATTCAAAACGATTTTGTTTGATCTTTCTTATATCTATACAAATTCATAATAAATAGAATATTTTTCAATGATTTATAAGTCATCGAAACAAAGGGGAGAGGTTCATTTTGCAGCAATAAAGAAGTAACATTATTCTATAGTCCTCGGCGTACGAAATATATATCCACCCTCTTGCAAAGTCAGAGGGGGGGGGATGTGAACCTTGATGACCTTGCCACGCATGTTTAGGGGAGGCGTGATTGATAACAAATAACCTGACTGCAGAGGTGCACTGAAAATTCTTTCAAAGGGGAACCCTGATAAACAGTTTCTGGTTTTGAAATAAACATTTGAAGATGGTTTTGAGTACATCCTTTATGGAATAGAAAAACTCTATATAAATATTCTTCATGGAAAAGAAAAGCTCTGTTTTTTTTTTACAATCTATGTTAAAGTAATTAGAAATGGCGGGAAAAAAGCCAGGAAAGAATGCAAAAATCGAAGATAGCAAACGTTAACACATTTAGTTCTCAATAAGTTTCTAATAAAAAGTCTCCACTTCAAATGAACAAATCATTGAGTAGATGGTGAGAGTTTTTCCGATGCATCTGAAGTGAATTCGTTTCCATTCAAATAGAATATACTTAAGAAATTCATTTAACTTTTCAAAAACGCATCATTCATCAATTCAGTTGGACATTATATCAATATATAAGAGTCATTTATGTTATAAAGATGTCAGTAGTCATTTTGATCGCAAACAAATTTCAAACATTCATTCAATATTTTTCGAATTTTTAAATCATTCATTGACTTTTATTAAGTATTCATAAAGAATGTGTACAACATTTCAAAAATGCATCATTCATCAGTTCAGCTGAACATTATATCAATATATAAGATCCATTTAATGGTATAAAGACGGAAGCAGTAATATTAATAGCAAACAAGTTTTAAACATTAATTCAATATTTTTCATTCATTCATTGACTTCTTTTAATTATTCATAAAGAATGTATACAACATTCCAAAAGAGCATCATTCATCAGTTTAGATGAACATTCTATTCATATATCATCATTTTGATTGCAAATACATTTCAAACATTCATTCAATATATTTCGATTTTTTTATTCATTCATCGACATTTTAACTATTCATAAAGAATATATACATGAAAAATTGTTTGTGTTTGCTCATTATTATTGAAGATACCATAAATGTGTACATATAGAAAGACGAATTGCAATCATTTTGATCGCTAGAAAATATTATAGCATTTAGTGTGCTTTTATTCTATTTTAAATTTATTTAGCAAATATTAGTATTTCATTTCTTGGTTGTTTGAATAAAATTTGATAGGAAATGACACGAACTCAATAGAGATGATGATAAAAGGCACGTGCTAATGTGTATTTTGTTTTGTATTTGAAAACATCTGCTTCATTGCTGTGACCGGTATCCATTTGTTTTGACGATTTTTATTCTGTTCTACTCACTTCTTCATCTATTCGAACAAATTGAATAAAAATCGTTTGCTTTGTTACAGAGCAAGTCAAAAAACAACGGTGGTAGTGGTTGAGCAATTATTTCAAGGGAAATATACTTTTTTCATTTATAAGCTATAAATCGGGAAAACAGGATAATTTCGTGGTTGAATTTAGGATAGCTGCTTGTATTCGGTCACAATATATGTCAAATGTTTTTTTTTTAAATATTTAGGAAAAAATGCAAATAAATCATTCGTGAAACCATTAGTGTTTGAAATATGAAGTTTGGCACATCCATTTCATAATATTAAAAAAAAAGATATTAGAACTAACTATTTTTGATACAGTTAAAAGCAGCCAAAACTTTATGCAATATCATAATAATTATAATAATAATTTTAACCCTTTGCATTTCGATGGTGCCTCTGACTGACCATTTAAGATTATGCATCATTTTGACGTTTTATTTATTCATTTTTCAAATTTAATTGTTAAAAACGCCTTCATAATGGTTAAGAGATGTAAATAAATTTTTCAAAGAAATTCGACTTAAAATAATTATGTATATTTATTTGTCATAGCAATACACAAATCTTTGCATAAGGTGAATAATTCCGCATCTAATTATTTTTCGGAGTGTAAAGGATTAAATATAGAACTGCATTCAAGTGAAAGTCTCAAGCATAATAGCGCCACTGATAATACACCAATGAGAAAAATAGTTCTACGTCAACCTTTTAAAAACGCATCTGCTGTCAAAGAAGCATACTTAATAATAAAGCAATACCGGTAAAAACAGCCCAACCTTTTAAAAAGGCATCTGATTTCAAGGAAGCATCTATAATAATAATGCGATACTAGTAAAAGTAGGAAAAAATATATGCGATTAAAAGATGAATTTATGCTTTATGCATTGCCTACGCGATTTTGAGCTTCAGTTATTCGTCATCTTCAATTATTCATAACCTTCTAACGAAATCAAAAACAAAAACATGTTCTCACATAATACCCCCCCCCCCCCGAAATATGAGGATTTTGGTCATTTGAAAAGAGTGGTCAAAAAGACCGCTTCTCATCTATCAAGAAAACGCCGTCTTTCTACTATCTAATGAATATACAATGCCCATAATTTTGATAAATGGACAACTTTGAAAGCATAACCTTAATGACGATCCTTGCATGTCAAGTCTGGAGAGCAAATAGTCCATCTTGCCTACGACACAAGCGGAAGACGTCGACATCTTCGGAAGTCCTGCCAACCGTGTAAACTTCCTCTTTTCATCAGCAGTGGCGCTCGTGTCCGTCGTGTGCTACTGTCTCGAACAAATGACACGAAGCACGGACCGCTTTTCAATTCCGTACTGCATATAAAGAAGCCTCAGTCCTATAATGCCGGGACAATTGATGTTGTACTTACTCAATTACGCAAAAAAGTAAAACGAAAGAAATAAAAGGCCTTATTAGACACGCCAGCTGCGACGACACATCTTGTTAAGGTAGAAACCTTTTACAGGACGAATAGAGAATATTAATCGAATGTTCTTTAGATGCGTTCGCCTAAAGGCTACCCAGTTAGAAAAGTGTCTTCGGCATCCCACATAAACACGGTAAATATTACAGGGCATCCATACGCTGGCACTTCGTTTTTATTATTGGATTGTGTCGCATTTGAACGGTCGGTCCGCGTACAAATAAGTTACATAAAAGCTTTGGAAAATGAATTCGATCCCCAGATGGTAGCGACACATTAAATGAAATTTAATTTGCACGGACTGGCAATGGTAAAAACTAAAACGGAACAAAGAACTAAAGGAAGAAGAGAAATATCAGAGCTTTGGTATGGTTTTCTCTTTTCTTATTTGTATTCTGTTGTCGATTCGTTTTTATTCAGGGGTTGTTTTCGTGAAGAATGGATCTTAGACAGCATGCCCGTGACAAGTTCATTGAAATTTAATTCGAGACAATGTACCAAACGCTCAATGAAACAGGGTTGTTTCAGTTTATTGTGTAGCCATTGTTCAGCCAAAATTGAAATCGCCTGCCTTTATCTTTTTTAAAAAAAAAAAAAATAAAAGCAAAAAAAAAGTAAAATAAATACTTTTATGTTGTACCATTTATATATTCAAATCCTTAAAACTTTTCAAAACCCACAACCGTAATTAGTTATTAATCTAAAGATTTCAAACAACAAACATTTTTGGTCTTAAAATTGGCGCATATATATTAAGACTGCTGGAAGCTAAAAATATGTAACTGGCTGTTGGAAAAACATCGAAAATAGGTTTATACAGTCTTTTTTAAGGGAATAAATTTGATTTTAATGTAATATAACAACGGAATAAATTTTATTTAACAATGCAAAGAAAAGGTAACCTAAAATCTCACCGGAATCAGATAAAAGGTCTATGATTTAACATTTTATGTAAGAAGATAGGTGAACACCTGAATATGAGCTACTTTTACAAAGAGTATTTTAGTAATTAAAAATTCAGTTGCTGAGCTTATAAATAATTTTCAGTACGTAAAATACAACGTGCGTTTAGAAGAATACTAAAATGTATATAAATAAGCATACAATTACAATTATTTTTGTTTATTTATTTATGATCAGAATAATTTGGATTTGACGCAAGTTTTATTATCTGAGTTCATATCCGTTCCATTTCCAGAGACTTATTATTTAAATTCTCTTTACTGTCTAAAATGTCAGAAAAAAGCAGTTTAATAAATTAAATATGAATTTTAAATATGTACGCATACCATTTATTATTAAAGCATGTTATAAATACTTTTTTTTTCAAAATTGATTTTTACTGATTTTTTGCTCATTTCAAATCAAATAACTCAAACTATAATTCTCATATTACTATGAAATTTGGAGAATTTTGTCCTTATACTATTTTCTAGAGAATGAACTAAAATTTAGCGAATATTATTTTTAAAATTTACAGTCTATTGTTTGAATAATAAAGTTATAAATCTACTAAAAATTTCATGATAAAGCTTTGACTGGTTCTAAAATTTTTATTTATAACTATAACCATCTGATTGTAGATCATTCTCTAGAGAAAACTGTGTATTGTAATTTGGTATAAGTTTTGTTCGGATGAAAATTATAGTTTCTTGCGTAGCCAATTTGTTTTTAAAGAATTTGCTTAAATTCAAGCTATTAAATGCCTATTTTCGAAAAGTTTGAATATTTATTTCAAATATTGATTTCCTATAACTAATTTTTATAGTCTGAAACCTAGAAATATGGTTAAAATATGTCTACACAATGTTTTTTCTAAAAATGGGCTCCGAACGTGTTCGGATACCTTAAAAATATTTGATCTATTTTAATTATGTAAATATGAATAATTGCTGTATTGACTCAAGGAAAAAAAACAACCCACCAATTTATAATATGTAGCAACCAAAATTTAAAAAAGATACTGTACTGTCAGTAGTAATTCTACCCTTTGACTGAAGATTTGAATTATGATTTTAATCCTTTAGTTTGCCGCTATTTGATTTGCATGTAGATAAATTGCCCAGCAATTAGTGCTCGGTAGAGACTATCCTATTCACCCGAATTTAATACTATAAGCAGAACCATTGCTCAAACAAATTCAAATAGCAATTCGTTTGAAGCAATTTATTATTCTCTTACACCTCATTATAATTTACAATGAATTTAACGTTGGAATTTATTCTGCTTTCAAACCTGGAAAAGGCATACCTTGAGGGTTGAAAACGGAAGTTGCCTTCTGCAGTTTATCACGTACTCTACTCATGTGATCGGCGAACTTGTAATATTTAGATTTCATCTAGACCTGCGTCTAATCGCCGAAGTGGAAAGTCGATGTGAAAGCTTTAGGCGCGTCTCACAGAATTGAGTTCATTACTTTCCTCTAAATTAACGACTCACAGCAACCGTTATCTTTCTCTCCTCTTTTACTTTGGACAACCACCGGCGAAAATGATTATTACTTTTCGCCTTGGTCTCCCGATTAATTATGAAGGAAAGTTAAAGACGAGATGGGGGTAAGTACTCAGAATCGTGACAGCCATCGCTTTTATTGCAGGAATTATTGAGCCGAGCTGAAAGTTAGGATGTTCTTTACTGGTCAGGTGTCTGATGCGCTCAGGTGAAATTTATTTTAATGGCTAAATTTATTATTTAAGTAAATTTATAAATAATATAACCAAAAGGTAAATACTCAGAATCATGTGCGCGCATATCATTCCTAGGACGATTTTGTTTTTCATAGGTGAATGTATTACGACTTTGTTTTCACAACCGAATATATTACGACTTTGTTTTCACAACCGAATGTATTACGACTTTGTTTTCACAATCGAATGTATTACGATTTTGTTTTCAAAGGAGAATTTATTACGACTTTGTTTTCACAACCGAATGTATTACGACTTTGTTTCCACAACCGAATGTATTACGACTTTCTTTTCATAGGCGAATGTATTACGACTTTATTTTCACAACTGAATGTATTACGACTGTGTTTTCACAGGCGAAATAAGATTGATTTGAATGATAAATATCCCTTTTGAAACTTTATGGTGGCTATTTTTGAATTGTCATGAATTAAAAACGATATTAATATACAAGATGACATTAGATTATCATAGGCCGCGGCGGCCTGGTGGTAAGATCTCGGCTCGTGAGGGGTCCGGGTTTCAAGTTCGAGACCCGATTCTAACCAAGAACTGTCGTATAAGGGGGTCGGTTGCACGTTAAATCCGTCAGGGTGAAACGTCCTCCCGCTGGTGCGGTGTAGTGTGGAGAGGGGTTGACAGCTCAGGTGTCGTCATCGTCATCTGACAGCGGCTCAAAATTTCGAGATCCGTCCCAAACATCCCCAGTGTTTCTCACTTAATTACGGCTAACTAAACTAAACAACACTTGATTCTCAATTTTGTCATCTACTCTAATATAAAGAACTTCAACTCTCAGGGCCAAATTTAATATAACTGGGAAATCATTGTTCTTACTTTCGTATTCGTTTTAAATATTTAAATAAGCAGATTTGAGTCATTTAAGAAAAATAGTGTCTGGAAAATCGGCAAGTACATCAATTTCACGTTTCTATGTGTTTTACAGCTTCTCAAATGAATTCTTCTTACAATTAATTTCTTGTCTTCAAACATCGATCTCACTGTTACATATCAAAACTTGAGATACTTTTTTAAACCTAAAGTTTGAGTGAGACGAAATGATACTGGTGTTTCAGCTGCTTCAACAAAATAAAGCAGCTCTTCAAGCACCAAAAACTTCCTTTTACATTTTAAATCTTGATAAAATTAATAATCAAAGTTTTGAACAGTTTCAAGTACATTACAATTGGCCAAGAAAAAGACACTTGAAGAGCAAGGATCTCAAATGAAGTACGTTTAGATAAAAACTGGCTTTAGACTTGAAAGATAATGGTGGCGTGTAAGACTTACCAACAAGCGAATGACAAAAATTAAATGGTGGTACATTATACCATAAAAGTTTCCAACAGTAACTGCTCATTCAAACCAAGAAATATCTACTAAGTCTATTGAAACCAAAATCAGTTACAGTTTTATCACATCAAGACACATTTTTGCGATGCCAACGATATAATTTCGGCAACTAAACAAACAGTGAAATATCAACACACATAAATAACCGACAGCAGGAGCTGTTGAAACCGCAGGAAGTTTGTTAAGACAGCCGCAATTCTAAATAAATATAAACCACGATCTTGAAGGGGACGATGCAATTCATTACCCACAATGAGACTTAAATGCTCAGTCGATCAAAATAAATCAGCTTAACAGGGGTAACGCTCACAACAACTGGCACATGCAGAAGATTTGAGGAACAGGGCTTAATCTACGGATAATGGCTCCATTTACAATAGAAATAGACAAAGGTTTTGACAATGGGGTCTTTTTACTTTCTCGTATTTGAAGTACACAAAGAGAAAGGTATTGTATTCCTCAAAAAATTTGAATTCCAGCTTTTGACTATTTACCACGTTTCAGAACTCCAAAAAACATGGACAAAAAATGTCCCCAAAACATGTTTTTGGAATTGTGTATCACTGTTGCTCTATCTGTCTGTGAATACTATAGCTCAAAAACGCTTTGAGTTAGACGAATGAAATTTGGTATATTAAGAAAAATTTGGTAGATTTCTATCAAATTTTGAATTTAATTTATACAGTGGAAATTTGTCTGTTCAGCTGTCTGAGAAGGATGGCGCTGTCTTGAAAATGTTTAATGACGCTTTTATGTAGTGGCGATATTAGGGGAAAAATGGTTTCTGGTTAACACTTGAAATGTAATTTTATAGCCATAAAAATAACGCGCTGCACGACCTTGCATATATTAAAGGCGCTGGTCGCTATCCAAGTACAGGGGAACATGATTAATAGAAAATGTAAAGAGCTAGATCGATAAAAATTTGGTACACTGGTTATACATATTAAATGTAGATACGTGTCAAATTTGGAACTAAATCCGCCAAGAAATTGACTGTATGCCGATCTGTACAATTTAATGGATGTAAACGCGATAATTACGTCCCAAATACGTATTAGATCTTCTTGTATTTGTGTATTAACCGTATATCGCTATTAGTAGACCACGCCCCAATAGATTGCAAACTAACTTCAGTTCCCTCCTCCCCCCCCAAAAAAAAAACTTCAAAAGGATAAAACACACACACACAATAGGGACTGGAAAGCTTTTAACATATTTGCTTAACATTAATTAGATGCTGCAATTAAAAAAAATATCTTCTATTCATTTTTTATAAAAATTTCTCAAATATTAATTGAATGAAGTTATTTTAATACATATTATTTCAGAATGTCACAACAGTACTTAACAACGTTTACCTGCTTTATTCTTACCGTCTGTATTTATTAATTTGTTTCATATAATGCAAAATTTTCGATATTATATCTATATATATATAAAGAGAGAGAGAGAGAGAGAGAGAGAGAGAATAAGATATAAAAGATAAGAAATAATATAAGGATAAGGAATAAGAATAAGGAACAGGATAAGAAAATAATCATAGCGAGAGGAACCATTTTAAAAAGACTCTTTTAATTGAATCCAAAATGCTCAGTCTCTACTCTAATAACATTGTAGCATGATGGTACTTTAAAGTTTTAATGATTTAAGAAAATCCTTAGGAGCTAGCTTAAATCGCATTCGAAATAAAAAGGAAAGAAAAAGAATATAATTTTTATAATGTAAACACATCTTTTGAAGAATAAATCTGCAACAGCTGGAAGCAATACCGCTGCAGTTTCCCGAAATTCAATTAAGATTGCCATAAACCTCATTACACATAAACTACAATCTGGAAAATGAGGATGATACATTTCGCTAGCCACAATGAGATTTAAGCGTTCTGGACATCAGAATAAATCAACTCCGTCATCAGCAACTGGCTCAAAGGATAAAACTGAGATATAAGCCGCAATCTATGAATGAACTAATAAATGATCGATGCAAATACACTCTCTTCATAATAATTCGGGATTCCTAACAAATTTTGGATGTGTTTCAGCTCGAGAGAGCTAATACCTCAACATTTGTGCTTCACACTTTTAAGTTTTATTGCTTTCTTATCCATGGCATTCATTTTATTATACGGCCAGCTTCTATATCCCCTTAAAGCGGGGCAGTGATTTTATACGGTAATGACCTCGTTTCTACTTGCCGTCATTATACTCAGCTACAATCCTCGTTACAACGCTTTTCCTCATTCTGTGAATGGCTAACATTCACCACACGAAGATAGCCTCCTAACATTGGAGACGGAATGGCTAGGGTTTGTTCTGGAGATAAGAAATGGCACAAATTATTTAACTGCTCTTTGGCAAGTAGGAGTAACTTCTAAGTGCTCATTAATTGCTGAAGAAATGCTTTAAGTTGGAGAATTTATTCGAAGGTTTTAGAGTTTGATGATATTGTAGAATCTCCATTATTCCACCTAATGAGGTGGATTAATTTAAGGGAAACAAGCCATCCGGGATGCTTTTAGCAACTTCAAAGCGATCTCTATCAGCCTGTGAGTAAACTGAAAGTTTTCAAATTCATCGAAGGGTTTTAAAACTTTGCTGGCACTCAAGTTCGCCTAAAGAGCTAAAATAGTTAAAGTTGTATTTGCTTAAGAGGCGAGCATCTCCAAGAATCGGTGTTTGATATTTATTATTTAACTAAAGCAACAGTGCTGCTATTAAACTGATTAATTGAAGTAACCACAAAGAAAATTCAAGTACTATTTGAACAAAATAACTCCCATTGATATTTTTCAAAAGTTTTCTAAATGTTATTGTAAATAATGGAACAATGAAATAACTTTTCATAAAAAAGTTATATTCAGAAAAAGTAGACAGTCTTATAATAAACAGATAAGTCTTTTGAAAAATTCTGAATATTTAAATTTATTACAGGTACATAAATATTTAATTTCATTACAGGTACACACATATTTTAAAGATATTAAAGGTAATAAGTACATCAGCATGGTTTCTATAGTATATTCTGCAATGAATAATAATAAATAGAATTTTTTTCTAGTTAAGTTCGTGAATTAAGCTTAAATCCACATTTAAAATATCATATTAAAAAATAACAATGGTGTTTTAAATCTTTCCTAAGTAAGTTTTCGAATGCGGTAAGCTTAAAAAGAGAAATCGTATGTTTTTTATATTTCTAAAATTACAAATTATATTTTATATCCTTCATGCAGCAATTGTATATAAAAAGTGTTTTAAAGAAAGTTAAATCTTTGTGGATGTTCAGTATGCATTTCTTTTTAACAACAACAACAAAAAAAGAATGTTTTTGGTGGAGTTCTTAAGAAGAATGTGTAAGATTTCAGAAATATTCGAAGTAGGAATATATTTAACTCTTAGAAAAAGCGTAAAATTCTGCCACTCTTGGGAGTTTTTTTTTTTAATCATCAGCTAATACAGATCGCAAAAATTTCTATTAAATTAAAAAAAATTTTTTTAATGATTGCATGTGATTAGAACACCTTTTGCAATTAACTATATAAGTGATAGATGTAGTCTTTTCCATTAAAAGTTAATAATATAGAATCATTACATTTGAATTCGAACATATTGAAGATATGATGAGAAGAGTAATCAAAGACAATACGAATTTGTCTCAGAAAATATGCCTACTTAGCAACCAAAAATGATCAATATTTTTGATATACGTCAAAAATTTTATTTGTTTAAGTGCAAAAATTTCGCTTAATTTTTCATTTTTCAAATTATCAGATATTCATTTCCAGAATTAGAGATAAAAAATAGTTTGTAGTACGAATTTAATATATTTGTTTGTGCAAAATATAATTTTTCTGCATAGTTTTAATTGTCTTTTTCTAAGCTAATGATGAATGAATCATGCATTCAAAAATTTTTTCAAAAATGATTATTGAAGCACCTACTTTTATTAGTGCATGAAAATAGTTTTTCTCTCTCTCATTTAAATAAGTTTATTTCAAATTATTCAATTATCAATTTATTATGGATTCTTGAAATAAATTTTTCTCAAATTCCGTACTAGGTAACATGACTAGCACGGAATTAAAATTGAAATAAATCATAAGCTTAACCAATAATTATGTTTCTGGAAATATTAAAACAATATATTGTCATAAAAGGTTGCAAAACTATAAAACTGAAAAACTGCGAATGAGAAATTAATTACAAAATTTTATCTTTACAAACAAAATACATGCCAAGTAATATAAAAGCATTAGATTAGTAAATGAAAACCTCCGAAAGAAACTTTAAAATAATAGATTCTAAAACAAGGATAATTATCACGTCACTTATGCATTTTAACATTTCCAAAATTTTGAAAATAATTATTAGCTTTCATTGCAGTCCAAATAGATAAGAACCAAAATCCCTATCCTTCAAGAAAAAAAAAATCTGAAACATTTAGGCTAAGTACTCTAAAAAATTTTCGGATTTTAAGATGAAAGTAATCCTCAGCTGAACGGATATTTCTCCGGGCCATTTTTCGGAGGTGAATCGAGCCATGTATCAGCTTCTTAAAGAGCAGACAGCTACCATCCTCATTGAGAAGTCTTTTGAGATGTGGACACATGCGTTTAATAAAAGCCACCATTGAGGAGGACGTCCATCTTCTTTTATTCCTCGCGACAACATATTACCCGGGGTGATGGGCAATAAAATTATATATAGATTATTCTTTTGATCATGAGCGGAATCTCTTTCCGGATTAGATGAAGTCACCCCCTTCCGCCAACCGTAAGTTGCCGGACAGGACATTAAACAAAAGGAGAAAACGGGAAATGAGTCTCTTGACTAGACTTTTTTTTATATGTATTTACTTTCGATGGAAAGGAAGCAAGAAGAAAAAAAGTAGTCCAAAGAAGTTGAATGACTATTTTCTTCCAGCTTTTGTTAAAAGAATTCGATGGCCGGAAAAAGTACGGACACGCTCAAGTAACATTAGCGCAGGTTGTGTTAATACTGGCCAGATCAGTACCAGCTTTGGAACGGGAGGATTACTTCCACTATACACGGCCGGATAGAGAAAATTACTTTAAAGATAAGCCGTTCGGATAGAGCATAAAAGAGTGGATAGAATACTTCCATTCAAGTCAAATATAAAAATTAAATTTATGTAGTGGATCCTAATGTAAAATATTTCAGAGATTTTCTCATTCCGTTGAATTATGCTGCAGATAACATTTATATTATACTCTCATTTTTCATACATTTCCAAAGGAATGCCTGATTTTGAAAAACAAAGCAGAAATTTGGAAACTGGCCTCAACCGGGCAAAATAGAATTTTTAACTTGATTAGGTCAAGCAAAAACAAGGCCAAAACAGTGAAGAAATAATGGATGGTAAATAACAATTATGTTCTCAATACATTAAATATAACTAACTTTCGAAAGTTCATGAGAATAAACTTAATTGAAAGATGTCAATAAATTCATTACATTCATTTTATTCCATTATGAATGGAATAATATGAACCATGCTTGAATTATCAATGATATTATTAAAGTAGAATACGATGAAAATAACTTCTTAGTACTGATAATAGTTTAATTACATAAACTGCCATCAAAGTCTGCATAATTTAGCGCATTCATACTAAAAATATTCCAATGCTTTCTGAATGAATATGAAACAGTATAATCAATAATTTAGTATTATAAATCAATAAAATTCATCAAAAATCAATACAATAATTTGAATAAACTTTGGAACCATTCGCAGTTTTTATATTATTTATTTGTGAATGTCTATAAAAATTATCTATGTTATTCTGTTACAAAGCAATAATGATTCACAATTTTGAGCATTCTTCATAGATTTACCGAATATCCTGAGTAGATAGTATAAGTTTCATAGCTATTATATAAATAGTAATGTGTTTTTAAGATATACGCAGAAATGAATGCTGTAGCGTTCATTTTCGGTTGAATTCATAATGATATGAAAGTCATAATTTTTAAATTAATTAAACATCTATTTCATATAGCCTTAATTTTCTGACATAATTTTTCAATTTAAAGTGTAGGCTAACTGGTTAGTTGTGTGTTTTCATTTTGTTTTGTATTTCCTTACTAAAGTAAGAAATAATGTTAATTGACAAAAAATATTATTTCTCAGTATTCTAATCACGTATCATCTCTTTCCAAATTAAAATAAAGTCACTCGAAAAGTGTTCGCTCATCTTCTAATAACATAACAAGCAACACGGGAAAAGGTATTTTTAAGATGAAGGTGATGCAAATAAAATGTTGGCATCTTTTGCATTTTTAGCGCTTACCGTTCCATTAGGCGTAAAGGAACAAGTGCGTTCGATTTCCATTTCAAAAGAAATTCTCTGAATTAGACAGTCCTCAAGTGTTAATCCGTTCGCTTTTCGAATTACGTTGGAGAGATAATTCCTTTAATTCGCAGAAAATGTCTCTCGAGATTTTCCATGAATTCCGTTCCAAGGATACGTTCGAAATACCTCGTGCGTTAAAAATTAAATTTCTCCCGTTTTTCCAATTACGGCGCGGGTCTTTTCCCACAGCAAACGCTCCGTTTAACGGCGCGTTCTGCTATACCGCGTGAAACGGGATTCCTATTTGAATTGCATCGGAAAAAGAATTAAAAAAATAAAAAATAAAAAAACACGTAATTACACGCTATTAAACCGCTTCCTCGTTTCCCTCCTTCAGTAATCTTTTCCCCAACGTTTCCCTAAAGGGTAGGGAAAAGTGTCTTCTGTTTTCCCTATGCGTCAGTAGCATTAAAGCCCCCTTTTTTAAAGGATTTTTGAATAAATTAGTTTTGCTAGAGATTTTACGGAAGTTAAAAGGAATAAAGGACGATTGACCGTGCATTGGATAAGGAAAATCCGTTCAGTTAAGAACATCAAATATTGAAATAAACTGCGGAAATTCAAAAGATGTGCTAACTTTCATTTAAACAAAAAAGGACGAGAAAGTGAAAATAGATCTCATTCAGGAATACACTTTAAGGTTTACAGAAATTAAGAGGTTGTTGCTTTAGAATAAAAGAGTAAGTTACTTTAGTGTGATCTACTATAAAAATGCATTTTGAAAATAACCAAACATTACAATGTAGATGCTGACATTAAGCTTTCTTTTATTACAAGAATAAAAAAAAAATCATAATTATCATAAATTTTTTTATTAAGATTTCAATTGAATTACATAATTTTAAAATAGTCAAATTGTCTTATGACAGTTTTAGGGTTAAAAAAAGGCAGGAGAGACGCGTGGTTTCTATGGAGAAAAATAAGGGAAACTGTTGGAAATTAAAGATTGTGGATACGTAAATAATTAAGCTAATATTTTAAGTCATTCAATTTTAAATAAAGGAAATCGCACATTAAATGACTAAAATGTCGTTACTTTCTCGAATTATTGCATTATTTAACGAAGAAAAATGTTTAAATACGTCATTTCCTATCTTGGCTCATCAGGATTTCTTTATTTAAATAAAAAAAGAGAAAACAAGTTTTAAATTGATTAAACTTATAAAACATTCCTCTCCCAGGGGGTTATATAGTATCTTTATATCCGAAAAACTTATTTTTAATTACCGAAATTTGTAAGGGATATCAAATGTTGAGTTAGAGTTTTGTCCGGACATATTCAGTCTTTTCAATATAAATCTTTCAGAAGTTTAATTTATTCATATTATATATATATATATATATATATATATATATATATATATATATATAATATGCCTTTAGGGATGTAAATTACTTTGGTGATACCAAAAATCAATAATTTTGTCAAAAATAACGGAATGTAAATAAATAAAAAGTACGATCTAAATTTATAGAAAAAGACAGTATATCTTATTTAAATCATTTTCCAGAGCAGTGGAATTAACTTTTTACTCCCAGTCGTACCATTATTTTTTTTTTAATCCAAGGCAATCCATTAAAAAAGCCATCCACTGAAAAGCGAATAGATTCCGTGTCCGATTGGAGGAAAATAAACAGCCTTGTATATTAAATATTCTCCGTCAAAACGCTGGCTTAATATCTTTTATTTTCTAAACAAACTGGGATATAACAAAGAGCGCAAAAAAGAAAGGAACTCAATTAAGTGAAGACAGTCGTATGAAGTCAGGAAATTTATGTGCTCATGATGCCGCCAATCTATAGGAGCATCTAATCTATTGGATCTATTTAAGGCATGCGACCCTGGGCTCCAGACTGTCTGTCTGCCCGAATCCAATCTCTGGGTAATATCCCCACACTACGACGTATATTATGAGACATTTCAGGAGAATTGCAATTCGTCTCCAGGATTCGGGACAATTTTACGATCTTTTAGTCGTCTCTCGGGTAAACGAAAAACAAGGTTATGCCAACCATCCTGCAGGAGACTTAATATGCCATATTGTGCGAGTGCGTGGGCTGCTTGGGCCTTGATCAACTTCAAAAACGAAGGCGCAAGAATTATTTACGGTGGGAGTTCTGGCACCGAGAGGATCGGGAAACATTGTATCTCCTTTGAGTCTTTGTTTACTTCCATGGAATATCATTAATGGTAGCAGTTTTGAGACGTTGTCAAAAGAAGTTCAGAGTCAAGAAGGCCTGGAAAATAAAGTCGAAAGCCTTTTATGATGTTTACACTGCTATTATTCCTGGGGGAAGCAAAGATAAAATTAAGCTCTACTACATGCAAATCCTTTGTCTCTTTTCACTAATAAATTTTTCCTACGATGTTTTATTCAACTATTTTCGAATTTTGTTTTATGAAAAAATAAATGTAGATATAAATAAATAAATCCCCTTGCTGCTCTGCGGTTGTAGAGGATATATATATATATATATAACTAATACCTATGAACGTGGATTAATATTCAAGAAAAATTTAGCTTTTCAGGAGAAACTGGATATTAAAATATTACATCAGATACATATTAGATCGGGGTTACATATTTGGGCATTTTAAAATCTGTATGTCAGATATTTTTACATATTCTGGACTAGGTAAACATGTCACACGGATTTGATACAAAATCATTTTTTTTTAAATTAACTACGGCTTTATCTTTGTGATCATAAACGACTGCTTTCTAATTTGTATGTTGTTTAAAACCACCACTTCTCGTTCATAAAATATTTAGTACAGACATTAATTTTAAGTCTAATTTAGTATAATATTATACATAGCAAATATGGAAATTTTTTCATATTATCGATGTAATCATATAACAGCATTAAAAAAAGTTTTAATTTCAATTTTTCATCTTTTTTTGCGGCATATTAAAAAACCAACAAGTCGACGATAGTTTATTTAATTCTTTTCATACAATAATTTAGTAAGCAGTTATCTTGTATAATGAGATTAAACATTTAAAAATAATTAAGAATAATTTAAATCAACGTTAATTTTTTTTTAACTGACACTCAAAAATTTAAAAAGTAAATAAATACGAATATGTAGTTGAAAAGAAGATTATGCCATTATCAGTTGCATACCATGTTATTCAAACCTTACCTTTTTGTATGTAAACGAAAATAAATTATCAATTTAAAATTCATTTTGAATCTTTCAATTATAAATATTATATCTTTTTAAATATACCTATTCTGTAAAAAATTTCTTTTAGCATGTATTTGAATGGTTTCAAGTTCCCAAAATTTAAAATAAATATGTTTCTTCAAAATAAGAAAACTTTCTAATTTCCCCACCTCCCTTCATGAAACAGTTCTAATCTGCGTGAAATATAAATACGCCAATTAAATCTGTAACAAGTAAATCGCAGCGAAATCATTATTTTTGATTCAATTATACTTTTGCTATTTAGATCCAAATTATTTAAATGTTTCAATTATTTCAAACTAATCTATAATTAACCCGGTAATTAAATATTATCCTGAAAAAGCCGTATCATTTATTTGAAATTCGAATACGATATTTTTTACCGGTCCGAAATAAATGAGGGGTTGTGTATTCCTTTCTAGAATATAAAAGACTTTCTGAACCACTACTCCACCCACACAGACACCCTGTTAAAACCTCAACTCCGACCGTCCCCCAACGTTAATGAACTACTGTTTAGAGTGCGGAACAGTTCATGGACAAAAACACAGTTCGGCGGTTCTCTCTGAGCTGGTCTTGACAATCCTAAACGCAATTTCAAAAAAAGAAGGACAAAAGCAGCGCGAGTTTAAAAGAAATCCCATTGTACCATCTAGTTGTTTATTCGAAAACTCAACTCATTGAATTGTAAATGGAAAAAGCCTCTCCGCTTTTTAGAATAGTCCGCTATTCGATGATTTCCGGTCTCCAATTAAAATTCCACTTTCTCGAATTCTTCCAAGAATATTTTCACAATGGTCCAGCGAAAGGGGGGGGGGGCGAAGCAAGTAATAAACAGAAAAATAAGAACTCTTCTCAATTAATATGGGAGGGGGAAAAGAGTTCTGGCAAGGAAGGAATTGATTTTCTCTTCTTTTAAATTCTTGGAATTATTTTGCGTTTTTACCCCCTCCCCCTTTTGGATGGTATTTTCCAGAAGCGTTAGACCAAGCATAAAGTCACTTGCTTCTCGCCTTGTGCCGAGCCGGGAACCTTAGGCAACAAATATACAGCCACGAAAGGGGGAAATTGCGGTTTTAACGGCCGATGGGAGAAAAAAATTCGGAGTGGCGCCATTTTCATATCTTCATTTAATGAATTTTGAAATTCGGAGGAGTGGGTAGCATAGGTATTAGTAGGTATTTTCCGGCCTGGAATTTTGATAGAGGAAACCGTGAGAGATGGCTTCTTTTAAAGTTACCACCATTCTTTTCTTTTACCGGTGGAACAAGTTATTCTACATACAGCTGAATTATTTTAATATACCTGCTTTTTTTCTTTCCTAGGTTACTGAGCTATATATACATTTATTTTTCTCCCTAAAAAATATATTTCTTTTCTTATTAATTATTATTATCGATATTTTTGCCGTCGTACTGGCTTAGGGATAGCGTGTCTTAACCATGATCTGGGCGTCCCGGGTTCGAGTCCCGGTTCAGGCATGAATGTTCTTCTATGGCTGCTCTATATGTGAGGTGTATGAATGTGCCCCCCTGTCAAAAGGGGTTGTGCAAGCGAATGTGACGTATGAAGTAGCTAAGTCGTACTCTTGGTCCTCCTTAGTGCTACTGAAAATCATGTGCTACGAACATTAATCGGCATCAATCGGAAAAACATGTGCTACAAACATCAAACGGCATCAATCGGAAAAACATGTGCTACAAACATCGATCGGCTTAAGATCGCTGACAGGCGTTAGCGTGCTTGTCCATGGCAAGTGCCATTAGCAAAATCAACAACATCGATTTTTTTTTCTTATTGATAGATTGATCAGAATATTTTCAATATGAAAACATGCACATAAAATTGATTGCATGCATATGAATCTGATTAGAAACAAGATATGCAATTTACTAATAGAAAACATGTGACAATACAAATTTGCATTCCCCCACTAAAGGAAAATTATTTCTTTTCATTCTTAATAAACAAATTTGTTATAAAAATGAAGAAGATACTTCAATGAAATGAAATTACTTTAGTTCATAGAATCCGCCTTTTTATGCGACATGTATCAAATATAATAAAAAGATGTAAATAATAGTTATTTTGGAGTAAAAGAAAATGCAAATTTCAGACCCTTAAAATTCATTGCATAAATATGTTTAAAGTAAATATAATTGATCAAATTTTCAATTTCAAACTAATGCATAGCAACAGCCCTCTGGAAAATGTATAAGGCGTTATTTTACTTTTAACTTAATGGTGAATTAGAAATTGAATTCAACCTTTCGTAATTTTAACCTCCGTTATTTTGTGGATTCAATTCTAATTAGCAATTCAAATCCCAGCTGTGAAACCAGAAACCTTTTATAATTCTTTATTATAACTTTTATATTTTTCAAGCTTTTATAATTTCAACCTTCATTATTCCGTGGATTAGATTCTAATTAACAATTCAAATCCCAGCTGTGAATCTAGAAACCGATTCAGATACATCATAAATTAGAATATAGATTCTGAATTAGATTCTTGTAATTTTATACAAAATTCTTTGCTTTCTTGAGTGTGGAATCGGCTAAGTGGAAAATTAAAAATTTCTTTGCAACAGAACATAATATTAAAAGAGAAACTTTAGCTTTGTCGAAGACCCGGAAGTGAAGAAAATTCGAAAGAAATCCTATGAGATAAAAGAAAGAAAGAGAGAGAAAGAAAAAAACACTTCCGTTTTCTAATTTCCGCTGCGACTCGAACGTTCTACATAATCGCGATAATGTTTTGGCGGTTTCAGTTACAGCGTTGTTGAATTTTTTAAGACTCTTAAATAAGAAATAGGGTCTTTATCGACAAAAATCGGGATTAGAAACTGTCTGAGAGTTAATAGGAATTTGATATTTAATTAGACAATTAAAGGGCAAGGAATTACGAAAAAAAGATCGCTCCAAAGTTATTTAAATAAAGTAATTTCGATTATATACAATTTTTGCAGTTTTTAGTATTTACTTTTTTGGAGATCTGGTATGATTTTTGTCTTTTCCCTAAAGAAAAGATATAAAAAAATGGAATTCAAAAGAAATTAATTATCTTCTAAGTAGTATCTATAATCTCTAGGGAGAGAAGGACACATGAAGTATGCTCCGGCTATTATCTATTTTTGAATACTCACTCTGAAAGTTAATTAAAGATGGTAAAAAGAAATTGTTTCCAAAAAGAGATTTATAAAGATTTCAGGAAATGCCTTAGTCTTGCCGATTTAGATTTCCGACCTCAAACTGATATTAAAAAATAACTTCCTAATTAAAGTGCGAGTTTTATAATAATTAATACCTCACAGCCTTTTTAAAATGAGATTATATCTGTCCAGAAATGAAATAAGCTCCAAGAATATTTTTTTTCACCGTTACATTGAGTTGTACATTTCAGTTGCACTCGTTAATTATTTTTCGAGGAAACACAACGACTGTAATTTATTTGTTAAAAAAAACTGATTATAAAAAGTGAAAGCTTTAATTTAAAAAGGTTAAGAGGAATAAAGAGGAAAAATTGCAGTTTTCTAAAAAACTTAACAAACATTCCAAAAGGTGTTTATACACGCTTTTTTTTTTAAAAAAATACAATTTGATTTTCATTTAAAACATGTTTTGTGGAATATCCGAACTCAAGAGCATAAAATTCCATAAGGTGTTTTTAGAAGCATCTACTTTAATATACAAATATGTGGATAACATTAGAATCAACTTTCAAAATTTAATAGTTAATAAGAAATTTTGATTATGTATACTACATATGATGTAATATTATGATTATTATTTGAGAATTTCTAATTTAGCAAGCTTAATTGTGTACACGTGTAAATGGTAAAACGTTTTTAAAATTCTCACCTATCATTCAAAGTAATTTTTCTTTACTCTTTTGAGGATCACAATAAAACTTACCTATAAAATAAAAAATATATATTAGTTATTTCATAATGACTTCAAAACAATTACTTTTTATGAGAAGAAGATAATACAGTATAAAAATAAATTACTAAAATGAATTTGGATCTAGTTATATTTTTAATGAATAACAACAAAAAAAAGTAAGAAAACCAACAAATGAATTTCACATTTTAGTAATGAAAAATTTCGAGCTTGAATTTATGTATAAAAAAATATTTACGGTTCAAAAACGTAATGGTCTTTTTAATGTCTTTCACATATATATTTTTGGAGAGTTTCACAGTAAACAATTAATATGGCCAAGAGCTCAAATTCCAAAATAGAAAGAATAATGATAATAATGAAAAAAAATTAAAATGTAAATAGCATGAATGGTATTTTCTAATACAGACTGCATTTTTAAATTCATGACATACTTCCTGGTTTTCTAGATGTTATTGTTAAAATTATCTATTTTTCACTGGAAAGCATTAAAGATTTCTTACCAATAATCAGTTTTCAACGGTCAACTAGACATAATTAATTTATTTTCAAACATTTCTAAATGATCTATAATTTATAAGAAATAAATTATGTATACTTTACTGAAACGAAAAATAAAACCTTGCTGATGAACATTGATTTTAGAGAACAGTAAAATTAAACACGTAAGAAATTCATCTTAAATTAAAAAAAAAAAGAATTAAAACAGGTGATTTCGAATTAAAACAAGTGATTTATATAAAATTTCTACAACGAAATTTCCTTTCAATCATCAATAAATGTAATTTTACAATTATCAATTGATGCACTACTTTTTGATTTACTTTTGAAAAATTGAACTGCTTTCTTATGAATAACATGTCAACCGTGTCACAAAAAAGATCTTTCTTTTCCCTTCATTTTCTTTACATTAATTCCACGATTGATTTTCTTAGCTCTATAAAACAGCTGATTAAATAAATGTTTTAAATTTGGAATAGAGTACTTTTTTTTTTTTACTTATTGCACTTATATTCAAGGAATATTCAAAAATTTGATATTTTAACTTTCAGTTTTAAAATACGAAAGATTTTAAATTTTTTTTTGAGGGCAGAATTACTTCATATTGAGAAGAGCCCAATAAATTTAAAAATGAATTAATAAAGAATTCAAACTGTTTTCCCAATCTTATCAACCAAAAAATCTTTACTAGCAAAACCGCAACAATAAACAATAGGTAATTTAGAAGAAATATTTAGAACTTTCAAAAATATGAAAGGTGGAGCAGAATATTCATGCGAAATGAAATGTGGAAAATTCTTGAATTTTAACATCAGCATCTTTAAAATAATACCGATAGTTGAATTGAGCAAGAACATTTATTTATCTTTTTAGATACAAAACTAATTTTAAATAAATTTGGAATATGGTGTATTTCGAAATTAAGTTTTAAGAATATTTTTAGTAGGAAAATCTAGACCCAAATTTAAACTGGAAATTTCTTTTGAGAAAGCCTGCAAAAAATTCGATTGGATTTCTTTTAAATATGTTCGTTTTTCTATAAATACATATAGATTTTGATATTCATAAAATCTCGAGATTTCAACAGACATCCGTTGTTCCATACTTTAAAGTTTAATTTGTGTATAATTATTGAATATATATGTGCACGCTTTTAATTATGGAAGAAAATAGTATGCAACAGATTCAAAACTCTTTTGAACAATCTTTTCGGCTTAGATTGCAAAGAGAGAGATTACTGATATATCTGGGCACACTTCTAATCATGGGAGAAAATAATATATCTACAGATTCAAAAATCCTTTGAGCAACGTTTTCGGCTTAGATTGCAAAGTGAGAGACATCGCCGCAGTATAATCTGCATTTCGTATTTTTAGTCCCGCAATGGGATTCTACATCATTATCCCGACTAGAGCTGGGGTTTAACGAAAGCGAAAAAGAATCAGGATTCTTCCGAACAAACGATCCCCTTAGAAATTCTATTATAAATAGCACGCGCCATTCCCAGACAAGTAATAAAAGCCCAAGAATTCCCACCAGCGACACCACTAACATGCAACTTAATTTCTTCATTCACGCCATATTCCCACTTGAGAGCCCCCGCATTCTAAGAGTGCCACCAACTCCGCAAGTGAGAACTTTTCCTGCAGATTGCAAAAATAACGCTTCTTTCCGGCATTGCAATTGCGATTGCCTTCATAACGAACTATGCCATTCCTTCCGTCACGAGAGAAACGAAAAATGTTCCACCAATCCACACGATTCGCCAAGTCCTGGTGTAATTAATCGGTAACGACTCATTTGGGAAACGATTATTAATTAGCATGCTAATCGGGGGGAGCTATTAACGCCTAAGAACTGGCTTGACTATGAGGGTTTACAGAGGTTAAATAACGTATTAACGCCGGATTAAAAGACAATTGTCACTCTCGACAAATTAATGGATTTTCCTCTTCGGTAAACGTTTCAGACAGGAAAAAGGACATAATTTAAGGCCATAGAAATCTTTCAAATTTTTGTTTTCAGGAGTCAAAATTGGTTCTTTTGAATCCAATTTTCCTTCATTAGCAGAGAATTGATTAACTTCCAAAGAATTTAATTCGGTGCTACGGAAATTAAAGAATCATTTTGAAATATACATAGATTTAATGAATTAATTTATTAAATGATTTTTTAACGAACGTTAAAAATAAAAACTAGAAAACTCCACATTAGATTAAATCAAGTTCAATTTGATGATAATATATTTTACACAAATAATCACAAAAGAATAACTTTTAACGATTCCCTCTCATCCTATCTTTCTTTTCAGAAAACAATACTTTTTTTTAACAGTGAGTAATTAAGGAATTAATATTCCTTCATTTAAAATCGAATATGCAAGTTTTGTTTTGTGAGCGAGTAATTACGGAATAAGTAATTCTTCATTTAAAATCCAATATGCAAGTTTTGTTTTGTGAGCGAGTAATTAAGGAATTAGTAATTCTTCATTCGAAATAAAAAAAGGCAAGTTTTTTTTAATGATGCTCAAGGGTTAAAAAAATTGGAAAAAAAATTCAATAATTCACCATCTTTCTAGCGATCAGATTTTACACAACTAAAAATAAATTTGGAAAGCAGGTGGATTTTCTTTTGCCTAAATTTATATAGCAATCAGAGAATGATATAGCACAAAACGTAATAAAACAAACAATAGAGTGTTTATAATAACAAGAAGGCTCTCTCATCATTCACTGACTGATAATTTTTCTTTCTTCAGCAACATTATACAAAACTATATCTATCCAGTTCAACTTGATTTCGATTAAAATAATGATTTAACATTATCCAGATTGCATGTTACAACTTTAGAAATCAAAATTATTACACTTATGAGCAAGATACTACTTGAAACAATTTTATGCAAAAATTCTAACTCAAGTAGTAAGTACACAGTGTAGTAGTAAAAGCAATGTAATTCTTTTTTTCTTCAAAAAGTTAATTTATTACAAAAACTTTTTTTTTAATCAAAAAATTTAAACACAAATGCAAACCAGAAAGAAATCGCATTATAAGAAATGAAACGAGATAAAAGGTTAAAACCACTGATTGCACCTTTCTTCAATAATTATACACTTTTAAATGTTATATTTACAGAGAGAAAATGTTCAAAAAGCAAAATATTAATATGATCGAAACGAAATACATAAATGCAGATTTTAAATGCAAAATGTCTTAAATTTACTTTTTTATCGAACAAGGCATAGTTACTGATGGAAATAGTATATATACTAAGTATACAAATTATTTAACACTTGGAGTCATTTCGCATCCTATTATTTTATCAAAATTGCTTCATTCTAGTTAAAATTATGCCATTCAGATAAAAACAGCGATAAAAATATATATATAAGACAATTATTTCCTTTACAGAGCTTTTGAATTCCAAAACAGTAATTTAATGAGACATCTAAGAAGTGCTAAGCAGATCGTTCTCTGGTCTTTGAATTGCAGAAGAAAAACTCGAATGTTTCAAGAAACGAGCAATATCTTTAGCTTCATTGCGCTATTTCTTCCAACAAGGCGATCACAATGTACAGTATTTGCCCCAAGAGATAAATTTACAACTTTCATCCGACGTCGTTTCAGAAAGGAGGAATCGATTCGTGTAGCTGAGAGCAAGGCCATGAGCATTACGGAAAAGCGAACATCTCCTATAACCAACTCCTTATATTTTGAAAATTCCCGCTTCGTAACAAGGGAATATACTGTTAAGGTTGAAAGTTGTTCTAGAGAAGGGAAACTCAAAATGACGTGCAAATTCATGCACATCTCTAGAAAAATTTCTTGTTCTTCCAAGTAGTTAGGGTGTATACAGAAAACACGACTCATTCTAAAAGTACTGGATGCTTAGAAACAATCACCGCGTTTTCCAGATTTTTAAATGAACTTTTCCTAGACAGTTAGGGATAAGAATATCATTTCCAGTTGTTGAAAAAATGCATGTAAACTGTAAGTTGAACATTCAAACTAAAAACCTTTTTATATGTGTAGATAACAACTTTACCAGCAATAGTAAATTTAATTTTAACAACAGTGAATTTAATTATTTTAAGTTCAATTAGGACGTTGTTTAACACTTAAGTTCGACGATGTGTATACGCTGGATAATCAAGAAATGGAATGGAATTTAATTACTTTTAAGTAAAAGAAATGCGTGCATTTTATACACATAAGTCAATGTAGTAAACGTTTAGAAGGATTTCAGATATTTTCGAAATATGAGGTGGACGAGTCCTACTATATTGTTTTGTTTTTGAGACACATCATTTACACGTACAAAATATATGTGTATGCAAAACATCATTTGAGAATGAAAGATTCGAAAGAATCATTGCCGATGTTTCTCATGTTTCTGACGCAATAGTGAAATCTTATTTTCTAGTATTAATATTTTGTCTTATTCATCATATTTAATTGATAACATAATTTCAAAAGAACGAGAATGTCTTTATTGTGTTTTCGAGACTTATTAATTTAGATGATAAACATCATATTAATAGCATATCAAAAACAAAAGAATGGTTACGTAGTAATCTGAAAGAATAAAATAAAACAATGACTTTTTCCCTTCAAGAAATCATTGAAAATTGACAACTGGACAATGCAAGAATATGTTAATAGGTACTGGAAATAATTTCCAAATATTATCTGATTAATAAAGACCGTTTGGAAAGTAAATTAATTTCTAAGGAAAAAAAAACGACTACTAGAACATATAAAAAGTTTCATTATACTTCAAGCAAAGACCAAAATTGCTAAAGAAAAGTAATATGTAAAGTTTCTAATATTTCTAATTAAGATGGTTCACATTTATATTTTGAAAATATATATAAAAAATTGTTGATACGACTGAAATTTTATACAAATATTTCAATAGAAATGCTCAATTATAAAAGACAACAATATGTTTCTTAACAATTACAAAAAAAATGTCCTGTCTCTTATATAATTATGTATATTAACGATATGGATTGTTTGAATTAAAAACTAAATGAAAATTTTTTTTGAATGTCTTATTTATAACCTTAAAAAAATACTAAAAAGTTAGAAAACTCCCTTTTAAGAAAACAAAACAAAACTGAAGCCTTCTTAGCATTTTCTTCGTGAAAAAAAATGTTTTTTATTAATTTTTAAAGCAATGAGCCTAAATCAAATTGAAAAATAAAAATCACGTTTATCCATCAGCAACAAACGTTTCATGTTTTCGGTTCTAAAGAAAGGTTTCAATTGGGGTGGCATTTCCAATCCAAAAGTGTCGCTTTAATAAGAACTCTTAAGGTTATGTATTCGTCGTTTTCTAAATTGCTTCTCACAGAAAACCGCATATAACGAATAAATGCTCCATCCCTTCCACATGCCCTTAATGGAACATTACCCTTAAGCAACAGTGCCTCGATTCTATGAGAGGCAGAAAGTGTTTAAAAGACTTCGCTCTTACACATAGTTCCATTAATTACATCTTACTTTAGAAAGAAGCCGGAATAAAAGCGAGGGCAAATAAATGTACCCCCTGATGTTCATTCCGAACACCACCCCCGAGCACTAGAATCATCCACCCACCCTCTTTCCACAAACGGAGGGCAAGAAAAAAAATCCGCCCTAGATCATTGCCAGCAAGACAGGGCCACGGCGAAGGCAATTATGCAAATCAGAAGAGGCAATACCCCCCGGGACAAAAGAAGTTGGGTTTATCTTCCGCAGATAGAAGTTCTCGAGGAGATTGCGGCGAATAACATGTAAAACATTTAGTTAGTAAAACCTGGGGAGTTTTAGTTCTGAAGCAGAATCAGAGAGGGCAGCAGGTAGGAACAGCAATGATGATTGAAATGCGCGATGGCCCGGTCTCGTCGTGGTAGTTTGAATTAAGTTTTTAAACTCTTCAGCGTCTAATCCAATTCCTAAATCTGAAAGAATACGCACGGGGATGATCAAAGATGATTGGAATTGGATTTTGGTCGCTTGATACGCATCAGATTCGAATGGGGGGAAAGGGAAAAAAATGGACGTGGACTGTCAATTCCTATTTGAGAGAATCGGTTTATGTCTTCAGATTCGCGACGTGTAATAACTAATATTATTTGTTTAGGTCACATAAATAATTTCTTCATCCACCATAATGGCAATATATGTTTACTCTAGACGTGTCAAATCGTAATCTATATAAATTATACGATTGTTTAATTTTCCAAATAACTTTTAAATTTTATCACACTAAGTGAATAAAACTTAACCCTTTGCACTCCTAAAGATAATTAGATGCAAAATTATTCACCTAATGCAAAGATTTATTTATTGCTATGAAAAATAAATATACAGAATTTGTATAAGTCAAATTTCTTTGAAAAATTAATCTACATCTCTTAACCATTATGTAAGTATTTTTAACAATTAAATTTGAAAAATAAATAAATATAAAGTCAAAATGATGCACAATCTTGAATGGTGAGTCAGAGGCACCATCGGAGTGAAAAGGGTTAATCATAAATAAAGCTCTCAAGGCATTTACAGCCTATTAATAACAAGAAACAACCAAATTAAAATCTTCATGATTAAATATTGTATATATGATTTTACAAACAGGAAGAAAAATTTTAGATATAATTTTACATGTGCCGTGATATTAATGTATGCACAAGAATTCAACTGAATAAAATGTTCATGTTATTTTGAAAAAAAAATTATGAAACAAATATATACTGGAATGCTCATTTCATCCAAAAGAAAGAAGAAATTCAATAAGAATATCCGCTATGTGAACTCTGACATTTGAAACGTGGGGGAAAAAGCAATGGATTCAGCTTTCTACTGAAACATAAAATATATGTTACATGAAAAGAGACAGGAATTCAGATTAATTTTCGAAATATTTTTGTGTATTTTAATTAATAAATGCATTTCATTTGAATCCAGTAGTAAAAGTAAAGCACAAGTGAACTAAACAATCCTCCCATTAAAGAGAACGAAGAAATTTAGTACACCAAATGAAATATGTGCTTCAAAAAAGAAAGGAAATAGCATAGTTTACGCATATTTCTAACCTAAAGTCTTCCATGGAGCCAAAAATGCAGCCTAAAAATATGTTTTAAATGAAATTCAGTAAAACTTGGAAAAGCTAGAGGCTGCTGGTACTAAAAATAACTTCTTCCCGTTTCAAACTTAATTATAAATAACCCCTTTCTAATTACTAGACTCTAAACTTGTCTTGTCTAGTACTTGACCATGCCATTTTTCTTCACTTCGCCAACTTATTTGCAATACTTTTATAGCCTTCTGCTTCATTAGAGTACTTTGTTAGCTGATCCTAATCAGTG
The DNA here is from genome assembly GCA_026289955.1 of Argiope argentata. NCBI lineage: Eukaryota > Metazoa > Arthropoda > Arachnida > Araneae > Araneidae > Argiope > Argiope argentata. The sequence continues at coordinate 7,224,859 of JAOUZG010050968.1, read as the reverse complement.
AAACTTAATTGAATATATTTAGTTAAACATTATCTTAATTTCGCCGGGGAGAATTTTCCAATCGATTTGTCGATATCATGGTTTTTGGGACAGGAAAATAGCTTCACAGATATGGTCACCATTTTTTTAAAGCTTGGTAATCGATAAAGTGTCTTATCGGTTATAAAAAACACTGAAACGAAAAGCTGAAATTGAAAAAAAAATTCTTTCCAAATGTTCGATACAAGAGAATTTGGAATTTTGAAATAATTCAGCGTCAGAAAGACAGATCTAGTTCCTTTTGCACTTCAATCATTTCGTATAATGTACTATTATTTTGTTGAACTTATGTAGGTGTTTTAAAAGCTTCATAAGATTTCTGAACTGCAGATGAATATTCTAATTGCTGCATTATATCAAAAATTATTACATACAATTCAAATTATAAATATCCTGTTTAAACTAATTTAAGTATTTCACTGAATCAAATAAACCAAAGAAAATCGAAAACAGTAAGAATGCAAAGGTAATAATCTATCCTTAATTTTAAAGTCTTATTACAGTGAATAACAATTCTATAAAAATAGATTGGAATTAATATTCAGATTAACTATTTTAAATTATAAGAATTGCAGGAATAAATGTTTAAAAGATTCCACTTATATCTACGAAACGTTTCACCTGATTTTAATATGTGACTTTTAATTATCGTATTATCGCTATTTTTTGTAATTTTTATTAATATTTTTAAGAGTTTAAATTACGTGGTTAATTTCGAATCGTTTAATGAACTAGTTAAAGAATAGTTAGAAGTGACTATGAAAACTCAATTATTAAAAAAAGCAATTAAATCAGATAAAAAATAAAACACAGAACAAATTTACACTATTTAGTGTAAATTTGTCCTGTGTTTTATTTCTTTCTTTTTTTCATGTATATATTATACTTATTATTTCATGTATACATGACATTTTATACTTTTTTTTCATGGAAATTAATTCCAACTACCTTTACAACAGGAAAATAGTATACAATCTAAAAATCAATTTTTCTATAGAAATCAAATTTTAAAGAAACAATAGGCAATTTTAAATCTATTAAATGAATTTGAAAATAGCAAAATATAATACAATCTTAGCTATTTAAATGTAGGTGATTATAAAACACATAGTCACATTATTATAACTATATACTGGACAAAAGATTATATAATTAATTCCATTTATTATATTATTATAAAATTTAAAATATTAATTATGCAATAATTAAACAAATTGTTAAGCAAAGTGATTGTATGTATATTTCACCCTTGTTTTGCATGAGATACAAAACTAAATAAACCTTAAACAACTGATTATTTTTTTAAAAAAATTATGTTGTCGTTTCTACTGGAACTTGCAACGACAAGCTTACTGTTGCAGTCAGCGATTTTAAGCCGAGGATGCGTCTCTTGTTTTAGTAGCGCCAACTAGGGCCAAGAGAGCGTCTTCGCTACTCACGCATCACATTTGCTTGCACAGACTCTTTGCAGGAAGGCACATTCCCTCATCTCACAGATGAAGAACAACCATGCACGAACCGGGACTCGAACCCAGGACTTCCAGATCACGGGAAAGACGTGCTACCTCTTTGGCAGGACGCCGGCGTTTTATTTTATGAAAGTAATTACTCTAACGCTCGGATTTTTACTATGTATTCTTTAGTTTAGTTATTTTATCATATCATTATTCTAATTTTCATTACGCTAATTTTATTTTTAAAGATATTTTTTAAAGCAAACTCTATTCTGACGGATTACATTATTAACATATTCTGGAAATGTACTATTATTAGAACAATTTGTTGACAATTTTCTTCGCAGTTTAGTAAAAGCCTTCATTACTTTTATTCAGTTCATTCAACAGAATTGTGAGCAAACATGTCTATTCATTTCTCGCTAAGACATTTAAAGAGATATGAAAATCAAATCGAAGTGATAGATAAAAGATAATTCAAGAAAATTAATTTATAATATAAAATAATTTATTTGAGATAATTCTTCGGATTACTTTCATGGAATTGGAGGAATCGCCACGTTGATCAGTAATATTATTTTATATTCATATTTGAAATATATAAAATATAATAAGCACTGAATTGTCTGCAATAATTATTTCGAGATTTTTGTGAAGGAATTTTTTTCACAAATGTAAAAGTAAAGTTTTTAATGTCAAAAAAGGGGAAGGAGATTTTTTTTTTGTATAAAAGTAAACCAACATCTTGTAAGTACAAAAATCTGCTGTTTATCAAGCGTTTTTAAGAGAAAAAAAATCTTTATTTGAGCGAATATCCGAGAAATTCGCTTTTCTGTGTCCTCGAATTCCACGGACGATAGGAAAATATTGTATAGCATATTTCTGAACAACATTCTCATCAAAAGATAAAATATGAAATGAATAAGATAGTCTCCTTCTTGAAAGGGATGAAATGTTTTTAGAATTAACATCAGTTTTATTTACTTTTAAGATCCTTAACATTTAGAAGAAAACTGTATATCTTTCTACGAACTAGAGTTCCCCCTTTGATGCCAGAAAATGAGAGCCGTTATTAAATACATTAAGTGAATATATGAAAAGAAGACAAATAAGAAGTACGTGGGAATCAAATAACATATAAAAGCTCTGAATAGAGATCTACCACTGAGCCTGTTTTCAATTACTCACGGAATAAAAAAGGTTTATATTTCAGTGAGATGGTAGTAGGCCCATTCTTCCCAAATAAAAGGAAAACCGATCAATCTTGCAATGGCTTCCCGTTTCTGCAAGTATTTATGAGGGATTATGTCCACGGCCTGCAGCATTTCCACATAGTTCTTCGCCATAGCAAGTATTTCAGCAATATAGCTTGGTATGCAATGAATTCTTTTGTGTCGACTTCGATTCCATTATGCTCCAATTTAATTGTTATTGTTTAAGGATGCAACAACAAACTTACGGCAATGCTCGATTTTTAGGATGGAGTTTCTTCCTTTGCAAAGTTTCGCTGCTCGTCAAAACTAGTAGTCTAATATTACGAAACTACCGAGGCAGTAGGTCAGTTCCACGCCGGTGAAAGAAAAACGATCAATCTTATGAAGGCAATCTTTTTCTGCTGGGTAATTATTTATGAAGGATAGCTTCTATGGGTCCAAGTTCTCCTACAGAGCAGTTTTCGCAGAGAAAAGCTGTATGCAAGGGAATAATACCACCGCATCACGTGAATTTTTTATATCAATTCATTTTCTGCACTACATATATATTATATATGTTACCGTTAATGTGTGAAATCCGTTATTTCATAGATTAACATGAAATTATTGAATTCTACAAATTAACTAGTTCAATTCCTACTCTATTAGCTCACACTCTCCCATTTTTTATATAAAAATATCTTGTTCAAATTTCAATCGTTAATAAAATAATAATCTTTAATCGTTAATAAAATAATAATCTTTAATCTTTTTAATCGTTAATAAAATAATAATCTTCAGTTGTTCCGCATGTATTTTTTTTTCAATTTATTCTGTGCATTTATAAAGTATTTTGATGCTCTGTAATATGTTTTTATGAAGATGTTATTAATATTTTTAATTGAAGAAGTTCTTTTGCAGTTAACTTCAAAATCTGTTTTTTCATTTCCTGCTGTTAGTTCACACTCTCCCTATATAAATATCTTGTTCAAATTTCAATCGTTAATAAAATACTTTTTATTAATCCAATCAAATTCAAGTAAATTTTTTAAACTTTCAGGGGATGACACTTGATGTTTATACAGTTTTTCAAATATTAATTAATTAATTTAATTTAATTGATTTTTAATACTTTAAATAGAGTTTTAGCAGTTTGTAGTGAAAATTGAAATGAACTAACAGTAGCTCAATCAATAAAATGCGAGGATTTCAGTATTTTTCAAGCGAAAGTGAAGAATGCGAGTACAATTCTTGCAACAATCAATATTTTTGTTTGATAAATTATTTATATTAATTGAAATTATTTAATAAAAAGTAATTAAAATAAGAATTTTCTTTCATGAAATTAGTAGGAACTTACTTGAACTTTTTTTATATTACTCATGTCTTTCAAATTTTTGAAATATCATTCATACAGCAATTTTCAAGAATCTTATTAATTCCATTAGTTAAACTGATGTGAATATTTTTAAAAACCTCATTTATCTCTTTTTAATAACGCATTGCTATTGCGTTTAAACTTGTAGTGGATGGCATTTGATGCTAATACAGTTTCTTCAAATATTAATTCATTAGTTTTTTATCAATTAATTAAAATCTAACTTTCTCGCCAAAAGTCTTCATTTCCCCACCGCCAAAAAAGTAACGAATTCAGTTTGTTTTTTCCTCACACTGGTGAGGCTAGGCTTAACATGTTTTCGGCCGATTATTTTAAACGATTATGTTTATTTTCATAATGTTTGATGCCTTTAAAAATAAACATTGTTAATTAATGAATTTTTCTGGTTCATTTTGCAGTACTTTAGAATTAAAATAATACAAAATAAACAAAATTAGACATTTCTAATCTGTACTGCGTTCCCCAACTGGAGTAGAAATATCACGCATTCCATTGTCACAATTGGTTTTGAAAATTCAACGCTAGTATAATTTTTTTAATCTATTATTTATAGTAATTGTAATTGTCAGGCCGGGATAGTCTGTTTGGGATGGCGTTGGATTCGTATCCCTTGGGTTGCGAATTTGAACACCATATATTGAAATGAGAATGGAAATTACAAAGAAAGCTTTGTATTTTGCAGCTTAATACTGTGATTCTGTCATATTTATGGACTTTTTTATATTAATTGTAATTATTTTTAAAAAGTAACTGAAATAAAAAAAATTGTTAACCTTAGGAATTCATTAAAAAATTGTTTTTTATATTACTTTTTTTCTATAGAATAACTATTATTTGATAGTTAAAGTATGATGTACGGTACTCGAAAGTTCTTTGAACCGGTTTTAGCTGCTTTTAGTCAGTTTTGATACGCTTATGAATTTTTTTGATAATATTTAAATATAACTATTTCTGCAACATATTTTTTTCCCCTTTCTGTTCAACGAAAGTATCAAAATGAGCAATAATAAATTACATTATCTGTTTTTCCTTATTATTTATAAATAAATCATCCCCAATAGGGATAAATCTATTTTCCCGATAGAATTTAGCTATTTATGGTAAATTAATTTATAAAATAAGTATGAAATTGTTTATTTTTTACTTTAACGGTCTATCATTAGTTATTTCATGAAATATCTACTTATTCTATGAAAAAAATGAATTATACAATTTAATGGAAACATATACAATTAATAGATAATTTATATAGATTACTCTTAATTCAAAAATACACAGATATGATTTTCCCCCTATATTACAGTAATCAAAAGAGTATTTGACTAAAAGAAGAAAAAAAAAAGGCTTTAGAATGTAGAAAACATAGCATTCAATAAAGGATTAAAAGCACCCATTGTAATAAGATAAACCGAAATTTTCTGTAACTCATAAATTTGAAAGATTTTATCATTAGATTTTACTATTGAAAATTGAAAACTACTGAAGTATCAACCTAACTGAAAAGAAAAGTGATCAATCTTAAAAGTTGTTTTCGTTTTCTACAAGGTAATTATATATGAAGGATTCTTTAGGCGTGAAAGTTATCTTTCACAATAACCGCGAGTCCACTGAAGCAATAATTAAAACATGAAAGCATAAAATGGATAGTTTCATAATAACTAAATTAATTTAGATTTCACAATAAGCGATAGGTATTCAGATACACTTTTTTTCACTCGCCAATTTCAAAACATTATTTGTAGTTCACTTATATCAGCAGTAAAAAAAATCAACAAAACAAATCCTTCGCGCGCGCGCACACACACAATCACATTTTAAATAAATAGCTTAAAATTTATTTTTAAATATATCAATTAGGTTGGTAATTCCATTTTTTTAAAACTTCCATTTAAAAATATACCATTAGGACTTTCTCTAAATAATTTCATTGAAAACAAAATTTCAGATGCTACATTTGCAAAATGAAGTAACATTCAATCTTAAACTTAAAAAATGCAAATTTTATCGGTGTATGATCACTTATATTGAATCTTTTATTTACATCACTCATCAGAAATCGTTGCTTTATAAAAACCATATTTTTTAATAATGGGATGAAAATTTAAAACCCTATTTAAAGAGTAAACTATCTCCATATTTTAATTTTGACTGTTTTTTATGACATTTCATAAGCATAATAATTTTATATTCAGTAAATAAATGTTTTAAAAATGACAAAACAGTCTTGCCGAAAATGTTCTGACTGACAAAAAAAGAATGCCGAAAATGTTCTGAAAATGAAAGAACATACTAATACTTTTCTCATTTAGATGTATCAAGTGTATTTTATAGGAAAATTAGCTTTCAGAATTGCCACATAAAAATATATAATTTATAAAGACGGTTAAAAAAACGTGACGGGGACCTGATATTAAATTCAGAAACAGAAGACATATGTATTTTAAAATCACACGTTGGCTGGACAGTATGATTGGATGCTTTGATGGGAATTCTTAGAGCAACACAATAACCTCATTCGTTTTCTGCGCATTTGTATCGAGTTAAAACACTGGAGTCCCCATAAAAAGAAATTGAATTTCATTGAAAAAATCTGCCTCGGAGAAAATTTACCTTTTACGCTCAATTTATTTTCCTTGGTGTAAAATACAAATGTTTCCAGAGAGTCTGAAAACAATACAGGAACAACGAAAACGGAAGTGGATGTTCCGTGAATCTCTCGGAAGAAAAAAAAAAATCGAATTGTCTAGCGAATTTCCTGTTGATCAGAATTCGAGAATAAAAAATAGATTCAGAACTCCTTCGACCCAACGGCCTTGGATATTTGTATCCTGAAATAAAATTATTGCTAGAAAGAATAGTACTAAATAAAAAATAATGACATGTGAACAAAACCAGGGAATTTTTCCTGACAGCATAACAGATGAAATGATGAATCGAAATAAGTTTTGAAAAATGACGAAGAAAAAACCGGAATAAACCACAAAAAATGCGCATCTAAATTAAAATTCTATCTCAGTATAATTCGCCGAATTTTGATCAAAACATGTTTTCTGACAAAGAAATAATTCAAAAATTTATAATTTCACGTAATTTTAATTTTTAAAATATGCTTTTCAAATCGAAAAATAATCAAACAGGACAAAATTTATTGAATCTGAATTCAGAGAATATTAAATAAATAAATATATGGATTCAACTGGAAAAAATTTAATGTTATCTTTTGGAGTTAAAATGAATCTACTTTAATTGTATTTTACAGGCATAAATAATTGTAAATAAGTCTTTAAAAAGAAGTTTAAATCCAATATTATTTCCAATAATCCAATTTCTTAATATTCAACATCCATATAAATTACAAAACCTATTCAATTCAAACCTACAAAATATCTTTTGTTATTATTTATTTTTCCATATTGTTTCATTCCAATAAATACTTTATTTAAAGAAAATGATTCTAAACTCGAAGTGATTAGTTTAATGCATAAGGTTTAATTGTGCGACAGATGTCCTGTTATGTATAAACTACAAAACTTATTCTATTTAAATCTACAAAACATCTTTTGTTATTATTTATTTTTCCATATTGTTTCATCCCAATTAATATTTATTCAAAGAGTACAATTATAAGTTCAAAATGATTAGTTTATTGCATAAGGTTCAATTGTGCGACAGATGTGTTGTGTAAAAACTACAAAACTTATTCAATTTAAATCTACAAAATGTTTTATTTTATTATTTATTTTTCCATATTGTTTCATTCAAATAAATATTTTTTTAAAGAGTACGATTATAAACTCAAAGTGATTAGTTTAATGCATAAGGTTCAATTGTGCGACAGATGTCCTTTGTGTATAAACTACAAAACTTATTCTATTTAAATCAACAAAATATCTTATGTTATTATTCCTTTTTCCATATTGTTTCATTCCAATCAATATTTTATTTAAAGAGCACGATTCTAAACTCAAAGTGATTAGTTTAATGTATAAGGTTCAATTGTGCGACAGATGTCGTGTTGTGTAAATAAAACGTTCCATCAACATAAAAGAATTTTAAAAGACGCCCTGAAGAGATAAATCAAACATTAACGGACGTCTGATAATGTGCCGAGCGAGCATAATTCACGCAGGGTGCACAGAAAAGGATTTATCATTGTCAAGAAACATGTCTAGGGACACGGTGCAAATATCGCCAGTGAATTCTGCATTTTAAGGCAGTAGGTGGCAAAATATTACACCCAAATCCTAACCAACGCAAGGCGAGTAATGTGATTTTCTAAACTCTCTGCGTAGAAATATTCAGAATTGCAAACGAAATTACATGCGTCGACAGCTTTTGCCGTAATGACAATCCTACAGCATTCGAAGTCTTTTTGAAAACGCACCAAGCCAGCAAATTAATCTCGAAGCTGTTGCAATTACGGCGCAAATGGAAGTTGTCCACGGAGAGAGCTGCGCCTTTAGTTTATGAATCCCCGATTCAGAGCTAATTTAATACCAGTTAATTTCTCATTAAGCCGTCAAACTTTTGATGAAGTTTCCATGTCCAAATATGATCATGTTGGGAGGTGATTTTTCATCTGGAGCTAAAGATGATTGGCTAAGAAATTAGAGCTTTGTATCTAGATTTGTCTTGGTAAACAACTTAACTTTGAAGTCGGTAAACATGATATCCCAAGAGCGCTTCATTTAAATGCTTTAACTTCATTAAACCATTTATTTAAGAAATTGTTCGAGACTAAATAAACTTCACTTAGTATAATAAAGATGGAATGACAGTTAATGTGCTTTGATCAAACATTATTTTACCATTAGTAGTAACGTGGCGCTAGCTCTGAACAATATTAAAAGTTGAAAAATAGAACTGTCATTTGTAAACTCTGATTCCATAGTAAGTTGCTTCAAACTATACCGCAAAAAATGCATTCACTTTTTAAATCGTTTTTATCAGTTAAACAAAAAAAAAAACAAAAAATGAGTTTGAATTGTATGATAAAAATTGTAAAAAATGATAAAAAGCTTGTTTTTCCTCATCGATGTCTCTAATGATAGCAAATATGATAATCTGTCATTTACTTTTTATGGAGCAGATTATTCGTTCTAGTGCTATCATGTTTAGCTTATAACAAATAATTTAAAACTGGGTGCTCACGTGGCTATTTTTGAAAATTAGATATGTAGTTTTAAATTTTTGAAAATAAATTTAAATTTTCATATTTTTAATCAATGGAAGTGAGAAATTTTTAAAATAAACTTTTAGCAAAAAATTTAACCATCTTTTATACAAAGTTGAGCTTCATCAATTACGTGGAGTTTGAAAAAATAAGAAAAAAGAATTTTACAGAATTTTCAACCTTCTTAAAGCAAAAAATTAAACAACCAGCCTTAAAAAGTTCTTAATAAAATATTTAAGGTAACTATTTTGAATTGAATTTATTTGTATTAACAACATTGCACTACTATTCGATATTTCTTTTAATTTAGTGATAGAGAAAACATTTTCTGTGGAAATAGCATTATAAAATGTTTTCCGTTCCAAACTGGATAGTTGATGGAAATACTTCACGATCTTATATACAGCACTAGTAGCATAACAGGAACTGAAATCTACATAAAATTATAAAGCATATCATGTATGATTCTGTATATTTCAATTTAATTATTCGACACAAGCCCTTAGGTTTACATATTAATCTATACAGCCATTAGTGTATGTGAGTAAAAGCTGAACAAAGAATCGTACTTTATAAGAAAATGCCAAAAATATTTGCAAATGCGAAATTACTAAAATTTTATGCCTTCATCATTTTACAGAAATTTGTGTCAAATCAACTGCAAACATTTTAGCAATATGAAGGCTTTATTTCAGATAGAGCTGACTCTGAGACAGAAAGAATGCATGCAGAGCAGAACGGAGCAAACAGCTTTAATAATTAATTGCTCCTGTCTATCCAACGTATCAGAATATTTTTGATCATCTATTGTTGTCTACGAAGTTATTAAGTGTTCCTTAAAATCATTGCTGGCAGTCAATATTCAAACAGCTGTCAATAACTAAAAAAAAAGTGTCTAGAAACTGCTCGTTACTCAGAATTTAATTATCTCATATTAAAATCTAAACACTACGTCGTCCACAAAAATAGCGGGTGATGAACTAGCATATGAATTTGCGATTTTTCACTTTTAAACAGAAGTTACAGTTTTTACAACATATCTCCAGATATACTGGATCAATTAAAATTATATAATACATGTATAATATTTTTTGTGTGGAGCATAAATACAATTATTTTACCTTTACTGATATTTAACTAAGACTATAAATAAGTGCGGCAATTTTTAAGATAAAAATAATATACTCAAACATTTTCATATCATAAGTTATTTTAGTAAAGATTGTGCTATGTTATGTTATGTTAAGATAATTCAATTTTAAAATTTTAGAAGCAAAATAAAGGAATGACATTTAAAATGAGGAAATGTTCGTAATAAATTCGAATAGCATTACAGTGAGTATAAAAACACACCAAAAATTTAACATATTAGCTTATCATTTAAGAAAAAATTGAGATAGCTCATTTCCGAAACAGATATATGTTCTTTGCGAAAAGGAAATTACGAAGTCATTGAGATGAAAGAAACTCAATAATTAAAAATAATCCAAAATCTAGCTTGAAATTCCTCAGTGTAATTAAAGAATCTGCTGAAATAAAACAAAACGAGGAAGTGAAATCTAAACTACAAAATAGAAGAATTTACAGTCGAGAAACACTTTTAAGTCTTGAAGCATGCATCACCAGTAGTGGTAAAAGGATCCAAAACTATTTCTTTGAATGAAGAATAAACACACTCCATCAATCAGCAATTGCAGTTAAAACGAGTTTTAAATAGTATAACATCCCAGCTGCGTTGGCAAAATTTGAAACAACTGAAGCAGCGGAACGGCGATGCTCAGCAGTGACATCTTCAGGAATCTAAATAAAAGCGAAGCACAATGCAAATGAATTGACTTCAATCTGTAAGACAACAGTAATGACCCAAAACAAAGAACAGGATTTAATCAACCACCTGCGCTAAAGAAAACAGAACTTGTGCAGAAAAGCATGCCCAAATAAACGATTTTACAACTAATGAAGAGACAGCAATTAACATTTTTAACCGTTCATTTCTTTTTAAATTTCAACAAGACCACCAGAGTCTGCTAATGAGGAAATAGATTAATCTTTTAAAATATCATAAGGGCCATGGGAAGTATTCAGTAGTAAAGTTCGCACTTGTATCTAGGTGATTACAATAATTTATGAAGGAAAACATGACGAAAGTTATTTAATTTGGAACAACTTTAAAATTCCAGTCTTCAGAATTCGACATTTGACACAAAGAAAAAAACAATGGAAATGATTCACGGTTAATATTACATCATAAAAGGGACAGATGATGGATATATAATGATGTAAACAACTGAAAGAGTAGCCCTGTTTTCTGATTTTTACAATAATAAGATAAAGAGTGTGAATAATAATGAAAACTTCCGTATACTTATAAAGTAAGTTTTTAAATTTGAAAAATAATTACAAGCACTTGTTTAATTTAAATAAGAATTTTTCAGAAGTTAAAAACAAACTTAAGTTTAAAAAAATTCTAATGCAACTTATAAACAAATAAAAGTATAAAACCATAAGCGAATGCAGCCCTATTCGCACCGATAAAACTAACAAAGGTTTTACAAGCACTTGTACCATATTCTGACCATTAATTAGCTGTTAAAAGTACAGTAAACGATTTGTAAAAAGACATGCAACATTGGCACCAATGTTAGTACATTCCCTCATAACGGATATTCATGTTCAAACTACAAATTAAACATGTCAGCACCAATTATATATATATAATAAAGGCATAGAGAAATGAAAAACAATGGAATGAATTAAAAAAAACAGTTCTTAATTAGCTTTCTTTTCAGTCATTCCTGTCCCACCCACATATTGCCAATGAAGAGATAAGAAATTAGTGCAATGAACTTGACGATTCACACCAATCATATTTTAAACGGCAAGATGCTCCGTTTGCGTAAGTACTTGTAATAATAACTTCCAGAACTTAGTTCAGCCTACATCACACTCCCACTGATTTCATCTCCACATTAATAATGACTCAAGGACGTAAATGTAATGATGAGATAAACATAGCACGTCCCACCGTTTTCTATTCAATGAAATTCCATCATTCGTTCATATTTTTTCCCCCAAGTAGTGACTTTCTGGAAGTGGAACAAAGCGTTTTCTATGTGTGATGGAAATGTTTACAATTTATTGTACCGTTCTCGGACACTGAAATAAATGAATAAGACTCACAAAAAGAAAAAATAATAATGGAGAAAATGGGACAAGGATCCTCTAAGCAATTACATAATTTGCATACAAAACTTACTTTAAAATTATTATCATAACTTAACAAAGATAATTATAAGTATGAAGCCAACACATGCCATATTTCATGCGTAAAAATGATTAATTCTATATGCGTTATCAATTTTCAAACAGTTTTATAAGTTAATATGCTGTTGCGAAACTATATAATTATTTTAATATTTTTACTACCTATCAGCGACATCTGAAAGAATTTGTTTTGATTGATGTGAACAATTTCACTTCAAATCTGTGTCTGAAGCACTAAACAAGCATAATTATACACACAGAAAGACAAACAACTTAAACCTCATTTTGATTTTATCTAAAATATAAATAATTACCATTTCTTTGAAATAAACTTGAATATTCAAAAACAGACCAGTTATTCTCTTTTTTCTATCTGGCATTAAAACGAATGAAAATTTATTTCAGGTATAGTGTTTGTCAACTGTAATGCATGCTCTATTTAGAAGCTAAGCTTATCCAATGTTTCATTTCTTCTGCAACATGACTGTTTAATTTTAGAACATA
>JAOUZG010050968.1:7169806-7192961 GCA_026289955.1 Argiope argentata | reverse complement strand
AAAAAAAAAATCACAGAAACTATATTTAATGAAATCTTCATGCGCTTAGGGTTGCTGATATATCAGGTCGAGAATACATCAACAGACTTGCCAGTTGCCATGGATTTTGTGAAGATTCTGTGTTTTTTTCCAATTATGAAATTTAATAAGACTGAATTTTTTGATTAAAAAATTAATTTCAAATATTGACATTACTAGGTTTTTTAATTAATAATACTATGAAAAACAGTTCTAGTTTAGACAATAAAAAAGGAATAAATCATATTATCGACACATTTCGTATAAGTGTATTCATCCATTTCCAGGATTTTTCTGAACGAAAATATATGCTAATAACTAAAATGGCATATTAAATTTTTGTCTTCATGAATCGAGATATAAAACATATAATATTTTCAGCATTTTCATGCTTGTTTTTATGACCGTTAAAGACAGACAATAATAGTCTGAAAAATTAACGTAATATTCTAAACTAAATAAAAACTCCGCATTAATTTTGGATCATATTTCGTAATGCAAGAAAAATTCAGTAATTTTAAGTCTTTTCTCAGAAAAACTCTTAGAGAAATCATCTATTGTAACGAAAATGACAAAGTAAACGCGGTGCTTATCAATAGACAAGCAATTCACTTTTTTTAAACTAAGTAATACTGTCATTTCACAAAATAAATCACTTGGCATAGACAGTGTATATCTATTTCAGTTCTAGCCTTGAAACAAACCATAAAAATGAAGAAATGTTAGCAACTAAATTTCCCCACAACGTCTACGGTCATCCATCATTTCCGTTCTAGGTTTTGGGAAATTTAATTTAAATCCGGTTTTGTTTCGCTCAGAGAGTCATGGGGGTGTGTTATTAGTTTAAGAAAAAAATGCATCTCAAAGAAAATGAATAAATTGCGGGCAGAATAAATGTAAGGTTTAATGTTTATTAAACGATCGACACAAAATAATGACAAAAATAATGCCATGAAGGTAACTATAACACACCACACAATGCTGATTAGAAAAATTTCTAGCAAGAAAAAGAATTTAAAATAGAGAATTTTCTAAACGAAGCAGGTGGCTTTCTTGCTTATTTTCATCTATTCGTCATAAGAGTATTAAGTGTTTTTATATGATTCTATCTCTGATTTAAAAAGTCTTAGTCCTCATTAATGCTAAGACTTTCAAAGCTTTATTAGCAAGCAATGTTTTATGAATGAATACGCAAGTCAAATACTTTACATAAAAAATATGATAGTTTTAATTTTAATACTAGGGCTTCAACTTTAGCCATATCAGGTGGTTACTAAAAGGGCGTTAAATTAATTCAAATGATTCTCAAATACTTTTGAGACGGTAGCAGATAACCCTAGGCCCGAACTCGCAATCTGAGAGTTAGTAGCCGAGTAACATGACCATTGAGCAAAAGTGACACTTCAGCTCGAGAGCTGTTATTTGGCTTTTAAAGCTTTCACCACATACTCTACCACCAGTGAGTCGGTGGTAAGACGAATGATTACAATTGTGCCAGGTTTTATGGCAAGCATGTGTGTTAGTTTTGGTGGTGATGTCGGACGGTTGTATTTAATGCTCCTCGTGGCTTACTGTTGCCGATAGAGGACGCCACAGTAGCTGAACGAAGCTGCGTACAAAAGTTGCTCATTCAAGATCGCCAAGTTACCATGCAGGCGGTAGCGCGTCGAACTAGGGAGGAACTCGCAACCTGAGAGTTGACAATCTGAGGTAACATGACCATTGAGCAAAAGCGCCACTTCAGCTCGAGGATTGTGATCTAGCTTATAAAGATTTCACCACACTTTTAATATACACTGAGAATAATGTGATAGGGATTTTTCATGAATTAAACGTTGTTGCCCTTAAATGGAAAGTTGTTAAACCTAACTTATTAAATGCAGAACTAATGAAATGCAACTCCACTAATGGCTTGTTGAATCTCTCTTGTTTTTTAGTCGAGGACTAATGATAAAGAGGTTGTGTGCGTCTAACGGTTAAAGAGATCTTAAGGCTAACTGCCCCACATTCGTGTTTTGATTAGAGGAAAACTTTAGCACTCAGCTATTTGATCCTTCATGGAGCCCCCGGTACATGAATCTATCAGCTTTTGAATAATTCTGGTCAGAGAAAAAACAGCCAGAGCTGAAATTCTATAAGCTTGTTTTTCCAACTCATGCCTAACTCATTCCGAAAAACAATATTATTACGCTATTAAATATAAATTTAATAATTTTATAATAAAAGATATCTTACATCTTGACATTATCTTCACTTCCAGATGTGCTGTTTTGTCATATTTCATTATGTATTTGTTAAAATTGAATCCCAAAGGAGTTCAATTTTTGAAATCTGACAATAATACCAAAAAATAAATTGATTTGTATTATTTTATCTACAAATTTATATTCAAATCGTGTAACAGAGATAACGAGCTCCGAACTGTTACCATGAATCTTAAAATAAATTTCAATTGTAATTTTCCTTTCACTTTTTTTCAAAATAAAATGAGTGCCCCCCCCCAAATTCCCGCCCATTTTAAAGTTGATAGATGGTGTGACAGCATAATGTGCTGTTCAATCTCTCCTTTCAAAAATAAAGAGGAACTATTTTCTGCTCAAAAATTTATGATAAAATAATTCTGCTTTCTTTTACTGTATTTCTAAAGATTTCAATTTTATTTTTAATTTATACAGAATATTTAAAATCTTACCAGAAAAATTAGAAGATATTCTTAAAAACCAACATTTTTCGCTTTTCAATTGAATGAGAATACAAAAAATGGGGACCCTGCGGTAAATAAAATTCAGCACCTTCACGACATAAAATCACAATTTATGCATTTTGCATTTAAATACTCCAAGTACTTGAATTAGGTATTCAAAATTCTAAAAACCTATTTCTTGAAAGAACAACATACGACAGTTTTTATTTGAGGTTCAAAATAGTTGCTTCAGAACGTCTTATCAAGGAAAATAGCAACTGCATAAAAGAATTTTTAACTTATTGCATGAAAATATATATATCGATTTTTTGCCACTCTTTTGCCATTCAGGCGCAAGTTCTCGAAAACTGCACAAAAAAAAAATGTTTTTAAAAGTCGATAAATGCTTTTAACAATGACATTTATTCGATTAAAAATTTTTCTCTTTTTCCGTCCATCTCCCTCCCCCCCCGCCCGTGAAAAAGCTGTGTATTCGAGTTGAATTCTTTCGAATTCACTCGCTATTTTTTAAGGGAAACGAAAAACTGTTTCGACGTTCTCGCTGTTCGTAATTGATTATTCGTTTGTAATGCACAATAAAATGATAGAAATAAACAAAAATCACTTCATCTGAAGTTTTAAATCGGAGAACTACATATTCGGCATAAAAGTGCCATATTTAACAAATTGCGCACGGCAAATAATTCGTAAAGATTTCTTCTCGTGTCCAGACAGACATCAGATGCATTTGTTTATGATTTTTGACAAAGGGCAAATGGAAAGATGTCATCTAGAAAAAGCAAGGCATTGAACCTAAAATTATCAAAGGGGGGAAAAAAGTAAAAGAATAAAGTTCTCGTCTGATAATTCTGGAGTGATGTCACTATGGATAAAATAATAAATAATTTTATGCATAGTTGCATTTTACTTTTATCTCTAACGATAAATATGAATAAAGTAGGCAGTATCAAGCTTATCAGAGTTTTAAGCTAACGTTTAACACTCAGAAACATAAATGGAACTGAAAATCGTATCAGCAGTTTTATTGTTTTTTATAGACAAGCGTTTTCGAGTCGTTAGACACAGAAACAGACTTAAACTGTTATTAATTTGCTATATTTTATTTAAATACATAGGCCTTTAATGAAAAAAATATTAAAAAATAATTTGCATTTTTTAGTTTACTAAACGTTGTGCTTTTTAGTTTTTTAGTATTCGAAAAATTATTTAAAAAATCCATCCTGTAAACTTTTGTCAATAATCATAGACCTAATTCGAACAAATTTTCTCTATTTAAGATCAACATAATATTATTTGTAAACTAATAATTTGTTGGATGTATAACCAATCCATGAAATAAACACTATATTTATTTAAGTGTTTTCATTAAACTAATAAAGTGTGTACAAATAAAAAAACAAGAAAATCAGAGAAACCAAATTAAATCTGGAAAGGTCTTTCTGCAAAGGTTTCATAAAATTTCTGTACTAACTGCAAAAGAATTGGTGAATAAAATAATAAAAATTTAAGAGAAATATATCATGTTATAGAAACGAATGTAAAAAAATAATCTAACTATGTACCAATTTACAGCCCAACAGATTTGGAGATTTCCAACTCTTTATTTTTTAAACAAGATACTAAGCGGTGCACTACTAAGGTACTAAGCGGTGCATTACACATAATACAACAATTTACAGAGCAGGTAGTTGGAACTACAGCCATCAAATTTGGCACATCTTTATTTTTGAGTAGTAGGTGCTTAGTATGAAAGGCGTTTTCGACATTTTATTCCGATTTTTAACATAAAAAAACTAATCAAAATTTTAACTTTTACCTCTACAACTTAAAAATAAGGTTATTGCACAAAAGATCTTCTTCAGTGATATCAATTTTGTTTCCAAATTTTTCTTTTCTTTTAATAATTTTAAAAGAAATTTTTAAATATTATTTGTCATACAGTTTTTTACTATTGCTGTAGTTAATTTCAAATTAATATCCCCATTCGTCAATATTTTGATTTTTTAAGCGATAGTTTTTACCACTAAATTTAAAGCAGAATTTTGGCTTTTATTAACACGACAATGTTTTTAATAGGGAATTCTTCCTACGTAATATTCAAGTACATAATTCAACGTTTAATACAGTCAAGCCAGATGAAAACAAGACCAAAAATAAAATCTTATTAAACTGTAATGTTTTGGTACATAAGTTTCACAATATTACTTTTAAAAAGTGTTGTTGTTGTTGTTTCTTATGGCACTTGCCATGGACAAACTCGCTGAGGTAGTCAGAGATTTAAGTCTTATCAGTATCTCTTGTTTTGTAGTATTGCCAACCAGGGCCAAGACTTTTGCTACTCACTCATCCCATTCGCTTGCACAGCCCCTTTATACAGGGGCGCACATTCCCACACCTTACAGATAAAACACAGAAGAACAATCATGTCCGAACCAGGACGCCCAGATCACGTGGAAAACTCGCTGCCCCTATGCCAGGACACCGGCACTTTTTTAAAAGTTCAGGTAAAAAGAAATAAAATCACAAATATGCTACTTCCCCTGACCTACCACACGAATCGAGTTCAAAAACAAGTTGATTGCGTCCCACAGACTTTCAAGATTATAAGTCAAACGAAGGTTCAAATATCGCAGTCTCAATTCAATATTGCCCTATATAAAAAGTCCAAAAACTTCTACTTCCTCTTTTATAAAACAAGAGAGGCTTTAACTTTTTCTCTCAAAACCTCTTCAAAAGCGAAAGAGAGCCGACTTAAAATTCCTACGGCAGTTTCCAACAAAAGAAACATTTCTTCAAAAAGATCCTCTTTTCAGGGTTTAAGCGTATTGAGGGCATCCATATTGGAGCCCCAGAATATTTTTTTATGCGATTTATAGCTACAGAGCATAATTTAATATTCCATTAGGCACATAAAAATATTTGGAATGATTAGGGTATGTAGTGATTTTAAACCCTTTGTGATGAAAAATAAGAAAGTGTTAATGAAATTTGTAACTAAAAAAGTATTTATTCCTCTGAAAATCTAAAAAGAAATTCTGTTTAAATGTACAACTTATGACATATTCCTAAATTGTGAACTAAATGGCTTTTCAAATAAGAAAAACGTCTTGAAGTACTTTTATTTAACTTGGTTTGTTTCAAGTTAGCAAAGATGCACTTTTGAAATCCAATTTTCAACAAGATCCTTATGTGTTACATCTTTCAAGTTTTCTATATCTGAGTATTCTTAAGGACAATACGCTAATGAAATATTTTGAAAGCTTAGTTATCAGTTAATCAGTAAATTTAATTAAATTTTAATTCTAGCACATGGCGTCACCTGGTGAAGAATTTAAATAAAAAAGATATCGAACTATATAATATTTGCAATAAGGAGTTATCACTTCAAGACTAAAAAAACAAAAATATAAATTTAAAAATTACTTTTTAGTACACCCATAAAAATGGGTTTTTATAAAGGTTTTTAATTTATATATTTTGTAATATTTTGCATTCATCGCTTTAACTACAATAAATACATTTAGTATTTTCAATTTGTAGCATTTAAAATAATTTTTCATTATAAACAAATAACAAATAATGGAACCATGAATATTTTGGAGTGAAAAAGGCAACAAAACAATCAATAATTTTTAAAATTTTGTTAAGTTAATGTTTTAATAATGACTACTACCCAAAATTTACTACAATTGACATAATTTTTTATAAAAAAAATTATATGTAATTTATATATTTTTTACTACATCATAAGCGTTTTTCTGACTATTAAACCTTGAAAACAAAATAAAAAAAGGTTTTTCAGGTTCAAGGTAACAAAAGGTAATGATTTTATTTCAAATAAAAAACATCAATGATTTAAAATGTAGTAGAAACAATGCAACAGACAATAGTCTAATTTACTTCGGCATTTGTATTGCTTTTTTATTTACTAGTTTTCCTCATGTAATTTTACCTGGCATTTATAGCAATCATATGAGCTGTTAACTACATGAATATTATTTTAGTAATAAATTAGTCACGCATATTAGAATAATAATGCGAAAATAATTAAATCCAATTTCAAAATAACAACTGTTATTTAAAATGGGAGAGTCAGAATTATATAACTCCTACACGAGTTTTAAGTTCAGCATATCAGAAGATCAAACTACAAATTTTTCTGGAAATAATGATAAGATAAATAAATCGGATATTAGAATAATAATCTTAACGATGCGAGCTACATATCAATATTCTAGTCATTAATTTTTTCTACCCTTCGGAGAAACCCTGCACTGATTTGGCTTGTTGAAGCATGGTCTTCTCAGAATCTTTGAGACAAATTGACACATGTTTCACTTTTGGCGAATATCAATTAAACATTCCCTTCCGACCTCCAGCCTCTCCCTATAATAGATTGTCATCAACGCCTGCACTCCACGGTGACTTATTGACACTTAGGGCGTTACAGGTTCAACGGGGATACAAATTAATCAAACTTGTGTAGCCCTTTTCATTTGCTTTTTGACATGATCTCGAAATGAATAGCGAAGTCATTTGTTCCACGAGAAATTCTGCGTAGGAATTAAAGCACGAACTTTTCCGTCGGACTTTCAAAATCATGGTTAAAAATTAATTTTCTTGTTCCGGAGGAACTGAAAGAGATGGCCTTTAACAAATTCAACAGAAACTCACTAATGGAATCATTTGAAATATTAAAAAGGAAAGATTGTTATCTCTTGGTAAATATCATCATTTAATTCAGTTATGCTATTTATGATTTAAATTTGTTTCCGAACAATACCTAGAAAATGGATCACTGGTGTCTTCTTAAAAAGATGTTTGAAAGAGGCAATGGATAAACACATTGTGTTTGGGTTGGAGGTTACTTATATGGAGTAAAAATATTTAAGTGGAACATAAAATTATTGAAAAGATTGATCCATAGTTAGAAAATGATGCAAAAATCAGAAAATAAAATCTTTTCGCTGAATTAAAAAAAGTGTAAATGTAAAAAATATAATGATATCTTATGACGGGAAAAAATTTAAAGAATAAGTCATACGCTATATTATTGATTTAGATTCAGTTAACTAACTAGATAAAAAATAAAAACGGTTTTGTAACTTAATTGGTTTAATAAAGAAAATTTCGATTTCGAATTAAAACAGTACTCTGCTTACGTAACAGGAGCCTAATGACTTTTATTTTTATTGACAAAAATTAAGTTTTATATATATATATATATATATATATATATATATATATATATATATATATATAAGTGAATTCTTACTTAGGACAACAAAGAAATTTTATATTTTAGTTACTTTTTATTAAATAATTACAATTAATATAAATAATTTATCAAAAAATTATTGATTTTCGCAAGAATTGTATTTTCAGTCTTCAGCTTCACGTGAAAAATACTGAAATCCTTGAATTTTACCGATTGAGCTACTGCTTATTGATCTCAATTTTCATTACAAACTGCTAAAACTGTATTTAAAGCATTAAAAATTAATTAAACTTAATTTAATTAATTAATATTAGAAAAAACTGTATTACATCAAGTGTCATCCACTGCAAGCTTTAAAAAATGTATTTGAACTTGGGTGGGTGAATAAAAAGTATTTCATTAACGATTGAAGTATTTTATTAACGATAGGGAGGAGTGAACTAACAGTAGGAATTAAAAAAAGAGATTTTGAAGTTAACTGCAAAATAACTTCTTTCATTAAAAAATTATTAATAATATGCTCATCAAAGTATATTACAGAGCATTAAAATACTCTATAAACGCTCAACACAAATTGAAGAAAAAAATCCAAATGGCATACGGAATAGCTAAAGAATTAAAAAAATCTTCTCAGATAAAATGCCTCTTTAAAGACAGAGTTTTTATCCATTTTAAGAAGAGGAATTTAAAATCCAATTACGATTTTAAGATCTGTTTCCTTAAAGTTGAGCTTTAAAAATAAACAGCCACGCGTAAACACTATTTCTAAACCAACGTTCAGAATTTCTAATTGCGTAAATTTTAAGACCATTATTCAGCTCTGAGTATACGAATGCTGTGCAACATATAAATTGAAATTTGTACTGACGAGTAATTAAACTTGTTGGGTCTCTAGGGATCGTTTCAAAACCAGGCAATTAGCGTTTAGGCACAGGAGTCTCCCATGCATTATCTGCCTCTTTCTGCACCTGGATACTCTAGCTAGTTTTCATTTTTACTTCCTCCCAGCTAATGTTCTGTTCAGGTAAGATTAAAAATGTGTAAGTATCGCTTCCAATGATTCAGTCGAATCGATAATGGAGACTGAAGGTATCTAAGGGATATCACTTTCCCCTCCCCTTTTTTGTAAATAAATTCATTTTTACAAAAATAAAAAAAGAATGAAATGAATAAAAATTTTCCTTTCAAAACACCACAATTCAGTTTTAATTCTTAAATAGTAATTTTTGGTTTTCGATTTCAATGATTCAGTAGAATTGATAATGGAGACTGAAGATATCTAAGGGATAGCACTTTCCCCAACCTTTTTTTTTTTTTTGCAAATAAATTCATTTTTAAGCGAATAAAAATTTTCCTTTCAAAACACCACAATTCAGTTTTAAATCCCCATAAGTAATTTTTGGTTTCCAGCAAATAAATCCCGCTGTTTATGAAAATCCAGGTTTTTCTTTGATAGTCAATTACTTACATTTATTCGTTTTAATAAAGAAAGTAAATATGGTAATGTATATATGAAAAAAATATGAAAGATATAACTCGTAAGTAAGACAAAAACTTTGATTATTCTAGCTAATGTTTTGTTAAGGTAAGATTAAAAAATGTGTAAGTATCGCTTTCAATGATTCAGTCGAATCGATAATGGAGATTAAAGGTATCTGAAAGATAGCACTTTCCCTGCCCTTTTTTTTCAGATAAATTCATTTTTAAGTGAATAAAAATTTTCCTATCAAAACATCACAATTCAGTTTTAATTCTTCAATAGTAATTTTTGGTTTCCAGCAAATAAGCCAAGCTATTTATGAAAATCCATGTTTTTCTTTCATAATGTTGTTGTTGTTTCTAATGGCACTTGCCATGGGCAAGCTTGCTGATGTCTACCAACGATTTTAAGCCGAATGAGCACCTCTTGTTTTGAAGTAGTGCCTACTAGGGCGAAGAGTACGACTTAGCTACTCACTCATCATATTTGCTTGCACAGCTCCTTTTTACAGGGGGAAAATTCACACACCTTACAGATAGAACACGGAAGAACAACCAAGCCCGAAACGGGACTCGAGCCCAAGACACTCAGATTACTACCCCTATACCAGGACGCACTTTCATAATTAATTACTTATATTTATTCCCTTTAATAAAGAAAGCTTATATGGTAATGTAACTATGACAAAAATAAGAAAGATATAACTAGAAAATATGATAAAGAAAATTGATTAGTGAAGTTGTCGTCATTTACGGCCTCACTGAAAAAATAAACAAAATAACTATTGGTTTCTTTAATTATTGAAGAACACTATATAATTTTTAAATATCCAACGTGTATTCCGACGCCTTCGATCGACACTTCCACTCAACTCCCAACATCAAACCATTAATATCAATGGAATCGGCCTGATCGTTGGAAATTGAGTCTATTGAACAGACTGGCAGAGGCGATCACTATTTTTTAATAAACAGCGCACTAAGACTATTATTAAGGGACAACTGTGCAATCTCCTGGATCTATCATTAAAATCTGCCCACTTCTCACAGCGCTTTCATTTAATTCATATGAATAATCAAATTCTGACGTTAATACTGGCGCCTATTACAAGGGAAGTTGCACGGGAGCCGCAAATCCCAAGTTGAAAGGATTTGCAAAATTGCGGTGCTCCTTCAATCTCTAATTAAAAGGAGATTCCCGGTGAAATAGAGATGGAGCGTTAAATTTGTATGGCATTTCTGCCCCCTTCTAAGACTGCTTAATTGCGTATTGATTCCGGACTTGGGATGATTTATGACGTTACAGCAATTGAAATAGTTTAATAATTAATGGGAGTGACAATGGGAAGAAATACAAAACATGGGCCCCCGTCTTCTCCATTGAAGGGGAAACCCTTTCACGGCCGAAGAACTCGGGGAGTGCTTTTTATTCGCATTGATGAAAACTTTGCAATTTGGCCTCCATTTTGTTTTGTCTGAAACCTCTCAAAATAGATTATTCGAGACATCTTTTGTACTCCTCTCCCGGGGAAATTAAAATTAGCGGAATAATTAGGAATGCATAGTAGGGCATGATTTTAGAAATAAGTTGTTTTTTGTTTTATAAATTAGAATTAATATGTCCCCTGTAATTATCTAATATATCTCCTAAAATGATTCAACTCT
Source organism: Argiope argentata (assembly GCA_026289955.1). Classification (NCBI taxonomy): domain Eukaryota; kingdom Metazoa; phylum Arthropoda; class Arachnida; order Araneae; family Araneidae; genus Argiope; species Argiope argentata. The sequence goes on along the minus strand of JAOUZG010050968.1, from coordinate 7,181,877 downwards.
TCACAGTAAAGAAAAAAAAATATTGGAACGCATTTAGCCGTTTTGATCAGATTTCAGATTTTTTTTTCTTCCCAAAATATATCAGCTTTTTTAACGATCATACGAAATTATTATAGCAAACAAGATTTTTTAAAGCATTTGTCCTCAAAACTAGCTTTTTATTAAAAATGCTTCGGGTTACAAATATTAAATAACACAAGAAATGCAGTCCTCTCATTTTGAAAACTTGCTGGCCAAGATTGAATTTGGTGTCATCGCTATCTGGAGAATTAAAATAAACTGATTTTCTTCGATTGAAAAGATTTTTTTAATAATCTAATTGGTAACGAGCTCATTATCCGACATAATGCAATAACAAAAAGACAGATATGATAAGACAGCCGAGATAATAATTAGCCATAAGGCCAGAACATTCGAATCACTGCCAGACCAGAAATCTCCTAGAGTCATTTAAATGCAAGTTTACAATAAATCTTTTTTCCTGTTCAATAAATAATAATAAAGAAGTTCTACTAACTCATTTCATAAATTAAGACTAATTGAAAAACGCATTTAAGGATATCTAAATGAACCATGACTAAGTATATTATATAATACATATTCTGAGGTATATCTCCATTTAAGATAATAAGAATTTTAAAAAGATTATTGAGATTGCCTTCTATTTCTTGGCTTTTACAATGAATAAAATAATCATAATTTAAATAACAGAGCTTTCAGGATGTCTTTAGCATACAATTCTGCATAAATCTGATTCCCTACATTAAATAAAGTCAGGACTGTATCCGAACCAAGTTGCCTTTTACGTTATTTTCTAGGAAAGTAATATAAAAGGAAAAAAAATAAATAAAAAGGAATAAAATTTACTATGATCCTTATTTCCCATGGAAATAACTGTACTTTGAAATCCTGCGAGCAGCTTAAATGCTTCACAAAATTTTCATTAAAAAACTTATGGCTGAAAAATTTAAAAATGCCAAGTCCGAGCCAACTCTAACACAAGAAAATGAGGTCCGAGAATTAAATAGTGCTATACGGATTCCCTGAATTTTCTCAGAATATTTAAATCTTGATATCAGTCACGTATAAATGTTTTTATAAGAAAAATCCTGAACTTTTTTAAAAATTAAGATTACTTTTTAGGTGTCTAAATGAGAGAAATAAATTGCTTTGATGTGGAATGATAAGATGACTCTAAATCCTACACTCTTGTGTATAAAAACACATTAAATGTGAGTAACTAAAATAAATGTGTTGAATGTTTAGCAAGTTTTGCTTAGATAAAAAAAATTGGTGAATATATAAAGGGCATGAAGAAAACAAAGCTTTTCTTTCTCAATTAAACTCTTAAGAAATATCTTTTGTTCTTCACTAGAAAGTTTTATCATAGCTCATAAATATTAATGAAATTAAATTTATGGGACTCAAAATAAATACAATATATTCAAAAAATGCCAAAAGCAGTTACTCGTTTACAGAAAAAAAGAGGTAAAAATATTAGTTACAAAATCTTAATAATAAATGAAGCGCTTATTAATCTTAAATAATGTAAATTTAACGTAACCAAGAAAACTTAATTTCTTTTAGAAAATTGTTTACCATATTTTTCTAAGCCCTTTTTTTTTCCTCGACAATTTAATGTGATGAAAGTAGTAGATCACACATTAATGCATGTTTTCCCCCTTATTTAACGTTTTTAAAAGCCTAATTGGTAGACACTTGAACAAAAGCCTCTAAGCTATTTGCTAAAAGTAAACAACGAAGTAAGCTTTGGGCAAGAAATTATTCATTTCCACCTTTTGAGAATTTTAATATATAAATTTATTGATTTTTGTCCTATTAACTATATAAATCATTATCGACCATCTGGCAGTATATTTGTTTTAAGCAGAATAAAGTTATTTAGATTTTTATTCTCTTCGTTTTAATAAATTTATTTAATTTTTTTATCATGCCTTATGAAAATTCTATGAAATATAAGTAGAAAAACCAGAATGAATTATTGCTCAACACAATTTAAGAAAAGAATTGTTTACATAAGAAACATAACATTAATATTCTAATTAATTCCGTTTCGTCATCTGTTTTTTTAACATTTTTGATTAAAAATTTAAACAAGAAAACTTAATTCAATTCAAAATTTAACCACCTAATTGGTAGACAAGAAAGTTTTTATGCAATGTATTATTATTTTTTAAAATTTCACTATAGCTTAATTTTAGAATAAAAATTATTTAAAAAGATTATTGCATTAATCACACAAAAAGGTTTTGATTTTTGATTACCTCATAACTTAATTTAATAAAATAGAAATAATGTTTTTTTTTGTTAAAGATCGATAAAAAGGTATTTATCGCCATACATTTCATACAAATGAATATTTTTTTAAACTAATGTTACTGGGCAAATAAACTCAATAGAAAGGTAATTATCGCCATACATTTCACACAAATGAATATATTTTTAAAAATCCTGTGTAACTGGGCAACTAATCGCTAAATTTATTATTTACAAAGAAAGTATTAGGATATACAACCTCCTCAGAAATTAGGCATTATAATATAGTGACAATTCATCACAATATGTGTTAAATATAGTGAACACTGTATTATCATCTTTATATATATGGAAATAATTAATTATTAAGAATCATCTCACCCTTTTTCTATCTACAATTTCAAGAAAATGGAAAAAGAAGCCAATTTCTCTTACCTGCAAAAAAAAAAAAAAGATATATAAGATTTGTATTTACAAAATATAACAATAATGTATATTTGAGATGATAAGTAATACTCCGAATAATAAATATTCAGATTCAGGAAAAATCAAATATAATATTTTTATAATGAATAAAATAATCTCACCACTTTCTATTAATCAACATACAAAAGAAAATGACAACCAGTTTTTAATAACAAGAAGAAAAAAATCTCAGTCAATTAGACAGTTAAATATCTTCTTTGACGAATATTAAAAGTCCATCACACTGCTTATATAACAGCTTATTAGTATAATTCTGCATCGATATAGGAGTTAATGATGAATAATTATTAACTCGAACATATAATAATTTGTATAATATACCTCAATAAAATAAATGGTAGTATTATAGATTATTTTTAAGAAACAAAACAAATATAATGAACTATGAAAATCTAAGTATCATTAACTCAAGTTTTATTTTTTTAAAAATACTTCATACGTAAAATGAATTTAAATTTACTCTTCAGATATCGCACAAATAAAACATTTTCAATGAATAAGACATAAGTTTTTGCTCATTAGTGTGTTGCTTTTTAAATATATAAGAGAGAGGGAGAGAGAGGCTTTAAGTAAATTGCCGTCAATACCACTTTTATAATGTATTTTAATTTATATCAAATATTACGCTTCAATGATTCAAATTTAAAAAATATTGATCAGAATTTGTTGAAAATCACCTCTGATAACATTTTTATTCAAGTATAAGCTATAATAAATGACAACATCCATTTCTAAACATAAAATTAAATTGATAAAAACTCTGAAATTGTTGAAATATTCTATTGCCATCTGGAACCAATAATTGTGCAAAATTTAAAAGCTCTAGTATATGAGACTTGGAAGTAAAAATCGTTGTTATAATTACACATTTACGAACATGAAAATGCAAAGTTCAGTAAAAGCCTTTAATAATAAAAAAAGAAAATAATTATATATTCATGAAACGGAAATGAATCTTCATTTACGAATAAATGGCAACATCAGATTTCTCAAGATAAAAAAAAATAATCGTTCCAGAATACACTAAAAACACAAAGGAAATATATATATATATATATATATATATATATATATATATATATTAAATATGAAATTGTCTGAAATTAATATTTAACTAAATTAAAATTCTGTTATCAAGAACACTTCTGTGATTTTACAACCAGATCTTTAAAAACAGTTTTAAATATATATATAGCCTTTCCCACCAGATGAACTCTAAGCGTTACTTCAAAAGAAACGAATTAAACGAAGTCAACGATTCACTTTAAATAAACAAATGATAATTTTCAATAACAACAGAGTTATGAAACGATCGGCAGTTTTCAATTACATCCTTTATCTTATGCGTTATTTAAGAACTCGAAGAAATACCGATAACTCAATCAACCGACAAAGTTATCTTCCGAGGCCTTACAAAAGAATATCTATTTTGATAGCCTTAGTGAATGAAAGAGCTTTCAACGTAGAATGTGTAAAATGAATATCTCAAGACGATGTGTTTTGAAATTCATAGAGATCTCAAGAAGAAAGGAAAGACGAAACTAATTTTAAAAACCGAATAATAGAAGTGAATACCCTTTAAAATGCCATACAACTGTGAGATCGTTCGATTTCAAAAATCCTCAATCATCGAGTCGTTTCTTTATGTCAAATACAATAGAATTTTTAGGTATAAATAAATTCTAAAAAGTTTATTGTTTATTTTTCGGTAATTTCAATTTTTAAATGAAGTAGTCTAAGGATGTTTCTGGTTTTATTCTTATTGAAATTTTCAAAGATATTTAATATTTTGAATATTAAATAAATAAATATCTGTAGTTTTCCAAAACAGTTCGGAAAATAATAAAATTAAATGTTTACAGATGACAATTAAGTATTATTTTTTTCACTAACAAATGTATACTATGCGATTATGACTCAAACATATTTGTTAAAATTAATTTTAAATTTTATCAGACGTTTGATTAAAATGTTTTATAATATGGTGCTTTATTTTTCTGTCTTTTTCCTTCTACATTATTAAACATTTAGTTTACGCAATGTATTGCTCCTAAATTATGTTTCAAGACGCCAATTGTATTTGATAACTCAATTCCAAAAGACTCGTCATTTAAAAAATATTAATCTAACATGAAACGCTGATGACAGAAACAAAAATTTTCTATTTATATATGATGACATAGAAGTTAGTTGTGGTTCATTTTCTACATCTATTACAATCTAGAATAATTCAAATTATTTTAAGAGAGCCAGATTTAAATACGCTCATATATTTCTGTATTAAAAAAAAACTAAAATAATAATTACGAAATTAAAGATAATTTCACCGAAAATTTGAGAAGTTTCACGAACTTTATTACAATTTGTAAAATGACCACAATCTGCATGTATGACGTTACATTAAATAAAAATAATCATCAATAATTGGGGATATACATTATAAACTTTTGTGTGAATTCAAATTCATGGTGTATATATATATATATATATATATAAATATTTACACTTCTTGACATCGAAGTAGCAAATTTGTGGTAAGGGCAGACCTACTTTCATACCATTCTATGAGTTCAAATTTATTCAAAAAGAAATTAATAATCCAGTGAAAACGAACTCAAACTTTCATATCCAATTCGTCCGTAAAATTCTTAAGTCTTTAACCAATATAAAAATCATGAATCGCCAACACTTTTTGCTGATCAGCAACATCAGCGTACTACCATCAGCATTTAAATCTGGTATTGCAAGCGGCATCAGCATTTTACCATTTAACGATAGTATACTCTTTCAGCCATCAGCTTAGATGAAACTAAAAATTATTATTAATTCTTAAGTTATTAGATTAGATTGTCCATTAGACATTGATTGAATAGTGAATTCCTCAGCCCCTAGACCATCACAATTATAAAAATGTCACGCATTCCAAACTTAAATTGAGTATTATACTAAAACTGACCAGTAATTAAAAATATTGAAATTTCCCTCAAAATATTAATGCGTTGATCAGCAACATAAGCATACTACCGACCGTATTTAAAGCTGGTAATGAAACTGACCCCACGATAGTACTATTTAAAGACAGCCATCAGCTTTAATTTTCAGCCATCAGCATAGATTAAACCAAATTTGTAATTAATTCATGTCTAACTAATATAGCTATCATTAATCACCAACACTTTTCGCCGATCGACAACATCAGAATACTATCGTCAGCATTTAAACCAAGTATTGCAAGCGGCACCCATATACAACCACTTATAGACAGTATACCCTTTCAGCCATCAACTTAGATGAACCTAAAGATTATTATTAATTCTTAAGTTATTATGAATTCAATTAGACATTAATTGAATACTGAATTTATCAGCCATACAGTTTCAAGTTTAGATTAACCCAAGTCTGTAACTGACACAGCTATCATTAATCAACAACACTTTTCACTGATCGGCAACATCAGCGTACTGTCATCAGCATTTAAAGCTGATACTGCGAGCGACACCAGCATAGTACTGTTTAACGACAGTATACTCTTTCAGCCATCGGCTAAGATTAACCCAAGTCTGTAATTAATACTCAAGTCTTTAATTAATATAGCTATCATTAATCATCGACACTTTTCGCCGATCGACAACATCAGCGCACTACCATTAGCATTTAAAGTTGGTGATGCCAGTGATACCAACATACTACCATTTAAAGACATACTCTTTCAGCCATCAGCTGAGATGAACGTAAAAAGTACTATTAATTCTTAAGTTATTATTATGAATTCAATTAAACATTAATATAATGGTGGATTCAACAGCTACTAGATCATCACAATTATAAGAATGTCGTGCATTCCAAACTTAAACTGAGAATTATATCAAAACTGACCAGCAATTAAAAATATTTAAATTGGCAATAAAAGATTATGCAGTCCAATAACTAATCCGCATCCAAAGACTATCCATAATGCAGCAATCATTTTAATCCGATCGGAATTTTAAATCGCGACTAATCCTCCCAGAAATCGCTACAAAATACAATTCCCCAATCACTAAAAATTAATTGCAAGAAACTAACATCATTGTTAAACCACAACTCCTAATCAAGCCGCAGGGGCCATAGAGAGCATTTGACATCTTTACATGAGGGACACCATTAAGTGGTTTACAGAAACATCGTTCACAATTTCGCAGAATGCATAATAAATTTTGCTCGGCTTCTCCGAACTATTCGGTGAGTAGCTTCGGCGAACTAACAAATGGGAAGCCGAAGGCGTTCGTTGTCTGCGCGGCGGAATGACGAGTTTCTGCGAGAACGTAACAAAAGCATCCCGGCTCATTTAACGAAGGGCCTGCCGTTAATTTGTAACCGCCCTTCGCAGCGGAAAGTCGAACATGGAACACCTCTTAACACCGAAGCGAAGGGCTGGAACACGAAATACCACTATAACGGCCAATTCGAAATATGTAAATGTACTCTTCGGAAGAGGTTAGGAGTGATGCTGAAAGTCAGGAAGCAACTCCTGGAATTAGGAAGCGAAACTTCTTTGAGTTAGGATTTCCCTGACGGGCTGAGATCTGAAATTGGGAGGGCTGTTTGATTTCGCCTTCGTGCAAATTGGTTCATTCGGAGTTGTGATTACATTTAGATCTGGTTTATTACGACAGAGTGAAATAAAGAGGTGCGTCGTTGTACTGAGTAATTTGAAGAGCTCGAATAACAAGCCATATTAAACAGCGAGGAGAGCTTTCATGATTGCTTAAGATATAATTATAATCAGTTTATGATATTCGTACTTAAACAATGGAATATGCTCACATTAAACTAAATGAAACTCACGAATATTTAGCTTAAATGATTGTTATTAATGATTTGATTTGATTTGAAACCAGTGAAATAAATGCACAAGGAGCTCAAGGAAGATTGTGTATATTCTAATGTTCGTAAACAAATGTTGCAAGAAAAATATGAACATACACAATCACATTAATTCGTTAATCAATGTGAGGTAATAGATGTAATATTACAATGTATTAAAAGGCCATGCATTCAAGTATTATAAGTTTCGCAATGTGCTAAAGTTAAAGATGTATGATATCTCAGATTTAAATCAAGACAATACATTTTTGTCTATTAGTTTCTGTAGAAAGAATGAATCGCTTTGAATTTGGGATCCCTTTGGTAATTGGTAATTCTTTTTTCATTGGATTAGCATTTCACACGGTATACATAATAATGATGATGGAAACATGATTAAAGATAATGAATAATACCAATAAATAGTTAGTTAAGAAAGCATATAACATTATACAAAAAGAAATAATACAAAAAAGCACCATTTTCTAGTTATTGTGAAAAATGTTTCTCATTCAAATGGCAGTTATTGTGTATATTCAAGAGGAAAACCTGCTCCAGTTATGCAGTATAACGAATTCAAAAAATACATAATATATACATATTATTACCAGTAAGAATGCTACAAATATTTATTAACATGGTTCAAACATGTGTTTGGGGGCATTCATCTAACTGGAACTCCCATTTTAGGGAAAGAACAATCATATTAAAAAGTATGAATGAATCATTAGGAGATGCATGCAGTTTACGAGTTAATATGCATTATTACCACAAAATGCAACAAGAATCTGAGTTGTTATCTACATGAATCAGTTTAATACGTAAAAACAAACAAACAGAATAACAGCAATAGAAACAAACTGACTTATTTTGGCAGTAGACTTTTCAAAACGAATTGTATGAGCAAAGAAGATATGTTAATTTAAATAATTATCTGATAACTGAAACTCATAGTTCAGTTTTTATTAAAATTTATTACAAGAAGTAAAAACTCACACGAAAAAATGTTATGTTTTTAACCATATTTTTACACTTGTGTGAAATCCTGATTATTTTCAGGTACGATTAAGTACTAAAAGGCAAAAATGTCTAATGTCTTATTCTAAATAGCGTTTACTATAAATGAAGACAAATGAACCTGATTCGCAATATTTTCCCAGTCAGATCCAACCTAAAACAAACGTACTTTTGCCTTGCAACATGGTTATTCGAAATTATTTGTCTTTAAAGCAATTTTATTGCACATAGAGAAATTAAGTCAATTGAATCAGATTCTTTTCCTGTTGTGTTCATAGAAATAGGATAATGCAAGCAAAAAGGAATTTCACATTCTTCTCACACATTTAAGTCAACAGGTTAGTAACTTTAAGTCAAGATGTTATTATTAATATCCTTAAACTAATTTAAATTTTAGTTACTGTACACAAATCTAATTAGAGATACATATAAATGAAGTAAATGTAACAACAAATTTGTATAAAATGCTCAGAATGATAATGTATGTTTACAATCAGAAGCCATTCTAGATGATTTAGGTTTAACGGAATTATTCTTTAGAAACAGCGAAAATAAACACGTTTTATATATTATACCATATTTCTAGAAATATGCAGAAATCCTTTTTAAAAAATGTATTTTCAAATTTTTTAAAACATTCATATTTTAAGGCGAAGAGAATTACATCGAAAAACGTTATGTAAATCTACAATTTCGGAATGAAAGTATTACAGATGCTTTCAAAAATACTCCTGAATCTTTATTTTTATAGTCTCTTGAAAAGTGAATCAAACAAAACCAATGCGATGAGTATAAGTATTTTCACATTCCTCTAACGGTTCTAATATCATAGGAGTTATTCTTGAAAAAATAAGAACTATTATGTCGATTTACATTTAATAATGCAATAGCATTTATAAATTCAAAACGGCCACAATTTCAGTTGGTGTTTGTATTCTCCAACATATTAACGTTTAAATTCTTTGTGTGATAAACATCGGGAACTTGCTTTTATCAAAGTAACCAGGAACTTTGAGTATTTTGTATAAAGTACCCAGGAATCCTCAGTAATTTGTCAGTTTATTTTAATTAAATATAATAAATTTCTTGGCTTATTACGTCTTCTGTCGGACGAAATGTATGTAATAGACGCGGTGAGCTTTTATTATTTTTTCGTAATTTTTAAAATTATATCCATTTTAATGTTAAGTAAATAGACATCCGATGATGATAAAATTTTATTTTTTATTTTTACTAAGAGTATTATTTGTACAAAAAAGTAAGGTCGTAATAGCAAGCCTTAATAAAAAATTAAAAAAAAACATTCATACAGACTGTGATAATGATAATGATCGAGATACAGCCGTCATTTATAATTTTGGTTTTTAAACGTAATAATTAACAGAAAAAAGAAAATTCCAAGGAAAAAAACATGTTTATAATTAATTTTACGAAAAAAAAAACAGATTCCGATATCTTTGAATTCAACACCATCTTAACCATTAAAATAAAATACTCGAAGCATTTTATAAGTCTGAATAAGCAATCAAGATATTAGAACTTTTTCTACAGCACTTAAATTCAGTAAACAGCTCGTAAGAAAAAATAAAAAGCAAATATAACAATTTACCCGCGAGCAAAATACCATCCATCAAAAAGTAGGAAGTATTCAGACAGTAACACCGATGATTCTCAGAATCCGTGTATTTTTTGACTCATCAAGTGTCAAAATTTGCAAAATCATGTATGCATATCGGGAAAAAAACGCACTACGAAAACAAACTTCAACATATCTAATAACGCTATAAGAGGGCGACAGAATGTTTTAAGCATCATTTCGCTCATCTTCTCCACCCTTGAGCAATGCGAATTTTCCACTTGACATATTAACGCTACGATTTAACAAGAAAAGTCAAGATGGATAAAAAAAATTAACGGGACATTTTTAAAAACTTCTGTAAACAGTCTGCCGTAACTTAGAAGATTATGATCAAAATTGCCAACTCGACGAGCACGGTCTGTTTCTCTTTTCATAAAAGAACTTTTTGAGGTCTAAGTAATTATCATGAGACATGTCCCCAAATAAATGACAGCGCCTCTTGCAACTTCAACTTTTTACTTGAGGTAGGGACTTCTGCCAAAAGCTTACGCCGGTATCCTTTGATTGATTCATGTCCTCTACGAGACGGATTTATTCAAATCAGACACCATTTTGTTAAATTTGACAACTACGAGAACGTGTTCTACGAACGGCATTTGCATTTGCTGTAGAAAACTAAGAGCGGCCACAGGGACATACAATTACAACCTGAAGGTTACGTGCTCCAGACAAAGGGCCTTTAGAAGAGCAGTTACTGGTGACTTCGGCTCAAAGTAATTAATTAGAAGCCGCCATTGCAACAAGATGTAGAAAGTAAAGAAAAAAAAAATAAAAGGTAATTTCGAACGTTCTGGTGGTTCTTCTTTTTGAATCATTAAATGCGAATTAATTTCTTTGTGTTCAGACGCCAAATGAATGAAATACCGAGTTGGAAGATTGGTTATTGGTGATGATTTTCCAGCTTTCGAGGAATAATGTTCCATGTTTCATGATGAAAGAAGTTTCAGATTCTAAAAAGGCGGCGTTTCATATTTAATTCTTCATCAGTATTAAATCAACCAGATATTGTTCAAAAAATATTTTTCTTCGGCTGCAGATTGTTGTTGTTTTAACTCTCCCCCCCCCCGCATGTAGTTTTTTGACGGGTAAACGTCATGAGATCAAAGATTTATACGGGTAAATTAGATAAGATAAATTATGCAAAAAAGAAAAGAAAAAAAAAATACGGTAAAGGACTAAAAATTAACGTTAAAACCAAATTAATTTTATACAGATAGTTGGTAAAATGTGAAGAAAATATTTCTAACTATTGCGGAATGTTTTTCAAAATATTAATAAACCTCGATAAACAAACGGACGGACTGTTGAATATTCTGCGATCCGTATTTTTATTAGGAATGCATATTATATATATATATATATATATATATATATATATATATATATATATAATGATATTTTAAACTCTTAGTTTTAATCCTTATTAATTTCCAAGCTTTATCTCAATTTAGCCCATAGTAATATCATTCTAAAATATTCTCTTATTTGCTGGTCCATTCCACTCGCTCCAGTTAACTAATTGAACAGCAGCTTTGTAAAAATGCTAAAAGAGTTAAACGCCAGCTACTTTTCCACACTCCAAGTGTAGGAACAGACATTAGACAGCTTTGCAAATGCCATTAAAAGATCCTTAGTATTCCCTGGTACGGGCTGTACATGTGTCGAAAATCCCTCTTAAAATCTGAAGGGATAAATTCAGAGGGATAAAAATTTAATCAGCTTTTTCGTCAGTTCGTTTTGTTTTGTGTTGTGCACGTCGCTTTCGCTTGTAAATAATGCCTGCTCCCGCGATGGAATAAAACGAACT
>JAOUZG010050968.1:7140394-7169406 GCA_026289955.1 Argiope argentata | reverse complement strand
ATGTGCAGCAAACAATATTTAATCATAATTTTAAGTTACAAGAAAAATGTCTAAACACTTTAAACATAAACCCACTTTACTTTAAATGAAGCAACTTATGCTCGTTTGAACAAAAACATTTTTACAAGTTACTTTTTATCTAGCAAGCAATTAATTCACATCATTAATGAGTCATTTTCAGGCTTTTTATTTCAGAATTTTGCAAATTTCTAAAATGTATGCATCTGATTTTGGAACAGAAAGCTCTAGGATGACGCCGAATTGTCGAGAAGACAGCGGGAATTGTTGCTAACGTCTCTGGATCAATAAGACAATCCACCACTTAATTTATCTCTCAGTTCGAAGTGACATGCATACTAGGACCACGAAATTAGAAAGTAATTTAAAATAAATTACCTTATCAATTTTGGGGTAGGTCCAACTGAAAGTGGCACGATAGTTTAGATCTAGACCCAGTTTAATAATTGAAGTGCAATTTTATGTTAAATTTCTAAGAATGCAACTCTTTTTTTCTCTCTCGTCCTTTCATTATTTGATACTTATTTCAATTTCAATTAGAGGTCATTTTGTTAAATTGGACTTTTTAATTCAACCCTATATAGTTCTAGTTCCAGTAAATTATTTAGCTTCAACCGCTACTAAATTACGAAAAAAGGAGGGAAAAAAACCGACTTCAGGATATTTTACTTATTTGGAAGGATTTACACTAAGGAAATATTAATTATTCATCTTCTAAGTCATTTTACGTGATATTACGTAATAATTAACTTACAATAAAAATTAATTTCTATAAATATCTTTAAAGTTTTTTTTTTCAGATTCATTTTTAAATTTTTCAGAATTTATTTCAAAAGTGCATCTACTAAAAACGATTTGGCTTTTCAAGATTTTTAAGCTATAAATTACCCCCCCCCAAATGTCACATTTAAAACATTTATTTATTACGTTCAATGGAAAAGGAAGTCTGCTAATATATATGAAAAATAAAGCAGTTAAAGCACTATAATATTTTATTACTTCGATAAATTAAATGCTCCATGAATAAATTAATAGAAAATTTAATTGAAACACTTCGCTCATATGGCAATATATTTATTTCACACTTAAGTGTTTAATATTAAATATAATACAGTCCAAGTTTTTTTGAGTGAGTTCGGTAACAAGATTAGTGAAAAGATCTTGCAAAGAAACCAAACAGTTTATGTACTTAACATAAAACCAATTATATCCTTCTCCCTTTATGTTAACATTATTAAAACTGTAACATCACAAATCATATTATCGATAAATTAATGACGCTACAAAGAAACTGAGCGAGATTGGAGAAACTGCAGATCACTTAATAAAAGTGAGTGCTTACGAGAATGATAATGTTACGTTTAGTTCCACCTCAGGCAACAATCAGCGATATAATTAAACAACCTCTTCGAAAGCTCGTTTTTGAATGTTTTCAGAAATATCCAAAATTTTATAGTACGAAAATAATTTTGCCACAAGCTTTGATTAACCTTTCTAGACTGTAAACCATAAATGTTACATATTGGCAAGCTGATCTCAGACACATTGTAGCAAGGTTCCTTAACATTTATAATCAACTCTATTATCCAATTTTAAAAAAAATCACAATACAAGACATGCATTGCCAAAAAGTAATAAAGCATTTTTGAAATTATAAATGAAAAAAAAATATTTCTCTCAACTTAGTTATTTCATAAATAGTTTAAAGACTTTATTATTATTATTATTATTTTGATTATTATCATTGAAAAAAATAATAAAAACATTCTAATGTGAGCATCATCACGGTCCCATTTATAGCTCAAACCCATAAATGAAACACCTTTGTGTTACAAGAATTAAGACCGCTTCAAAAATATAATATAGGGAGAGAGATTTAAAATTCTTTAACATTGAATTGATTAACATTTAACTTAATACTTAATATTTAATTGATTATTCCTAGTGGAACCCATGCGTCAAACTATTCTATTTTTAAACAAATAAACTAAAATCACAACTTGCATAGAAATTACAGTTAAAAAACATTTCTTTTTAATTTAAAAATGGCAATCAAAAATATTTCAAATGGTCGACGGATTCTTTAACTGAACCCAAAAAACAACATATTCCCCTAACCGAATAAATAGTCATCTAATTAGATAGAAGAGAAAGCTGAGTGGTCAAGGGATTAAAGATGTTCATAATGAAATACAATCAGAACAGAAATGAGCTTCATTAGCATACTAAGATGGTTTCATAAGTATATACAAAAATTTAAAAGGTTCTCATGGAAATGATTACGCTATAACCATAGTATTGTTACCATGGTGATACGTTAAATTGTTGCAAATCCACTGGCGAATTATCGAGAATCTAGGGTAAGAGCTGAACTAAACATTCTTGAAGCTATTGAGACTTTTAAGTAGTTGCTTAAAATAAAACGTTTAGACCGGGTAAAGAGTCTATATCTAAGCTAAGAATGAATAATGGCGCAGTAGTGAATAGTATTTAACTTAGAAGTGCAGGCTTTCTTCTTAAATACGTACCAGCGAAAGCAGTCGTTATTCTTCTCATTAAAACGAACTTTTAACAATGGGTGTTCAAATATTATTCTGTAAGTTTTCGAAACAGAAAAAAGTTAACAAATTCTCTGCTAAATACAACTGTCGTTGACGCAGAATTTTAGGAATAGATTTTCCGCGAACTAAAGAAAAGATCGTCAACTAACTAATGTAATCCAAGAAAGACGTAATAATATTTGAATTGCAAATGCGAGTTCGCGAGATGTCTATTCAAACGGATATATTGAGTTTGTGGAATCGAGGGCGATTCTCAAAGGAATTTTCCAATGAATTTCTTTAACAATAATAGATTTATCCTCTTAAATGTCTTTTCACAAGAATAATAATAAAAAAAAACAGATTACTTTCATTGCGCTCAGTACTCAATTTGTGAAAAGAT
This sequence comes from Argiope argentata, assembly GCA_026289955.1. Taxonomy (NCBI): domain Eukaryota; kingdom Metazoa; phylum Arthropoda; class Arachnida; order Araneae; family Araneidae; genus Argiope; species Argiope argentata. The sequence goes on along the minus strand of JAOUZG010050968.1, from coordinate 7,166,445 downwards.
ACTTAAGAGAACAATATAAATTTAGTTTTCATTTTTCTAAAAAGAATTAAAGAAAGTATTGAGACTATTTACAAAGGATGTATTCTGTTGGTACAAGGAGGCAAAAAAAATCGAGTTTTAATTGATTTCTTTAAATTTAAATAATTTGTTCTGTGAGTAAAAAAACCCTGCTTTGATGCTACATATGAAATGCTCTTAGCCAGGTAAAGGCGCAATATAAGTAGATTTTCACTGGAATTGGGTATCAAGCCTATTATTCACTAATTTGGAAACGAAAGTTTCGTATTTAAACCCCCCTTACCCGGAACTTTCCTTTAAAAAATGCTTCAAAGATTGGGTGATATTCATAACCGCTAAAATACAATGGAAATAAAATAAATTATAAAAATTGGTCCTCCAAGGGTTTGTCTTCATTTCAATGAACAGTTTTTGAAAATAAATGGTTCAAAAAACTTCCGATGATCATAATTAATTTAGAAATACATAACAACTAGATGTAAGCTAAAAATAGACACCTTTAATTAATTGGTTATGTTCAATTGATTATTTACTACTTTGGGCCCCGGATAAAAGTAACTGGGCCTTTTCAGACTGCAATAATTTTCCGAATTCCAGGAACTGCATCAGAGCTTCTATCATGTAAAGAATATGATTGAATTCATAGTCTTCATTGAAGATTTGGTCTTGCAAGAGTTTATGAGAACAACCAGAAATTAATGAAGATGGGAAGGATTTGATCACATACCGTTTTACAGAAAGCTGATGATGTTTCGAAGTTTTCATGGTACCAAGTTGGTATATTGTATCGTAATTTGAAGATTTTGAATAACTTGATCGAAAAGTCTGTATATTAACAAAAAATGCGTAGAAAAAATTGGGGAAAATAAAGGGTTTTATAGTTTTCCCAATATATTCGTTATTATTACAAAAATACATATCAGTACTACGTAGAGTAAACAGAACTACTGATGTATGTTCCAAAGCATTATCAGTATTTTGTGAAACAATGCAAACTTAAAAATACGTATTAGTATTTCGTAAACAGAATTACTGATGCATGTTCCAAAGCATTACAGTATTTTTTAAAACGGTGCGAACTTAAAAATACGTATTAGTATTACCTAGAGTAAACAGAGCTACTGATGTATGTTCCACAGCATTATCAGTATTTTGTGAAACAATGCGAACTCGGTTCTTTCTTTTACATCAGTAATTAGAAGGTCCTCTAAATGTCTTAGTGACCGAATCTTCACTAAAAAGGACGAATTCAAGAATATTCTTTAAATAGTCGAAATTCAAGAGCAGTTTGTTCAGATTTTCAAAGAAAATTCTAAAATTAAATAAATTTAAAAGATTCCGAGTATTTCTGATCATATAATGTATATAAATAACTTTTTTGTGGTAGAATAAAAATGTTTTATATAAATATTAGATCAAAAGTAAGTTTGTTGCATGTACGTCTTATACACGAAAATACTTCCCAAGTAATAAATATTCCTTTTTTTCCCAAGAAATAAAACAAAAGATAATAACAATTCGCCTTATTTCACTATTTCATGACGCAAAGTTTTGAACTGTCGCAAAACGAATTGAACATAACCTTTTACGAACTGAATATGTATGATCTCAGTTGCATAAGTACTAAGATAGACTTATTAAAAAAAATTATGACAATGAATCATCCGAAACTCTGGAAAAAGAACGCAGATTTATGAAATGAAATTGAGTCGCATATTTCCGCAGTCGTCAGAGTATGATTCAGAGAATAAAAATATCAGTATTTTTGGCAACGAGAGACACTTAAGAGAACTAAAATTCACTCTTAAAGCTGATTGAAAGTGTTGATTGATTTGGCTTAGTCATGACTCGTTCTTTATCGGGGTACTTACTTTGCAAGGAGAGGAAATGCTTACGCAATTCCCATCATGACTGACGCCGGGAAGTCATAAAAATATGAGTGGGCTGAAAATTATTTTGCGCAACTGAAGTCACAATTGGTGATAGACGGATTTTAAACTATTTATTTATTTAAAGCAAGTAAGTTAGATTCGGAGTTTCAAACATAACTTGATTAAAATAATAATTCAGTAAAAACTAAAACCAAGAATGCAAAACGTTAAGGTATCACTTCAAAATAATTTTAATAACTAATTTTTATTTGTAATATTTCATACATAAATTTGATTCGCAGTTGTTTAAGTATTGAAAGAGTACGATAATTTTAAAAATCTTCTCACAGGCCATAAGTTAAAAGTTAACTAAAAAAAGAACAAAAAAGATGCACAAAAACCCAAGAGTATTTATTCTTATTAATTGCATTTTCCACAAGTAAAAAAAAGCATACTGCCTCTATGAAATTTAAAGAATTTGCTTTTTTAACCCTAATTTTGAAATTTCTAATGGAATTTATTATTCGCAGGTATTGAACTCAATGGATAACACATTATTTAGAATTACAATCTAATCTGTCCTTTTTTGTAATTCAAATGATATAAACTCAATGTTATTTAGCGAAATTTTTGATATTTCCACAAAAACATTTCACGTTTTTCTTACTATAGTCAGATTTAAAGTGCGATTTTTCCATGAATTTGTTTCAATTTTTTGTAGACAAAATGTTTTTAAAACTCTAATGATTGAATTACCCCACAAATTTCCACTTAAAAAAATTAAGACTGCAATTATAAGAAACTAGTTAGACTGAAAGATCTCATTCATCATCAATCACAATCCTTTGCAGTAGATGAAAATCAAAAATTGATTGTTTAAAATTTCCTAATATTTGGATAATTGTTTAAAAAAAAGTTTTTATTATGAAAACTCATTCCTTTACTCAAGAGTAGCTTCTTTTCTAAAGTCTAATAAGTTATCAGGAATATTTGAAAGACATTAAGAATAAAAAACACCTTTTATAATTTTCTTTATTACATTTAAAAAATACTTTAAATTAAAAAGAATAAAAACAGATAAAAAACATGTTTTACTAGAGCAACAACAGAAGTAGATCTATTTGCTTTAATTATTTTCAATATTTAAATTTATATTTCATTATTATAGTATTTTAGTAATCATATTTTTTTTAATTTACCGACAAGGAATTGGCATTTATGTGGAAAGCATTTAATTAAATTAATCGATTCACCGATAATTCAGTTCTTAAAATATCAAAATTTATCTTCAAAATTCCATCTTCACAAGTGTGAAATAAGTCGAGTTAAACAAAAGTCTGCATAAAATATAATCGAGGACCTTTAAATTACTCCTATACGAGAAAACTTTAATAGAAGGAAATGCAATATATTTGCTATTAATTTTCAATCCATAAGTATATATATTTGCAAATAATGCTATTTTCAACTATCAAAAATTGGAGATTATCAAGAGAACAATATTTTACCAGCAAATACCGCTGTTCTTCAAATATCAATAATTGGAGATAATCAAGAGAATTGATTTTACCAGTAAATGATGCTGTTCTTCGAATATCAAAAGTTGAAGATAATCAAGAATACTTATTTTACAAGTAAATAATGCTGTTCTTCAAATATCAAAAATTGGAGATAATCAAGAGAACTTATTTTACCAGTAAATAATGCTTTATTCGGAAGTACTGTACCTGTTGTTTTGTACAATTTTACCGAATACAACGTAATCAGCTACGTTCATGAGGCGGAGCCTCAGTGAAGCATATGATGTTTCTAGGTGTTCAGTCTCCTAATTATTGACCATGGTTAGTACTGAGTAATTACAATGATCGAATAAAGGCTGCGAATGACCGTGGGTAAAGTGTGCTTCCGAATAATACTTTATCCGTAGGTATTGTACTTGCAAATAACGTTATCCTTTTTTATTAGGCAAACTGGAAACCTTCGATTCAAACAATTTTGTTTTTATTATATTACCAACAACTTAATGATTATTGCAAATTAATTATTTCGAAAATGTTCAAATGACTTCCTATTGATAAGCTGTGGAAATTGAGGGAAATGTTGCTTTCTTTGGCGAGTTTCTAGTCATCTGAACACCGGTTCAAAACAAAGGCATTTGGTAATAGAGAAATGGAAAGAGTATCCTTTTTTCAATAAAACAATTCAGAGCTTACAAGACAGACACTGTTTCAAAATGAAAAGTTTTGTCCCCAAAGCATCCATAAGTTTAAATGACCTATGCCAATTAAACAGGCTATAACTTTTTTTTATTAAATACACAGATTTGAAAATAAATTGGGAAAAGCAAGGCTGAAATATAATTTTTTTAAAATTAAATTTCAATATAAAATTATACATTCGCGATTTTATTCAAAATTTCTATGAACCCATAAATGATGAATATATGATTTTAAAATGCTTGCTTTGACAAAGTGAACGTAAGATTAAAAATGTTTTTTTTTAAAAAAATGGGTCTGACTTTACCTACAAAATATTAAATTGAAGAATAAAAAAGAAAGAAAAAGAAAGCGAATGTTATTTGTTCTATTAAATAAATAAAAGGTGACTAATTTTCCTCTAGGGATTTAAAAATCGTGGACAATAAAATAAAAATTCCACTTTAAAGAATTACAAACGAAGTAAAATGTGCAACACTCTGTCATTTTCTTTCCCTAAATGGCCGGCTTATAATAAAAATATTCTTAAGAAAATGAAATACAAAAACGAAATATTAAATAAAATCACTGACAAAAAAAAAAAAGATCTTCCAGGCAAATAATCCCGTAATCAGCATGAAAAAGGGGTTCTCACAGTACTCTGGGACAACAACTAATTCGATTTCTGACTGGCCAAGACCATCGAAGATTTTGTAGGAATAAATGACAAAATGATTAATAATATGAAGCCCAGCCCACGATAAACGTACTCTTGGAACTTTAATACCTCCCTCATTTAGAAGTTTGGGACACTGCCAAGACAAATATGGTTCCTATCTTTAGCTGTTGAATCAGTGTCATTGCTTTTTTATGTATTTTAACGCACTCTTTCGATTTAAGAAATTCCGCCCGCTACATATTTTAGATTGACAGAAGTATGCATGACGGGAAACTTCAAATGTATCTTTTTTTATGACCGTCTGTTAAATGGATGCTTTTTATATTTTATATTTTAATGGTAATATTTTCATGGGATGAAGGATGATTATTAACTGGTGCGATCGCTTTTAGACTAAATATAAACTGAGTTATGAAAAGGGGAAAATATCACTCTCCTTTCATATAAGAAAGAAACAGTTTAAACTAAAAAGAAAAAGACATTTTTTTAAAATATTTTTTTAGGTGGCTCATTGCTCGAATTCTTTTCAGCACATGTTCTTACATTTCAAATTAATTGCGATTTCTTGGCTTCTAATAATATGTTTATAAAGTAAATTTGAGGTAATAGATCACAGGATTTTTTATTTAGATAGAAAAAGAATTCTACACTAAGAGCAATTTTCGGCATTTATTTTTGATATATTATGTATATAAACAAGTAATATAAAAAATGTAAGTCAATTTCTATTTAGGTCAAGAAAGAAAAAAATTATTTTAGTTACTTTTTATTCAATAATTACAATAATTAATATAAATATGTATATACATATGACAGAATCTCTATGTTACGTGGAAAATAGAAAGCAAATTTCCTCTCAATTTTCTTTTCTCCTTCTCGATACGTAGTTCTGTCTTAAGATTAAGTAGGAGAAGTGTTCAACAATTGATGTCAAAGATTTTATTACTAAAAATTGATGACAAAGATGATCGGAATTGAACTGAATGCTTAAAATTTCTTCAACTTTATTTTTGAAATAAAACTTCATTCCAACCATTAAGCCTCAACTGCTAATCCATTTTCGAAAATCATTTGGATAAAACGTATACTTAAAGCAAAAATTATCAAAAAATATTTATTTTTGCAAGAACTGAACTCGCATTCTTCACCTTCAAATAAAAAGATGCTGAAATACTCTCATTTTACCGCTTGAGGTACAGCCTGTTGATTTCAATTTTCATTATAAACAGCTGAAACTCTATTTAAAATATTAAAATTTAATTTAATTTAATTAATGAATTAATATTTTTAAAAAACTGTATTAACATCAAGTGTCATCCACTACAAGTTTTCAAAAATGTATTTGAACTTGAGTGGATAAATAAAAATTATTTTATAGACGATTGAAAATTTGAACAAGATATATAAATATATATAGGGAGAATGTGAACTAACAGTAAGAATTGGAAAAAAAATCGGGAAGGAAACATTATCATTAACCAACCGCGGGTTCCGAGTTCGGGTGTTGTCTAAACTTGGGTGAAAAGAAAGAAATTTTTTTCTATTGTATCTAAAATTCTTAATCTATACAGACTCAATTTCATACGATAATTACAGATAATGAAAATGATTTCATTAATTAAATGTCGCTATAAACTTTTAGTTCTCGCGTGTTTTTTTTTTTTTTTTGTTTACTTGTTGATTGTTCTGTGGGTTTGAGGACATTTTTAAAAGCACAATACCGATTCACATTAATCATTTGGTAAACGCAATGATAGCATTCATGAATGTCTTTTTCGCATATTGTTTTAATTTTATATTAGAATTTAATTACAATTCACGTTTTAAATCTATGAAACATTTTGAAATTATGCAAAAATAAAACATACATTAGGGTTACTTTTTACTTAAAATTTATCATATAAAAAAATCTTTCTTTCTTCTTTGGTATTTAATATCTTTACTAAAAAGGAATAAATTCAAATCGCCAGAAGAACTACCTGCATTTAATGTAAGCATAATTGATTAATAATAATTGATTATGCAATAATTGATTTTTCTAAGAATCCTTTGAAATCAAAAGTAAATAACACTTTATCTGCTAAGGACTTCACATCAACTAATTGGTTTCTAGGTGTTAAGCTTAGTCTAATTTTATTAACTATAATTGGTGACTTATAGCAGTAGTTAATAGATTAAATATGTAAATAAAATAGCAGGAAATTCGGCATATATAGCGCATCCGAAAATTGCACAGATAGATATGCTTTGCTATAAAACTTCAGAAGTAAAAAAGTGAGAAATTATCTTCGCCAAAGCATATATAACCAGATAGGAAATGCGTTTCATGCAATTAAAAATTGAGTTATTTTTATAATATGATTGTGATTCAAAAACGCAATATAAACGAATTACAAAATTCAACACAACTTTAATGGCAACATATTAAAGTAAGACATAAAAGCGTATAAAAAGAAGAAACGAATAGTTCTTTTCTTTCTATCGTTAATGACGCGTAACAACAAGGATCTTGAAGAACTGATAAGCGAAACAGAGAATTTTAAAATAGCTTGATTCAGAGATTTGTTGAGAAATTTGGCGGCAAATGTTGGTTATTTACGTTCCATCAAACGATGATAATCACCTGTTATGGAAAACACTTGAAAGTGTACAAGACACAAAGTAGCGGGATAATGACGTGATTGTCTTTGGCTCAACAAATACTATTGATTCAGAAACAGCAACTTTCGTCAAAGAAAGTCTAAACATCTGACTTTTTCACAGTTTAATACAACTTCCTTAATAATGCCTACAGTTTTTATCGTTAGAAAATACAACAAATGGAAGGTCATATGAGTACATTTTAAGATCAGAAAAGGCAGGTGCTAGATACAGTTGGATGAATAACTCTTGATGATCTAAATGCTTTGGAACAAGAATCTGGTTTATTTTTCGGCAGACAGAGACGAACACACTTACTGATGACATAGAAAATCTTCTTTTCAATGAAGTATTCCATATCATTTTCTAGATGATAAGACTTAAATCGAAGGGTTATCAGAACATCGTTTATAGACTTCAAGTACGGATTATAAAAATTCTGACGGATACAGATGTTGGATGAATAGCTCTTGATGATCTAAATGCTTTGGGACAAGAGCCCGGTTTATTTTTAGCCAGAAAGAGAAAAACACTCACTGATGGCATGGAAAATCTTCTTTTCAATGAAATATTCGATATCGTTTTCTAGATGATAAGATTTAAGCCGATGGACTATTAGGACATGTCTATAGACTTCAGTTACTGATTATAAAAATTCTGACATATACAGATTTTGGATGAATAGCTCTTGATGATCTAAATGCTTTGGGACAAGAACCTGGTTTATTTTTCGTAGACAGAGACGAACACACTCACTGATGGCATAGAAAATCTTCTTTTCAATGAAATATTCGATATCGTTTTCTAGATGATAAGATTTAAGCCGATGGACTATTAGGACATGTCTATAGACTTCAATTACTGATTGTAAAAATTCTGAATGAATGTGATTACGTTCTCCGACAGAATGATGTCTCTTTATTCGTCAGGAACTGATTCAAGACCTGAATATGTAATTTACCATAAACTGATCCAATCATAGGTTTAATATTAATGCTGCCTAGTGTTCATGAGGAAATTTTTCCTCGTATATTTTGTCCTAGGAAGAGTATTTTAAAGAATCTACGAACGAACTGACTTAAAAAAGAACCAATCACAGACCTAATAATGTCACCTAATGGTCGTGCGGAGATTTTTCTTGTATCTTTTGCTCTAGGAAGAGTATTTACAAGGATCTATGAACTGAGCGAGCAGACTGTAAAAAGACCCAATCTCAGACCAGACATTAATGCTACCTGATGGTCGTGCGGAGATTATTTCTGGTATCTTTTGCTTTAGGAAGAGTATTTACAAGGATCTACGAATTAAACAAACAGATTACAAAATACCCATTCACAGGTATGCCATTAATTCCACCTGATGGTCATGCGGAGATTTTTTCTGGTATCTTTTGCTCGAGGAAGAATAAATACAAAGATCTACGAACTAAACAAACAGATTAAAAAAGTATTTTCTTCTCTAATGAAGTACAGCTGAAACAACTGAGAATGAATTAATAATGCCACATAAATGCTGGATGATAAACTAAAAACTTCTGACTACTTAAAAAAAAATTAAGTACGCTTTTTTTCTTTTCAGATAAATTTACATTCGAAAAATTTTAATTTAATTGTTTCTAAATTATTTCTTTTCGTCCCTACATTAATATATAAATCTTTGAAAAATGTTCATGCAGTTGTGTGATTGATTTATTATTTGAAAATTACAATTAGCCGTAGTTTCACCAGGCCTTTAATATCTTTATAACAACCAATTTTCTGAGTTATTTAGGAAAATAAATACCACTTTTAAAATCATTAATTCCGTGAAGAAAGTGCTTCACTATTTTGTGTTAGAATTAGTTCTTTTAAAAACAAGTGTTTATAAGAAGCGTTTTAGCGATCTTCGAAAAAATACAAGAAAGAAGGTATTTTTTAAAAAAGTTTCACAGCTGAACTGGAATGTAAATGATGTGTTATAAGCACCAGGTAAATTTTTTTTCCTAACAACGGGAAACTAAAGAGGGTTTAACTTATCTAATGGTAAAGGTCAGTGCTCTTTTCTCTTTGCATGAATGCACAGTTTTAAACTATAAGGACGGGATATAACTATTCGTTACCAGCTAGTAACATTACACGTAATAGCACTTACTAGCTAGTCAAGTTTTAAACATTTTAGAAAATAATTTTATAATCTTATCTTCTGAGATATAAATTATTATAGAAATATTGTTGAAAAATAGCATTGTTGATTTCAGTAATTATATTGCCAACAAGTGGGAAAATTTATAAAATACAACAATTCCGGGATTCATCATTTTTTAAACCATTTAATGTCAAGTTTTATAAAACAGTTATGAATTATTATAATTCGTTTTCCTTTATTTTTTATTCTAAGTTTTTTGTATTCTGCATTTTGTATTCTGCACTGAAAACAAGTAATTTTTTAAAAAGTCAATACCTACTTAGGTACACAAAGAAACTTTTCATTTTAGCTACTTTTTATTAAATAATTACAATTAATATGAATAATTAATAAAAAAAATTATTGATTTTCGCAAAAATTGAGCCCACATTCTTCACCTCCACTTGAAAAATGCTGAAATCCTCGCAGTTTGTCGAATGAGCTACTGTCTGTTGATTTCAATTTCCATTACAAACTGCCAAAACTTTATATAAAGTATTAAAAATTAATTAAATTTAATTAATGCATTAATATCTTAAAATGCTGTATTAACACCAAGTGTCATCCACTACAAGTTTTAAAAAATGTATTTGAACATAAGCGGATGCATAAAAATTATTTTATTGACGATTGAAAATCTGAATAAAATATATATAGGGAGAGAGTGGACTAATAGAAGGAGTTGAATGAATAATTAATGAATTAATATTTGAAAAAACTGTATTAACATCAAGCGACATCCAATACAAGTTTGAAAAAATGTACTTGAACTTGAATGGATGAATAAGAAGTATTTTATTAACGATTGAAAATCTGAACAAGATATTTATAGGGAGTGTGAATTAACAGTAAGAATTGAAAAACAAGTAAATCAATGTTTTCTTAGAAAATGATCATCGCGATGTGATAAACTAGACGTTGATTAAAATAAAAATTTAAAAAATATTTTCTTGAATTAGTATTATTTTCATTAATTAAACGCTACTTAATTTATGGTTAATGAAGATATGTTCGTAGTATACAGAAAAATTTAGAAACTAAATTTTTTTATACTTCATTTATAGTTTCCATTCAGAAAAAAAATATTATTGTTAAACTACCCAAAATTTGTAATCTTTTTAAAACAATTTATCCCAACGGCTAGACAACAAAATAAATGTTAACAAAATTTGAAACTTATCATTGTAATTTTAAAGATGTTTATTGATTTATTCATAATTCCAGTAGACATGCAATTTCAAAATTGTCATTATCTATTCGTTGTTGTTGTTATTAGAGACACTTACCATGGACAAGCTTCGTCAAGGATTCAGCGAGTTTTAAGCCGAACGGAGCGTCTCTTGTTTTGAAGTAGCGCCAGCTTGGGCCAAGAGTACGAATTAGATACTCACTCATCAGAGTCGCTTGTACAGCTTCTTTTAAAAGGGGGTGCATTCATATATTTTACAGATAGCGCACATAATAACAACCCAGGATGCCCAGTTCTCGGAGAAGACACTCTACTCCTATGCCAGGACGCTGACACATATTCGTATTCATTATTACCTGAATCTTGCATCAAAATAAAAGGACAATACTAAACTTGTAATGCTAATGATGTATAAATGATGTAATGCTAATGATGTATTTTAATGATGTATAAATGATGTAATGCTAGTGATGTATTTTAATGATGTATAAATGATGTAATGCTAATGATGTATAAAAGACGTACATTCCGAAATTGACAATACCTACTCATTTTTGTTGCTACCAGAATCTTAAAACTTGCATCTTGCCTCTAATAAAATGTTATTCTATTTTCCTCATGTAAGAGACTTTTATTCTGAAGCCACCAAACACACTTAAAGACATGGACTGAATATTAAACAGTGCGTTGTGCGGGCACAATAAACACTTATTCAATAAGTATTCTGCTTTTCCATAAGCAACAGGTACCTTTATTGGATTTTCAAATATTTACTACAATAAAAAGGCAGATGAAGAAAAAAAAAAGCATTTGAAGAAACAGAGTTATTCATTGCCTCCGCAACAAACACGTAAACAAGAGGCACGTATCTCTATAAAGCAGTCTTACGTATTTATTGCAACCGTGCCAAACTTGTAAGAGGCACGTTCTCAGAATCCCCATCGTAAGGCTGAGAGGAACCTAGGGCGTTCGATAAAAGCAGTCTTAGAAACCAATGCAGCATTATTGTGGGAGGTATCAGGACATTTAACATTTAGTATTCTCTAGACACAACTATAAAAAAAAATCTGAAAATTACAGGTAATAAAAGAAGGTAAACTTTTCTTATTTGTTCTTTGAATTAGTAAAGTCAATTTGATATGTTATATGAGTACAGAATATTAGCTACATTTCTCTCTTCTTTTTTTATTATTATTATTTGCTAGTATAGAAGCAGAAATTATAAAAATGATTAAGAGAATTCGAGGTAATGTAATTTATGTTGTAAGTTGATATTCAATTAACGAATACTGATATTCAAAAGTTCCCGCACAATAAGGTCATTAAGTAAGATCAAGGCACGAAGAATGAAATAAGAAAAATCAAATTCATGTTATCTGAAATTTAGATCATCATTGTCAATAAAAGAATCACTATGATCCTCCTCAGCACTACAAAAAAAAGAAAAGATTCCATTTTATTTTTAATTTAGTTTAATGCTGAAAAATTTAAAGAAAATTTAATTGTATTTTTTATGACAAACGATGTCGGCGTCCTGACACATAGGTAGTGCGTCTTCCTCGTCATTTGGGCGTCCCAGGTTCAAGTCCCGGTTACGGCATGGTTGTTCTTCTGTGTTCCATCTGTGAGGTGTGTGAATGTGCCCCCATGTAAAAAGGGGTTGTGCAAGCGAATGTGATAAGCGTGTGTCTTCTTCATATGAGCTAGAAATCAGACTTCTGCCCTTGGGTGTTCAGGGGTCCATATCCTCAGAAGCTACTGCACCCCTACTTCCGTTGTAAAGTGGACACGTCATGATTATAACTATCGGTGAAAAACTAGATGTATATTAAAACTAAAATGCTTATATTATTATTTTTTGAATTTTTGATCAAACTTTTAAATGTATATAAACACTCATATTTTGTATTAATTTACACATTTTCCCCTTAAGAACTTATAGACTTTTATATCATGATCTAGTAAATTTTTTTAATACCCCGCTTCAATATACTTTTTTTACAAACTGATAAATAATAAGAAAAATTGTGACAATGGAAATGGAGTATTTATATAACAAAAAAATATTCATGAACATGTATGATGATCTTTGGAGTGGATTTTATAAAAGAAAAAATATATTTTGAAACAGAAATACATTTTACATAAAGTCATACTCGGCCATTCACCTGATAGCAAACTTAAACCAACCCGTTTCAATTGCCTGAGCACTAGAACGAAGACTAAAATCAGGAATACAATTTAAGCATTTTGAAATCACAGAACTCTTTGAAAGGAACTAAACATTTCGATCGGAACTGTTTTTATATTGATTTGTTTAAGAAAAAGATGGAGGGAAAAAGAAAGAAAGAAATTTTCTTTGGCAAAAGGCGGAAAAAGAAAAGAAAAGAAAAAGAGATAATACTAGAAAAAAAGTGTCTCTGCTTCCAAACACCCGCACAACTGAGAAAAGCAGAAGCGAAGGATAAAGAATGACAGTCTTTCTTACGTAAGGCTCGAACAGTAAAACTAGGAATAAATGGATTGTCTGATAGTGAATCCTTCCCCAAATTATATGTTTTGCATTTACCAAAAGCAAAAACAAGAAATCGCATTTTATTTTTCTTCGAAGATGAATTCGTTTTCTTTTTTTTATCGACAATTTAAAGATATGCCATAGGAGTACGATTATTGCAAAAAAAAAAAAAAATATTAAAGGTTCTAATTGTTTTTATTACTAGGATTCACTTATCCTGTAACTACTTAGATTGAAACGACTGTCTCATATTTTAAATCCGCCTTTCGCATCACACTTTTGCAAAGAGGGGGAAAAAACGGGACTTTATTTTTAATAAACAATGCAACTGACATTTCCATAACTGCTGGAATATATTCAGGGACCAAGTATTATACTGTAAAGCCTCTGTACTAATAAATAAGGATAAACTGGTATTAAGTTCATTAAGTTGAAGTGCATTCTTATTACAGTAGTCTGTCCTTCAAACAATCTTTTTTTTTTTTTGCTCTTTTAATGTAGCAGATAGTATCTTTAAGAATATATATTGCATTACGATATGAACTGAAGTATCGGAATGATTCCCAATCAGTGAGGTTGGGCATTAGAGCATATACATTAACTTTATAAGTGAGCACAAACAATCTTTTTTTTCCTCCTACTGCAGCAGATAGCATCTTTAAGAATATATATGACATAACAGAACGAAATCAAGAATCACAATGATTCCCAATCAATAAGGTTGGGCATAATACAATTACATTAACTCTATAAATGAGCACAAACGATATACATTTTTTGTTCTACTGCATGAGATAGCATCTTTAAGAATATATACGACATTACAGCATGAACACAAGAGTCGCAATGATTCTCAATCAATAGGGTTGGACTATAATAGCATATACATTATTAACTTTGTAAGTGAGCACAAACAATCTTTTTTTGTTGTTGTTGTTCTACTGCAGCAGATAGTATCTTTAAGAATATATATGACATTACAGTATGAACTCAAGGGTCGCAATGTTTCCAATCAACAAAGCTGGGCATAATAGTATATACATTAACTTTATAAGTGAGCACAAACAATCTTTTGTTTCTACTGCAGCAGATAGCATCTTTAGGAATATGTATAACATTACAGTAAAAACTCAAGAGTCGAAATGATTCCCAATCAATGAGGTTGGGCATAATAGCATATACATTAACTTTATAAGTGAGCACAAACAATCTTTTTCTTCTCCTACTGCAGCAGATAGCATCTTTAGGAATATATACATTACAGTATGAACTCAAGAGTCGCAATGATTCCCAATCAATGAGGATGGGCATAATAGCATATGCATTAACTTTACAAGTGTACAAGGTAAATAAAATAAAATAATATTCCCCTTTTGCATTTGTAATTTATTTATAAGTGTACACAAATAATTATTCCGTTTTTTATAATAATTATATTAATATAATTATTTTGCAATATTAGCATAAAAGCAATACATAACAAAGTAAACATCAGATTAAATAAAATTTAAATTTTAAGAGAAGTTTCAAAAAGTAAAAAAAAAAGTTCATATCTCTTATTTAATTTGAAATGATTATTTTAAAATAAATAAAAAACGCTTACGTTAAAATTAATTACATAAATAAAAATAAATATGCAGTGTTCTCATCAGAAATAACTTTTACTTTTTAGAATAATATAAAGGGAAGAATTCAATCGTACGTATCAAAATTAAATCAAGAAATATAATTTCCTTTGGATTTAGTGACAGAAAATTTGATAGAAATGCATTTAATTTACACAAGAATCAAACGCAATGCATAATAAAATAAACATACAAGAAAATTAATTTGTTTTACCAAACAAATGGATATTTCAACATATTTCGTTTGGAATGCAAATTAACTGAATTTGCAATTTCTTCCGTGTGAACCGTTTTAAACACAAAAACAAAATCATTTTGAAACTCCATCAGATAATTCGCTACAAAAACTTATCTTTTCTCTATTTCTTAAAGAAACTGAGAAAAGGAAAGTAAATTGTTTAATACACAATCGGATATTCAAGGCTTTTATCGCTATTACTCCTTTTATTTTTTATTGTGATACAAAAGAAAAAAATAAATACAGTTTTGGCACAGAAACAAATAAATAAATGAATAAATGTTTATAAAAGTGAATTTATGTCGCACACAGATATTTCTAAATATTTCATTATGAGAGATAATATATTCGGTTTCCAGTTTGACCTGTTTTGCCAGGAGAAGCAGCGCATCATTTTAAATTTCTGTGATGTAATACTCGATTTTTTTTTCTTTCGCTTTTAACGAAATAAAAAAACAAACAAACTAAAAATAGCAAATGAAAGAGCACTCGTTCTCTTGGCACACGGTTCGTTCCTACACCCTCAACTTGATTCCCGTCAAAGAAACAAACTAGCGACAGAAAGAAAACCTTCGCTGGCGGGACCCCACCGAGATGAATGCATATTCCAAGACGAAACGCTGCAAATGTCACAGATTTCTTTTGTGATCTGTGGCAATGCACAAGATTCTTTCAAAAGGGCAACAATCCACCCTCGTTATTCTAAATTTTATTCCGACTGTCGTTCTTTTTGAAAACCAGGAAAAGAAGAAACAAGAGTTTTTCCCAGACCGTATCAGAGTTGTTTTCGAGACGCATCCTAGATTCTATTTTCCGCAGCTTCTGTCTGTAGAACGCGATGCTTTGTCTGAAGGTAAATAATAGTTTTTACTAACAGTCTACAGCTATTTTAATCACGGTGCGACACCTTTTGAACCTTTTCCGCACAGACTCACACAGCTTAACATAGACTTATAGTACCGACTAGAAGAATTAATTCCAGGCAAAAACACAAAGGTAATTGATGTCTAGAAAACACCTCTTTTCAGACGTGATTGATAAGCTAATTTACTTAAAAATACCCTATCCTCGCAGAGATCTGATATCCGCACTAAGTAAAGAGGTAAGGTATTTTGAAAACTAAAATTTCTGTTTTATGGATTAATATTTTCATATAACTAAATACATAAAAAAAGGCTAATAAAAAACAACTTTTATAAATGACTGATAAAAAAAACTTTATGAAAAAAAATGATTAACGATTGATATCCTATATATAATTTTCCGAAAAATATCAGCACGAAATAAAATTATTTAATATTCTTTCTTTCTTTTAATTGCCCAAAAGTCAAAATAAAAGTTATTTAAAAATCATGGCCCTGAGGTATTTTTCAATGACGAATTTCTCAATATCAATTCGTCGAGATTCTTGGTCCTAAAAGAAGCTGCTTTATGAATTAAATATATTTAAAAGGAATTAAAGATAAGGTTGTTAAAGCATTTTATTGATATCCGGAGAGAATTCTTAATTCTTGATAAATAGCTTAATTATTGCTTATTAAAAAGTTTTCTGGTAATTATGATTTAAGTCCCATGAGTTCGAGTAAAGCATTCTTTTTATTTAAGAAAGGCGATTTCTAAAATTTAAAAATGCCAAAAAAGTTTTGGAAAGATTTCCTCAGCAAAGTAAAAAGCCAAGTGAGAATAATGAATTAAAATGCCCGGAAAAGTATTTTATTAACTACAACGAATTCTTACTCTTTTAGTTGATTTATTTCTATAAAGAGAAAAATTAAAGAATTTTGTTATTCTTACTTTCAATGCTTTAAATTCTCTTTAGTTAGATTTGCTCAAATGTATAATTTGTACAACAAAGTTGTACAAATTAAAGTATTGCTTAGTCTATAATAGATTTAAAAAATCATACCAGGGATGTAAATAATTATAAGCTAATGGTATAAAAATTTAGATGCTTATATTCTTGGTAAAAAAAATCTTAGCCTAACAAAAATAAGTTGCGAGGTTGATACTGAATTCCACTCCTGACTTCGAATATTAATTTCATTATTTTTCATTCAAGTAAAAGATTTGCAAACTTCAAAATAATATAACAATACATTTAAGAATAAACGACGAACAGTTTTAGATGTATAATCGTGGTAAAAAAAATCAGCCCAACAAAAACGTGTTGTTTGTTTGCTACTGAATTCCACTCATGACTTCGCATATTAATTGCATTATTTTTCAATCAAGTAAAAGAAGATTTGCAAGTTTCAAAATGATATAACAATGAGCTTAAGAAAAACTGAAGAAAAACGATGAACTGTTTTAAATGTATAATAATCTTCGTAAAAAAATCAGTCTAAAAAATTAGTTGCTTGTTTGCTACTGAATTCCACTCATGACTTCGCATATTAATTTCATTTTATCTTTTTTCCACAGCAAAGCAAAAGAAGATTTCTAGATTTTAAATGATATAATAATAAACGTAAGAATATACGACGGATTCTTTTGGATGTCATGATAAAAAATCAGAAGCGCCATGCTTCTGACTTCATTTAAATAACAACACATCTCAGACCTCAATGGAATTAGGCGTGATCTTAAAAAAATGACCTTGCACTGACCTATCAATAAAGGGATTTTAAATATAAAAGTGGTAACGCCTGGTCCTCTACTTTATAAAGTGAATGATTATACGCCTAATATTATCGGTTACTTGCTCAAATTTATTTATTCATGAGAAGGATTTCTTTTAAATCTTCTCATAAAAATGCAGTTTGCTTATGAGAAGTCGTTGTGCGCCTCAGTTTCAGGGAAAAGTGTTTCTGAATGGTGTGAAATTGTCATGGTTAAGGAACGCAGCAGCAATAAGACGCTGACCATGGTCTGAGTGACAAGAGTATCAGAATCAGCGCACAATGGAAAGAAAAGCTTAATTAAGCGAATGGATGAATGAATAGACGTTGAGAAATTCCAGGCAGTCATGCAATCTTGGCAAGGACATGTCCCTATAGTGTAAATGGACTAACGTCTATTATAAGCTAAGATCGCTTTCTATAGCTCCAATATTCTATGCGCATTAAAAATAAAATAAGATGGTGGAATTGTATAGAGGAATGATTGGAGAGAAAGTTTAGCGTTGAGAGAGCGGAGAAAATCTAAATTTATTTTTGCATGGAAAGACACCCATCACTTATGACTGATATCTTATTTTATTTGCAATAATGAATGGTTCATTTTTTTTTAAATACTGCATCTATGGTCGAGGAAGAATTTACCAGTCTATTTTTTTTAAAGATTGAAAGGGAATAATTTTTCTCTGCCAAGAAAGTGCGAAATATCATACTTAAAATCATTTTAAAACCAAAAAAAAGTTAAATAATGTATTTTTAATTAATTTTAAAAGAGATAATTTACACCAATACCCATGTCTATGCTATATAAACAAGATATATTGTTGTAAGGAAAGAATATCTTAGGTTATTCTACATATAAGCTTTGTAGAACTAATTAATGATATCTATCTTATAATCAATTGCTCTATGTCGAATTGATTCATTGAAGCAATGCAAAATTATCAATAAAATATTTTGAATGCCTTTTATTTTGCTAATAGTTCAGATCATCCACTAATAAATATACCAAAGAATTTCTACCTTAGTTAGTTAAAATAATAATAAAATAAATATTCTGCCATAAGCCACACATACCAATTTCTAACACACGAATAATGAGAAAGTCAAATCTTCTTTTAAACTCAAAAACAAAAACGTGTCTAAATAAACGATACAAGCAAAACTTTGCTCTTGGAAAAAAAGAATTATGGAGGTTAATTTATATATACACATATATATATTTTAAATTGAGGAGGAAAAATACCTCAACATAAAAACACTTTACTCACGCTAAATGTACGCGGTTACTGCAGCCAACTTGGCGCCCTATCCCTCCACCTACACTTCAGTGACGTTTGAAGTAAAGGGAACAGAGCCAAGTTGAATATGGAGTGAAAGAACAAAGTGGAATAGCTTCTCGCTCTTAAAGGTGCCTGCCTGGAAGTTTCATTTTCAACAAAAGAATGCTCGTACTGTAAACTATTCCCCTACACTTTTGAGCCAATTTTAAACATATTAGACAAACATTCGTTATCCGAAAGTTGTCGGATTTTTCACTCTTTCAGAATGTCGGCCTGTCTCAAGGATATTCCTAAACTGGTACGCTCCAATGTAAAAGTAAACAGAACAGTCATGGTGGTTGCCGAGTCGCAAGAATTTTAAATTTATTTTAAAATGAAGTGAGCTGTACAATAGTGATAATAAAAGAACAATCTGGTAAGATTATTTCATAACAACAAGCTTCTTAACATAGTCATAGTTTCATAGTGCATTTGTCATGTTTCTATTTGAATATATTTCTACTTAAGATAAATGATCATACTCGAGTGTTTCGGCAATTTCTTTCTAACTTATTATATGCCACATGAAATGGAATACTTTTAGTAAAATGAATTTTATATCTTTGAGAAAGTTTAAAAAAATTATATATTTTTCCCAACAGAAACAATATACATTAATCTGTCAGCATCCAATCTTGTTGATCAACTATCCATAATACGAAGCTATTGTATTAAGGCTTTAAGTCAGTTCTTAATTTTGGTAAAATATTGATTCCTATAAAACGCACATTTCCTAAAATTATGCTCATAATTGATTCGAAATATTGTTTTCAACAGAAACCAGCTATTATTCTGAACGAAACAAAAGCCTGAGAAGAATAAGGCGAAATAAATGCCTTCGCTGTGTTCCCTTATGGATGTCATGAATGCCAGCACTTAATCTTATTTATGTTTCTTACAGAGTCATGGCAAGAAAAAAAGCTGCTGATACACAGACCAGGGATCTAAGAAATCAGAAGGGCACGCAACGCACAATCGAGTTTCTTAGATAACACGGATTCGTATTACATACAAGGGAATCAACACACTATTCCTAATAAATGATATGTATGTGTCCGAGACATATTTCAGTAAACATTTGTTGTCCACAATATTTGGTATGCCTCATTCAAACAGAAAGTACACTTCCAATACATTTCTTATGGAATACATACCAAACAACAATTATACTTGCAATGTAATTTTATAGAGTATGTAAATAAAAACATAGCAGACAATTTTTTTATAGTGGTACAGGATTTCTTTAATGAACAGTTAGATTCTATTTCTTATGTTTAATTAAGATTCGTTAAGCTACCGTTCGTAATCCTAAATAACCTTTAAAAAGACCTAGAAACAGCACATTGGTACACATTATAAAGCATATCTTCCAGCTCATTTTTTTAAATAGGTGTTAAGTATGTATAAATATAAAAACGTTTTCTTAATTATGAAATTTCATTGAAATTTTCCAAATATATCATTTTAGAAAGGGAAATTGTTTTTATTTCTCATTAGCTTAGCCTTTCATTAACTGATGTCAAATTCATAAAAGTGTTCGGTCAAAAATAATAAAAACAATGAAATGATTTTAATTATGATATAAAATATGAAAAAATCCAAGCTTTACAAACCCGAAATCATGTCAAAACTTCCGACGAAAAAGATTTCATACTATTTTCTCCTCCCATTTTAGAAGTGTCAAGTTTTAATAATGGTCTAGCAAAGACTTCAAGGCAACTGAGAGAATGAAAACTATCAAATAAATCAATATATTCCGAAATTAAACTCGTGTAGAACAAGAGTGAGATTTATAAAAGGTCACAATACAGTATCATTTTACAAAATCGACTCTTCATCTTAACGAATTCGTGTATTTTTATGAATTAATTCGTGATACCACCGAATGAATTAAATGAACCCTTTTTACCGTCTTTTGATACGATACGTAACAATTCATCTGGGAATTCATACATTCATATGAACAGGTAATTCATCTGGGAATTCATATACTTACATGAACAGGTAATTAATTCATCAAGGAATTCATATACTTATATGCACAGGTATTTCATATACTTATATGAACAGTAATTCCTACACTTATATGAACAGGTAGTTTATTTAGGAATTCATACACTTGATGAATAAATCAATAAAAATGCATATCTACCTCATAATAATAAAACAAGTGAATGAGAAAAGAGTATTTTTAGATTGTCTTTTATTAGTTTTCACGGACTTGCAATGTTCGTTATAATATCATCATGGAATGCCTCATAATGCTGTTCTAAGAATAGTATGTAGCGGCAGCAGCAACTTAGTATGTGTTAACATACTTGGAACGTTTCTTTTCATAAGATGTATGTTTGGAGCGTAAAAATGTGCGAAAACTAACAGAAAAGCCTCGTCAAGAACGCAGATAGGAAGAAATGCTTCTTTTCTTTTTCAGGGAGTGAATACGCTCCCCTCTGATTTGCTGATTAGACTTCAGCGACAGATTCCGACGAAATAAAAAGAAACGGTTCATTGGATACATAAATAGAGGAAATGATGTTTATACTTAGGTTCTATTGTCCAATTCATGACGGTCGAATTATCTCTCTCAATGAATGCCAATGTTTCTCGAGCAACTGGACATTTTTTTTTTGGACCGTTGAGTTAAATACGAATACGTTAGTAATTATACAGATATTTTACTGTTAAAAGGCTTAACTCTCTGAGTCACTTGAAGTATAAAATAAAAGCGAAGAAGGGGGGGAAAGCCATTTCACCATTAGTTTCTAAAGCTATTATTCAGAAATAAAATAAAATTTTAATTTCCGAACTTTATGTGATAAATTGGGAGAAATATTAAAATAAAATAGGATATTTTTAATGGTAATAAAATAAAGATAATTTCTTATTTTAAATTGCATAAGTAACATTTCATAACCTATTACTTGACATATTAATAAACTCAAAAAATGGACTCAAAAAATTAAAATATTTTTAAGAGAACTGACGAGGAAGATAAACAAATGAAAATATTATTCGAAATACATCTTCAGAAAAGCTTGAAAATTAATAATACAAATGTAATAAATGAAAATCATATATATTTTTTATCATTTGGAAAATTCAAAACTTGCATTAGAAATGGAGAATTTTCTAATTCACACGATCTGTTTCATCAAACGGAAATATATTTGAAATTTGATTCCCACCAACCAGTATTTGAACAGAAATTTTATTTGGTATTTTAGCTGGATCAACCCCATTTCCTTATGGATCAAATCAAGTATCAAATATAAGCTGCAATGAAATGAATTGCATTAGTCGGAACTGAATAATACGCTAAGCCTGTTATCGTAATTTGGCACAGTTTAGATAAGAAATACTCGTGCCAAGTGGTTTAGCCAATAACACCAAAAGAGCGATAAGTAGCTTTTAATTATTTGGGGGTAAAAGACAACTAACTTTACTCGAAAATTAAGAAGCCATGACATAAGCCACACTTAAAATACTTTTCTTAAGGTTGCTGGGTTTTTTTTTCTTTCGTTTTTTAAGGGTTGTTAAGAATCAAGGCGTTGAAAGTGTAGTTGCCAAGTTTTCATAAAAGATCCACAGTGGCATGTATATCATTCAAAAGGGACAATCTGAACACAGTTTATTTCTCAAGGGCTTCTTACAGCTTCTTTTCTTCTTTCTTTTTCTTACTATACATTTGCTGGTATATCACAAAGTTATAACTCAAAAATCACTCTCAGTAAAACTTAAGAATTTTCGATGTGATAGATGGAAGCCCTAGTAATATAAAATATTTTGTAACAACAATAAATAATAATATACAACAATGTGAGAGATGATGAAACTAATCAATAAAATGTTTAATATTAATAAAATGTTTTGCGAAATTCGGAATGATACATTTTTATACAAAAATAACAATATTTTTAGACATACTGTCATTAAATTAAGTTGGCGCCGATTGGCCAAAGCTTGGCTCTTGCGCCAATAAAACTCAATTAAATTAAGTAAAAAAAAGTTACTTCACTAGTTTAAAATGATTCTTTTTATAATAACCGGCATTTTGAATGCAACAAAGCATATAAAAGTGCATCCTCATTGTCTTAAAAGATGCCATCTTAATAGGTTGAGGTTACTTATTGACTATCACAACATGCGCGTAAAATGTGCTGACTTTTAAATGCAATTAAAGATTATAAATTCATAAAATAGATTTTAATATCTTTCTACACGGTAAAACAATTCTATCTCGGAAGCTTTCAGTTTTACAGCTATGATGTTACAACTCTTCTGGGTTCGTAAATAGCAGTGTTCATAGTGTCTAATAACAATTGAACCATGAAATGCAAGAAATACAATTTTTTATAGTAAGTATTTGAATAAAAGGTAAAGTGAGATATATCTAGTCGAATGCATGATTTTTTAATCATTTTAAGATTCTGAATTCATAAAATAAATTTTAATATTATTGTACACGGTAAAACAATTATATCTAAGAAGCTTTCAGTTTTCCAGCTATAATGTTACAACGCTTCTGGATTCGTAAATAGCAGTGTTTATAGTGTCTAATAACACTTGAATCATGAAATGCAAGAAATACTATTTTTATAGTAAATATATGAATGAGAAGTAAAGGAGATATTTCAACTCGAATGCATGACTTTTAAATGCATTTTAAGATTCTGAATTCATAAAATAGATTTTAATATTCTTGTACACAGTAAAACAATTATATCTAAGAAGCTTTCAGTTTTCCACCTATGAGGTTACAACTCTTATGGGTTCGTAAATAACAGTGTTCATAGTGTCTAATAACACTTGAATCATGAAATGCAAGAAATATTATTTCTTTATAGTAAATATTTCAATACGAGGTAAAGGAGATATTTCTACTCGAATGCAGCGGATCTTCGTTACAAAAGAATCCAATAATCCGATATGCGCAACCCTAAAATCATACAAATCTGGTAAAAAAAGAGACATAATCCTCTGAGACCCAAACAAATTCAATAAATTTGTACGCGAGCTGGAAGCTATAACAGAATAACAAAGAAATCCTTTTTTTATTGATAAAATATAACGACGAAAAACAAAAGTTTCTTTCAGAAGCAAGATTTTTTCTCCTCATCTGCTAATCAAGTAAATTATTATTGATACGATAAACAGCTTATTATTATCGTAATAATGCGTTAAAAGTATGAGATGCAATCGGAAAAGAAAGAAAAAAGGAATATTCTAATTTATATAATGGGGATAATAATTTAATAATTAAATTAATATTAGTGATAACTTAATTAAATAAAGTTCATTAAAGAATCGATTAATAGTGATTGATATTTTATATGAATGTATATAGTTTTAAAAATGATAAAATTATCTTTTGCTACAAATATGATAATATTTTATAGATTTCAATATTTTTTATGCAAGTATATTGATGATTCTATAACAGAATATCATATTTTTTTTCTATTTTGATATTTTTAATCGCAATTTTTTATTTTTCATTTGATTAACTTGTATAGGTAAAAGTTCTCTGGAAAACTGAGAAGACCAAAAATATTGTTCTAAATGGCGGGAAAATATTAAAAACAAGAACATAAATGTCGGGCAATACTATGTTAAAAGTTACTTAACACTTGTTTTCGAATGAACTGCTCTTTATTTACCACTAATTAATACTTCATTTTCTCACTTATTTCTAAAATTAAGTGTCACGGCAACCAGTCATAAATGAAAATGGGTAATAAGAGAAAGCTCTACTATAAGATGATCAGGAAGAAATAGCAAGGGAATATTTCTCAATAACATTTCTTGGGTAATACGTTGGACTTTTATTATTCTCCCACAAAATACTATTTCTCCCCATAGGCCTTTCGAGAGTTCTCTTTCTATTTTATTTGGCAGCAATATTGTTATATTTATTATTCATCATTTTTTTTAAAAAAAAGTTTTTTCTTTCACCACAGAAGAATGTATTTTCCCAATTCCCTTTCTCCTATCTCGGTTATGCTGAACAGGGATTTGATCCATCATCGGGGATTTTCTGTTCTTTTAACAATCGATTTTGGAATTCGTTTTAGAAAAAGCCCTTTCTGAAAGGTGTTCAAATAAAAAAAATCGATACGTTATTTATCATCTCCTCTCTCTCTATTTCAAGTGAAGAAATTGAAATCTAAATCTAAATAGGTTGGTTCTAATAACGGAGGTTTCGATGGCTGAAGTTTTAAATGCACGATCGGGCATTTTAGTAAAGGTTTATTGATAGTAATATTATTATACAAAATTTTATTAGTAAAAGAAATATTTAATAAAGAATATCATTCAGGTGAAGAGATTTAAATATAAATCTAAATAAGTTGGTTTTAATAACGGTGACTTTGATGGTTACAATTTTAAATACTGATTGGATATTTTAGTAAATTTTTATTGATGAAAATATTATTATCATCAGTAAACAAAGAAAAAGTTAATGATTCAGAATATCAAATAAAAATTTTAAATTTCAAAATACATTTTAACCTGTAACTAGACACTATGTTCTAATTGGTAATACAAGTGACTTTACTAAAAATTTTAACAATGTACATCATGAATAGAATTTTAACAATGTACATCATGTTACGTTTAGCCAAATGCCAGGGAAAGCATTCATTAAAGATATTTCAGAGAAACCGGATTGATCTGCTTCAACACTAGAAAAAGATGTGAAGTCCACAGAAAGTGGATAACTTTTGTTTTAAAACCAGAAAAAAAGACTTAACACGATCTAAAGAAACTGGATTACGTTTGCATTAAAAGCAAAAAAGACATATCATGTCCAGTTTATATGTTTATAATTAATCACCTTAAATCAAAAAGACCCTTATCATAAAATCATTATACGTCCCCCTTATCATTATATGCCATGAAAAATAGTAAATGACTAAAGATTAGTTTGTGTTTCGGGTAAATCATAGTTGTCCTTATATACCCTTATCATTATATGTCATG
>JAOUZG010050968.1:7126251-7140384 GCA_026289955.1 Argiope argentata | reverse complement strand
AGTAAATGACCAAAAATTAGTTTGTGTTTAGGGTAAATCATAGTTGTTCTTATATACCCTTATCATTATATGTCATGAAAATATTAAATGACAAAAGATTAGTTTGTGTTTAGGGTAAATCATAGTGAGTAATTAATAAATTATACACATCGATCAGATTTTTATTCAGGCTATTTTCAATTTCCTCAAAATCCGTAAAAAAAATTTTTGAGTAATTTAGTTTCTCAATGCAAATGAAAACCATTCTAAAAATGCTGACATTTGGGGAATTATTCATAGAAGAATAATGACAAAGAAATTCCGAGATAGAAACGCTATTTCGCCCAAACTGGTACGTTTCCCTCAAATATATTAGTTCCTTTTTTGTTAGTTTATTTATTTTGCAAAGATTTATCTAACGCCACGAATGAAAGGATCTTTTTGAGGCAAGATGTATAAACCATGCATGCCAGTATCATTGTAAGCAAATTTAGAGCAATCTAATGGAAATAGTGGAAGCATTCCGCCAAACAATAACATGGAAAGAAAGGGGAAAGAAACGTAAAATAACAAAATACAATTCTCGTAATAAGATCCGGATGGTAAGGGCGACCATTCGCTGTCCCTATCAGTATCATTGAATGATCCAAAGACATACACACACAAAATAATAAAAATGAGAAAATGGAAATGGTATTTTCTCTCTTCTATCTTTTTAACGCAAAATAGGATTTCTTCCCCCATATCCTGTCCGTATAGAGTGGGTTTGTTTTTATTCTTCGTCACAATAACAAAAAAGCAGAAAGGGGGACCGTGTGCTTTGGATAAAGAATTGTAAAGCATTTATTTCGATGTTTCCATCGTTTAAAAATATAGATACCAATTAAACTTTTATCAAATTAGGATTTGTTTTGTCATGATTCTTGCTTTTAAGTGATTCTTTAATTCGCTGGTTAGGGACATGTACAAACATTTTCAATAAAAATTAACATTCATGTAAAAAAACGTTATTTAAAAAAAAATCATTTTACCATTATGATGAATACATAATAAGATGAACACTTAATAAGTGAAGAAACGCATTACAAGTGAAACATGATGAAACTGATAAGTGAAGAAACACATAAGTGAAAAATGATGAAACTAATAAGTGAAGAAACACATAATAAGTGAAACATGATGAAACTAATAAGTGAAGAAACACATAAGTGAAACATGATGAAACTGATAAGTGAAGAAACACATAAGTGAAACATGAAGAAACTAATAAGCGAAGAAACACATAATAAGTGAAACATGATGAAACACATAATAAGTGTCTTTGAACTTTGATGAAACAAATAATAAGTGAAACATGATGAAACACATAATAAGTGACTTTGAACTTTGATGAAACAAATAATAAGTGAAACATGAGAGTTAAAATAGCAAGGGCCAATAACCATAAGCAGGAGAAAATGTTAAAACAGCACAGAAATGAAACATTATTGAAAAAACATTGAAGTTATCGCAAACAAAACTTTTAATAATGAATAACTCACAGCAGTTGAATAGAATGGCAAATGTGGGCCTTTTCACGAAACATATCTAGAAAGGTTAATTGCCTTCATACTTTCATTAAGTATGAATTCTAACTCAGCAGAACAAATAAAAAAATGGTATATTTTCTCTCAGAAATTTGGCTAGATAAGGAAGAATTAGAATCATTAATTCAAGATTTAGAGTAAAAGTTAGAATTTAAGACCTCTACGAATATCTATAGCTCATTCAAATGTGAAGCAATTTTTAAGTCTACAAAGAAAACTGAAAATATCCAAGTTGTAGCGTAAGAGATCTAGATTATTTATATTAACTTCATAAAATAGCCTTGTTAATATTTACGCAGGAATTAGCAATCTTAAGAATAATCTCTCAGTTTTTTTTTATTACTGTTTCTAATCTAAAGGTTCTATTTGGATTTTGGGAGGTGAATAGTGGAAAAGTGAGTATTTTGAAGATTTTTTTAAGAATAAAAATCACGTTTCCATTTTAAAAAATATCAGATTTTGCTACAAAACTGATTGACTTCTACAAACTATGAGAAAAGATTTCAGTATGGCTTTCATTCCAAAAATAAATATGAAAAAAATTGTAATTGATAAATTATGCAGTTTTTGCATTCAGTATAATTGCCAACAGACAAAGATAGGTTTGTTCATTTTAAAGGGTGTTATCTATTTTGAAGAAGGAGGAGGTAGGGGTTTATTTTCACAATTTCAGAAGGCATTTATACAACGTTCAACGATTTAGCATAATTTTACAAGTTGTTAAAAACATTCACGATTTTTAATATTTTAACTCAAGTTCACGCATGATTTGTTTGTAAAATTAAACATCATTTATGCATCAATTCACACAATAATTTAAAGTCTGAGGATTGTAAAACGAAATAACATAGAAATCTCAAAAATACGAAGGTAACTTTACAATTAAACTCTTTATGTAAATGTAAATAGATATTATGATCAGAGAACTTGTTTCCCTTTTATGGCGAAAATCGCAAAGGGTCCTGATTTAAAGCAGTAGTAGCCAGATAATAAAATTTATCATATAACGAGCATAACTTAGCATTAATTAATGCTTGGTTGTTTATAAATATAAGACAAAATAACAGTGACGATGAAAGAAATTCAAGATTAAAACATGGGTGTGTTTTTAAAAAATGAGATAATTGCTTTGAGATTTGCAAACATTGTTTTCGATTAAAAGGGTTTGAGATCCCAAGTGCTTTCAATCGATTTAATAACAAAAAAACAAAAAAAGAAAAAAGCAGAACCCTACTTTGCTAGCTCTGCTGTCCCATCATTTTCGTAAACAACATCTGCTAATGGACAGAAACCTAAGTGGAACAGCTAAGATGAAAAAAGTCAATAAAGTACGTTGACATATTGCGAATGATCAACAGGCCCGGGAGGGGAGTGAGGAAGCAATAGATGAGGGTGTGCTCAGGCGATCATGAGGGTCGGACAAGCAACCGCAGAGTCCACTGCTTGTCAAGATATGCCTCTGATGAAAGAAACACGTTTGAAAAATGGCACCAAATAAGAGGTGCCCTGAAAGAAAGTACTCAAGCCAAAGGATAGTAGGAGGGTGCAAATAGATTGCTGGAAAGGGTTACTTCTAATAGATCTCGTAGGCAAGCGACCTCTTCAGGGGAGAAATAATAACAGGGTGATTTGGAAGTAATCAGCACACATAAGGAATTTCGAGGCAGAAATAACAATGAATATAGAGTGCGGGTCTCATGTGAAACAAGTTCGATTAAAGGTGAAAGAAAATAGCTGAAAGATCTGGAATATCCAAATGGTATTATATCTAACAATAGATAGCGACTAATTTTTTTGGTTCAAATTATAGTTTTCAATCTGAATGAATATTGACCGAAGGAAGAATGTTTTGATTACCAATTAGAGCCATAATAGGCATATTAATATCACAAGAATTTCAAATCATTCAATTCTACTAATCCATAGAAATAAATTTCATTGTACAATGTAAGTAACATCTTGATGTATGTCATTTTATCTGCACAACGGTAGATGGATGAACCCAACAAACGAATGAAATAACTGTACAGAATATGCATCATGCCTGACATGTGAAAAAAAATCATCGCTTCTTCATCAGAACAATGTCCCAGCCGATAAATCAGTCTATCATCTTTGGCAAAGCATATGATTTACATCTTATAGTATCAATCCTATTCCTCTGATATTGACACATATGATTTCATTTTACTCCTCGTGGTATATTTAGCATTGAAAACAACAAATTTTGAGATAGTAGATGCAGTGAAAGCAAAAGCGACAGAGATGATGATAAAGCTCCAAGGAAAAATTCGAACATTGAACAATTCGTATGTAACGGTGTTGCGACCGAGAAAGGAAGTGCATAGAAGGTGATAATAATAAAATAGTAAGTAAAAAGATACGAAAATAAAACTTTAAAGAAGTAGTATACTAGTTTATTAATCATACCTTGCATGAAAATAGGATCTTCTCACTAAACGTGGACCAATAGCTAATTTCTAAAGCGTTAGAGATAAGCATATACTTTTACTAAGAAAAATGCTTTAAATGACGTAAAGAATAATATTTTATGTTGCTTCAATCAATAAATATATTGCTGAAATAATTGTATAATCTAAATTTGTCTGTAGATCTCTGGCTCTATCAATCATGATTAACAAAATATTAGTGGCATGTTAATATTTTAAACAAAAAATTCCATGCTTCGGCTATCAAAATTGATTAGGTTATGGAGCTTTGAATTTCATTTGGTCCAACCAAATACCGTCGCCAGTGAATAGATGATATTCCTTGGGATAGCCAATGAAATGATTTAAAATCATACGATTAGACTGCACACCTTGTACAGATCTTGTATATATAGGACGAAACATAAACATATCCTCCTAAAAGAACCTTTTAAGATCAGCTCCATAAATTTTAGTGATCGAAACATAAACTTACACCCTATAAACACAAAAAAATTTAATATAGATCCTGTTATCACAATATGAATAATATTTTGCACACACATAATAAAACTTAAGCTTCTTTTTCAATAAAAGTGGTTTTTATGAAAAACAATATTTACACTTATTTTTTTTTTTCAATGAAAAATATGAAGACATATCTTGATGTAGCACCCGATGTACTATATAAAAACATTTTGAAACATTACCAGTAGCAAACGAATTTAGAATTTCCAACTTATGAACTATAAAACAAGGTGGAAAGAAAAATGCTGGTAAAACATTCAATGTGTGAATCAGCACATAGAAATACATTCACAACTATTTTTGAGAATGCACCACACATTTAATCCAAGTCTACTAAAAGCCGACACTTTGTTC
Source organism: Argiope argentata (assembly GCA_026289955.1). Taxonomy (NCBI): domain Eukaryota; kingdom Metazoa; phylum Arthropoda; class Arachnida; order Araneae; family Araneidae; genus Argiope; species Argiope argentata. The sequence continues at coordinate 7,135,508 of JAOUZG010050968.1, read as the reverse complement.
AATAAACATTGGAAAACGAGCAAAACGAATTCAAGCAGAACTTGCATTTTAATTAAACGTATCCCCACAAGAGGGGAAGCGGGAAAAGGTTAGCCGAGTGCCCAAGTTGAATGAGTGTTTTAATTTCAGAGATTTCCATAATCGCAACGCTTTATGGATTCTAACATATCTTACTCAATCCATCGGTTAGATAGAGAATTGAAGCGTTATTCTTCACTATCACCACCGCCTAGACGATTACTTTCTATGACTTCAGATTAATGCATCTTCGCTGCAATAAGTGAAAACGAAACTTGAAACAGGGATTAAGAGTCCCAAGACATCTTTGGATGGATGGAGAAAGACACTTGGAAATGTAGAAACTAGTCACCCACGTCTATGTATGTCCCGCCTTTAAAGAATGGTAAAATAAATGTAGAAGTTTAAAGACATTTCGGAGCGTCCATAAAAGTACCACCCGAGGGAAGGATATTCTGTCTTTTAAAAAGGGCGGATTGCTATACTTTTCAAATAACGACCAAAAGTTTCGATGAAGCAATTTATTTTAGGTAAACTGTGGCTTGCTATGGATGGACAGCGTAAGTTTTGAGAATCAAAGCAGCTTTTATATAGTACCATTTTATATACAGTGCATCCAGCCAAATTAAAAATAAATAAATAAAAGGACATTATAAGAAGGACCAAGATAACGGTATAGTAAGTCTTTTTTAATAATATGATCTGTTATTTTTTAAATGGCAACTTGATAAAATAATTTTTCTCGTTCTTAATAATAAAAACAGGATTTTGAAATTATTTCTTAATATGCAATAATAAGTTGTTAGTCCATATTTCCTACTTTCGCAATGTTCGATTTCAAAATAATTTGGAAATTTTTTTCCAAGTTTTTTTTTATTTTTATGAACCTCAATACAATATAAATTTTAAATACAAAAAATACAAAATAACTTGTGTAATGAAAAACGTCTCCCACAGCCATAACGCTTAATATACTTTTTTTATGAAAAAATATCCATTTCGAATGCAAATGTAGATCGCCCAATTTAATTTTGATATTAGAAAAGAAATGGACTTAACATAACAAATAAAAACGCTACTTATCTTCCACTTTCATGATGGAAAGACAGACATTTGCAATATAAACAAACATTTAACATTTATTATTAAAGCATAAAAATGAAGTAAAACTGAAATAAATGACTAATATAAGATCAACAATATTACATTTAAAACAACTCAAGTACAAGAAATGAAGTAATAATGACGAAATTTTATGCACATTTAAGGCTGGCAGAATTCGAATAGCGTGACTTAAAGTTAGGCACCGAATCACGTTCTGGTAATAAATTTCAAAGTTTAAAAGGATAATAAAACCATTCGCTGCGAAAATAAACTTCAAACGAAAAGGGGAATACACCTTTTGCATTATGATTTCACGCTTGTATTAAAACATTTCGTTTTATTCCTGGAATCAGCGACATTTGAATATTTTCCGTGTTGAGAAAATAGAAAATTAAATATTCAAAAGTACAGTCTGCTATTCCTCAGCTTTTACAAAATCGTAGATATATATAAAGTATAAGCATTCGGTAATCGGCAATTATAAAATTATTCACTGAGGAAATGAATACTCATGTGAGCAGACTGTGATTGAAATAGTCGCTATCAGTTGTTGTTTATTTGAGATAAGTGGCATTAAATATGCAATTCCGAAATTAATAATCCTGTGCATACAACTAACAAGTCCCTTAAATCCAAACGTAGATTAGAAAGACGCTATTAATGTTTGAAATTCATTGCCAAAGGTTAATTATAAATAATATAACATTAATAACATTTAAAATGTAAAGCTTTGAATTTTCAAGATAATGAACTTTTTTACTGTAGAAATTCAACATCGAACTGAAATTTCTTTACTTATGCAGTAATATAACTTATAACTGGCATGGCTACGCATATCTGCGTAAATCTCTCAAATACATGTTTAAGTTTCCGAATGTTCTGCAGTTAATCTACTCATTTCATTTTCACCCTGTCGAAGTATTCTCTCAGTATATCTACTGTGCAGACACTTTAGGGAACTATATGCTCAGGAAATCTGTATAACTTAGCATTTCCAATTCCAGTGGAGCTCCTGATATTGCCTCATTAATAAATCGTGCGGTTTAATCGTCTATCCGACTAAATGAGAAGATTGGAATGTCAAATAGAATTGAAAGATATTCGCGTCCTTCTCGAAATCATATTCCTCCGACAACAGAGCTTCAGTCTGTGTATCTGAATAGGATAGGGGGAAGGGACACTTTCCTTCGCGTTGTTTGCAATTAATTGATTGTCAGTCAATATCGCATAATGCAAACGGAAATCTGAAGAGCCGTATACTCTTTCTGGTGACAACGGCACAGCGAAGAAAGATAAGGAATACCTGTAGGTTATCATTGCCAGAACTAAAGGTTTCTTGGACAGCCGAAATTCGGCGTCATTCCGTTCATCTTTATCAGTTAACACCAAATATTGAATGTAAACTGGATTAGATTATTCTCCAAGAGACGAGATGCGTTTTGAATGATATCTTTGGCACGTATTAACAGTTCTCTGAAGGAAAGGCAGCAAACTTGAAATGTGGTTGATGGTATTCAATTGTTTTCATAAAATAAATGAAATTAAACATAAGATTTTAATTTTAGATAATGGTATTAATTTATTTAATAATATTGATGAAATTTTGCCAGTTATGTGTATAGACGTTTTAAATCAATTGAGTGAATTTTAATTCCACGATGTAAAAGAGCTTATGCCACAATACTGGATATATTTTTTTTAAAAAAAGGATAAATAATATTTTTATCTGTTGTCTAAATGCATTTGTTCAGTTTTAATCAATTTTAAGAGAATAACGAAATTGGTGTGTTATGTTACGGTAAATGTGATTAATCCGGTAATTATATATAATAACCGGTAATTATGAATAATCATCACTAAATTTGGTAGTTATTATGCCTAATTACCGGTTATTACATATAACCAGCAGTTTATTACTTTTGCCGTAACATATATATGTTAAGGTAAATGCGATTAATCCGGTGACTATATATAATAACCGGTGATATTTGAAATTTTAGAAGGCATCAAGCAGTAGTTTTAAATATATGATGCCTATAATATTTTGCTATTTTGATCATTGAATTATGTTCTACAATCTCTACATTTCTTGATTCCCAAGATTATATACTACAGTGCTTGTGTATAGCATGGGATCAGTAAGTAACTATATAAATAGCTATTGTATCTAGACTACATCTAGACAAGTTCATTTTTGGGATGGTGAATACAACTAAAATAAAATAATAAAATTTTAAATAAAATTATTAATTGTTTTGCCTTACTATGACAACTTGAATGCGTAATTCCAATGAAAAATTATGCCACTTTAACCTTAAAAGAATCGAATTATGTTTCCTATTATTTTTGGCGTTTTTTGTAACACTACAGTTACTTAGTTTCTGAACATGCGGTGATAGAAGAAATGAAATGTGCATTTAATAATAATATTTTCACAGTTTCTGCCCCTTTGTTGGGACTCACACTTTATAAGATTTGTAAAAAATTATGATAAGCTTGTCGTAATGAGGAAATTATCAACAGCAAAAAACTGTAGCGTCATGGCTTTGATTTTTAAATCAGCATAACCACCTGATATTATTTCAGCATTTACCAATAACATTTCTAACCTGTAACTGTAAAGAAAAAGCTTGGTTTATTATTCATTTATTAACTTCTTAGTAAATAAATAATAATTCAAGCTTTTTGAAAGGTTATTTTGATAAAATAACGATAAATAGTAAAAGTCAGTTTATTTTAGAATCTAATATTACCAAAGAGCAAAAATATGTTAATAAGCTACTTTTGAAATAGGTGTACATATATAACTATTGAGAACTAAAATAGCAATAATTCATGCTAATTCTGTACAGTAATCTTTATATTTCATTCGAAATTCCTTATTTTCCCTAATATATACTTGGAATCAAAGAAATTGTATGATATTTTATGGCAGTGAGATGGACACTTTCAGTAAGCCTTATCTGATACACCAAGACATCTGAAGACGGGGAATTGACATTTTATGCAAAGAAAGCAAAATTAACACTTGCAAGAAAGAGATAAAGGAAAACAAAGCAAGCATCAGGTTCGGAATAGGAAAAGCCGAGTTTATCTTTCGCAGGGCAATCACAAATCTATTGAATTCCGCGAGGAACCATTTACGGGGAAAGGAATCGATTTGTGCTAGTACCAGTTGTTCGTCCTCTACCAGCGACTCGCTTTTTCTGTCGATTCAGAAGGTTTGGGTGGAAGAAATGAACTCCAAAAGAAAAGTGTTTGTAATGACCACCATTCAAGTGCACGGTCAAGAGACCCATCGCATTAATGATGGGACATTCGGGCAAGTTTTACTTTCTTTATTTTGTCTTTGTCAAAGTGGATTTTTTCTCTCTCCTTTCTTCTATTGATGTTATGGGAGGGTTTTTGATGAAATGGAGAGCTTATAATACACACACACACCCTCATTAAATGGACGATGGGGATGCTCTTTTTCAATATTGATGTTTAGGGATGGTTTTAAGCAAGATGACCAGCATTTTAACGTTCACACACCCATATTAGCTTGGCGAAGGAAGATGGGCAAACAAGTAGTTCCATTTTAAAAGGGAAGGTAGTTTTTGCTTTTACTTGGAGAGTATAGATTGCCAAATATTAAGTACAAGTACAGGGATATGTATGCATAAAGCATGTCAGATTATAATGTTATTTTTAATGGCATTTTAAAGAATATATAAGTTTGAGATATGAAAGAAATACGGAACATTCTTTTATCAAATTACCAAAATATCCTCTATTTTCATGGAGAAAATACAGCAATACGAACGATTCGGTGCTGTTTATTATAACAGAAAAGTATATTAGAACTGAATTTTATTCAGCATATTTTAATTTTGAAATTTATTACCATCCCAAATCTAGAACCCTTTTCTTGCATTTACTACTAACTGCCCTCAAATCTGGTCAGAATGCAATTCATTATATTGATAAGGAAACTACTGAACTAACATGTAAAATAAGCTCGCAACAGTTTCAAAATTTAAGCGGTCATACAAAAGTTAGGCATTCAGGAAAATCTTCCCGAAGATAGTTTAAAATTCAAGGCCTCATAATTGGAAAAGTTTAAAGATGTGGATGCGCATTTCTAGAGCAACTTAGTGTTCTTAGTGTTATTGAAGCATATTACAAGATGTTATTTAGTATAGTTATAGCCAGTAGGTATAAAGGTATTAAAAATCGATATTTTAGAAGGCTTCAAAGTTATTCTGGGAGCCACAAGTGACAAACTGTAGAGGGAAGGAGCTTAAGAGTGAATGTGAGCGATTTTAAAACCACTCAGGAAACACGAAAGATGTTGCATATGATGCTTAGAATTGATCTACGACAAGTTTCAAGTACGGTACTTTAATATATAATAGGACGTTTTATGAAGAGATTAAAATGTATAGCAAAATTAAGCCAGCTTTTGGAAAAGGCGATCTAAGAGTGCCTTTTCAGACAAGGAATCGATTATAATATTTTTCAAGAGGAAGATTAACTGCTGTGTTATTCCTTTTGAAAAGAATAAAGAAACATGACAAAATTCGAAACTTTTCAAAGCATAGCGGGTTTGATATTTGCTTCCTTACAAAACTTTAGGCCTGAAAACATGTTATGCCTTAACGAGAGAAAAAAATAGCAATAAAAGATGTGGACCTAAATTTTGTTAACGGATGAGTATGTGCGATCAGTGTTAAATAGAATTCAGGGAACCAGATGTAAATTTTGATCGGACTCTGAAGTTTTAAATACATAAATCAGGCATTAAAAAACCATTTAATGCCTGATTAATACAATATTCATTATATAATTTTACTAGTTTTTTTCTTTAAATTAACCTTTATTTTCAGTGTTATTCCTAAATTCATTGGCACTGTACCTCGCGAGAGAAAAGCAGTCTCCCGGCTTTATGTTGAAATTCAGCCGGTCGATAATCTGAATTCGGTCGTTATTTGACCACTAGCACCCACGCGTCCACTTCTCCAAAGTTAAATAAAGTTATTGCATTAAATACGCCATCCTCTCCGTCCCAACAAATGACTCTGTAACAATAGCATGCCTACCCTACGTACGGCTTCTTGCTTAAATAATTACCGTTGAGTCACTGTTCATGTCCCTGGTGGAAGCCATAATTGACGGCCCACTCAATCCACAACCCCAACTCATCATTTCCCCTCTCCATCCCAATTAAATACCTCACTTACGACAGCGAGGGGGGGGATGGAGGAGAAAGAGATTGAAAGTAAAAGATATCATCGTGCTCTGTGTCACCAAAAACGCAATGACGAACAAGTGTGCCATCGTCCCATGTTCCTATACCCCTCACCCCAAATGTATCGTTAACAAGCAACAGTTGTTTCCTTTTGCCTTCTGCACGGAAGTGAAATCAGAAGGCCGTAATAGGGGTGGAGGCAGATAGCTGAAAATTTTATCGGGTGCTCGCTCCTCTTTCTTACTCTCCCCTTTGTTGTTAATCTTTGGAAACAAGTCTTAATTAGAGAATATTGCCGTTGTTCTGAGAGAAAACATTTTGTTCCCTGTCGGCTTTGACAGGCGGACAAATGCAACTGTGCCTCTACGATCCGGAAGTGCATAATGTCACAGCATCCGCTTGCAAAATAAATAGTGCTCGAAATAAACCGGGAGAAATATTAATGCAGCGACTACCGCATCGGATCTTCAGCAAAATAAAGTGACAATGCTGAGGTAAATCTTAATTTGAAGTCGTAGAAAGTGGCATTTTGTAATAACATTTCCATGCAGATTAACAAGGCTTTAGTTTCCATAAATCTTACAAAGACTATATAGTAGCTTAGCACAGAATGATGAAAGGCAGAAACTGCAGATAAATCTTCGATCATTATAAATGTGTAAGCATTGTTTACCCAGTTATCAGTAGCACTTCTTACCGATGTATTACATATAACGTAGTATCAATAAATTAGTGAGGAATATATATTTTCTAAGAATTTTAACTTATTTAATATTTCTCAAATATTTTCTAACATCATTCAAAAATATTTAAAAGACATTTATTATTGACTAAATATATAAGTGGAGTTCTTTTATTAAAAAAATAACACAATTTTGTTGATCAAGTGAATTTGCTACACATTAAAAATAAAAGATTTTTTTTCGTTAAATAACAAGCACCTTAAAAAATCATCATTGCTCAGTTTAACATCATTAATTTTAGTAATGAGAAGCTAGCTACTCTAGTCTTTTTGTATTCAGCTGAAATGAGATTCCATTTGGGTTTTTTCTAACCGTGTTAAAAATTCTTTCAATACTGCTGTAAGTGAAAATTCGGGAAAAGAGTATTTTTGACGTTTTTTGTGGTTTCCTGTATATATCCGTCCGTAGTTTTTCATATTTGTTTCCTGAACTCCATGGTTTTCACCTAATTTCTGTAGCAACTAAGGAAATTCAGTAGCTGTTGAAGGATATGTAAATACAAAAAGGGGATGACAGCAGCTTCGATGAGGGAGGATGCGAGTAAGGTTTAAAACCCACAAATACAAACTGAATATATATTAAAAAAACCAACTACAATTTTTACTTAATTTTATGAAGAAGTCCAAAGGGGGAAAAACTATTTTTAACAGTTTCAATATAAGAGGGGAGAATTTTTTAAAAATTTAACCCTTTCAACCCTCCCTGTGGCATTTGACGTAGCGATATTTTAAGTTCTTAACTTTCATTTCTTTTTAAACCTGGTGGTGGCATTTGCCACAACTTCCTGGTTCCTGTACCAGAGGTGAAAATTAGATTAAATTAAATATGGATGTTCTCCTGGTGTTCCTTATCACTAATTTCTATCATTTTTTTTTTTTTTTACTTCACATTTTAAAAATTCTAGATTGAAAGGTTAAGCTACAACTTTCCGATAATAGGCAATATTTCAGTGGATATAAATCATAATTTTGAAGTTAGAAACAAAATCATAAATACTTCAAAATACTTATTTTAAAGATCCAGTGCTTTTGTAATCAAATATCTACATTATGAACACATTGCTGTCTTTTATATCTTTTAATTTTTCAATAAATCAGCAAGCATCTTTAATATCAACAGTAATAATTTTGGACTTATGTTACCATATTAGTTGTATCAAAATATTATTTTATTTTACGTATCTGCTAATAAACATACTGAAACTTTATCATATCGTGTATTTTCGTCTATTACACGAATAAGCTTAGAGTAAGGAGACGGGGGGATATTGTGGTAATATTTTACGATTCAGAAATCCAAAAGTTTCTTAACGTTGTGGGTTTTATAAAGCACTTGGGTAAATATAGCAAAATTATGATTTACTTAAGGAGATTCCAGACAGTTTAGTAGTCTCGAGCTCAATGCGATAGGTTAACCAGTTTCATTTACACGGTTATTTTTACCCTAATATAGACCTGACTAGACGGTAACCTACTAACCTTAAAATGTTCTCACAATCAGTCACGAACCAGAACTATAAATTACGAATATTCGCATCTACATCAGACGCAAGTTTAACCAAGCAGACAATCTTAAGCAACTACATGTTTTATTTCGTACCGCAAGAATAGGAACCCATATTTTTGGCTGAGACAAGTTTCATTAATTTTATAAATACAAAGAAACGTCCGCCTACTAAATCACTTCATCTCCCTAAAACAGTTTTTAACTATAACGACGCCATGCAGCCAGTTTTTAAGTAACTCGAATAAGAATGCGTATGCATGTTTAAACATTATGTAATTATTTAATACCAACAGACACCTATTTGATTCTGGATTCGTGAACTGGTTGATTAGTGTTAAACATGCAAAAAAGAAAAAGAAAATGAGTATTAATTCTCGTATTATTTTAAATTTTTTAAAAAAATAGTATAAAAGTTTTTAAAATCTCTCTATAAAGAATGTATTTTTCTCTTTTAAGATCACTCTGTCAAGAATGCATTTTTCTCACTTTTAAAATCTCTATCAAGAATGTATTTTTCTATCTTTTATGAACTTTCCACTAAGAATGCATTTTTCTCTCTTTTAAAATTTCTCATTAAGAATGCATTTTTCTCTCTTTTAAAATTTCTCATTAAGAATGCATTTTTCTCTCTTTTAAAATTTCTCATTAAGAATGCA
>JAOUZG010050968.1:7112048-7126241 GCA_026289955.1 Argiope argentata | reverse complement strand
TTAAGAATGCATTTTTCTCTCTTTTAAAATTTCTCATTAAGAATGCAGTTTTCTCTCTTTTAAAATTTCTCATTAAGAATGCATTTTTCTCACTTTTAAAATCTCTATCAAGAATGTATTTTTCTATCTTTTATGATCTTTCCATTAAGAATGCATTTTTCTCTCTTTTAAAATCTCTCATTAAGAATGCATTTTTCTCTCTTTTTTTTAAATCTTTCCACCAAGAATGCATTTTAATCAAACAATATTAATATCTTTCTAAATGGTGGACTTTCATTAAGAACAATTTTTAAAAAATGTCAATATTAGAAAAATATATCACGAAAAAAAAATCTTCCGGTTATAGATTTTGTTGTGACGAAATTCTAGCAATTTTATAAATTTTCGAGACAAACACGCATATATAGAAAAATTTTGAAATTATTCAAATGTTTCAATATTTCTGAAAAAAATTCTTAAATTAAGAAGTTTTGTTCACACGTATGGTGCATATTTTGAAGCTCATAGCATCATATTTTAAAAACCCATTGCAAACATACTCTGATACTTTAATAAGTGAAATTATAACTTAAATTGCTATTATTTAATTGGAGGCTAAAAATCCAATATATACCGTTATCAAAAGATTAGTTTTAACCCCATATTTTCCGAAATTTTTATAATTTTCCTAATATAATGGCTTTAAGTAATCGAAGTATATTTAGTTTTGGAGTTAAGATCTTACATTAATGAAAGTTAATAGTTAAATTTGCTTTAGAAAACAGGTACACATTTCTTACATTAGTGATAAATATTTGATTTCGTAATTATAAGTCAACTAATAACGCTTGTTAAACTGTTTCAAGTCTCATGAGTGAAAAAAAAAGTGAACACATTTATTAATATAATTTAGTGAAGAATAACGACTGAATGTAAGTTTTAATAGTTATAAAAATCATAGTATAATTTTTCTCATAAACTAAAGAGTTTAAACACATATATTGGGAAGCATTGCATCATTAATTAATGACTATAATAAGGTGAAAGAAAATCCGAATGAATTAATGACTATAATAAGGTCTTCCATCTTATTATATTCATTAATTAATTCGGATTTTCGTTTACCTTATTATATTCATTAATTAATTCGGATTTTCGTTTACCTTATTATAAACGAAAATCCGAATTAATTAATGAATATAATAAGATGGAAGAAAATCCGAATCTTTTAAATTAGGAATGTAAGAATTTGAATTCAAATAAAAATTTCGTTTGAATAAATATATACCGAAAAAAAATTCCGTATAAGCTTTTAGCAATTAATAGCAAGAAAACATCTCCTCGTGCAAACAAACTAGATTAAAAAAATGTCTAGTTTATTGAAAAAGCCTGAACTATAGAAAAAGTTGGAATATGCGGTGAGAATAAAAGATACAAAAAACGCTTATAAGAGAAGTATGAAATATATTTCCCTATCTGGGTTTTTCTTGTAATCATTAATTCATATTAAAATTCAAAATCCCATTAATTTCAAAATTCTAAATGAATAAACCATACTGACTTTTCAAGTGTTTTTCAAATAAAGAGAAATCATTTATATGATGGTATTAAAAAATGTAGATAATGACTTCCGAGAATCCAATTCTAACCTACAAAGCAATAAGTCCTTTCAATCTTTTGATGATGTTCAAGAATAGAGAAACTTCAATAATTACATGAAAAATATTTCTAAGAAATATCTTATTGCTGAACAAATATGACGCATAGAGAAATGCTCTTTATTCAATCTCGTGTAAAATATTCATGAAAGATGTGAAAATTATTTTTAGGACATGAAGGATTCTGGGAACTGTCTATGAATAGCACAGACAACAATACTGAGTTATTTTTAATTTTAAAATGAAATCCTGAATGAGGTAAAAATTTGCATCAGGTAAATGACGGTTAAAGCTTTAATTTTAGAAAATCCTTTCAGTGAAACATTAAGTATTCCAAAATCGATAATAGATAATGACATTTTTTATAGCTCAAACACAAATTAGTTGAAATAGATAATTTCCTCTAAAAATTAGCAAAACTGATTCTATTCAAAATCATGATAAAGCAATACACGATTCTAATTAGCATCTCAAAGAAAGAGAAAGCAATAGTCAGCTATATGGAACAATGAGTGACTTAACAGTATGTGCCAAACTCTAAGAGACCGAGCAATAGACAGTTGTGAGTAGCATCTCTGTGGCAACTTGATAAGAATCTTCTGATAATCCTGCTCGTAGAATTCTGTTTTCTAAATTGATTGAAATATAATAAACCTAATGCATTGTAATGACGATAAGTAAGAATGTAATTTAGATATTGGATTAAAATGGACCAATCTTGTCAAATTAGGGCTAGTTCTTTGAAGCTATTGAAACTCACTCTCATTTCGAATCTTTAAAAATCCTGTATTTTCAATTTTAAGTTCTCTACGTAAATAAGCAGCAATAACTGTTTGAACTTTGGTGCTCTTAATTATGTATCATTTTTATTGTAATGATCAGATTGCAGTTACTACTTCTTGTAAGGCAAATTTCAACAAATTTTATCATTTATTTTTTTAAGGATTATAATATAAATTTAAATTAATTTGAAGAACTTGCCGAAGTTAACATTACTATGTAATATTCAGATGCTGTTCAGGTTTTTCTGAATTTAAATCTGTAACAACTAGAGATCACCGAAAATGAATAACATATATAAGTTTATTTAAATTTATATGAGATTCAGTAAATAGAGTGAATGACAAAGAAATGAGGTTTGTTTGATTATCAATTTTAATTTTTAAAGTCAGCTTACATAAACAATTAATACTAAATTTTCAATGGGAATTATGAAATTTCATAAGTAGTTATTTAAATCCTTGAACAGGGTGAAATTTTTTAAAAAGATCTCCATTAAAAAGCTCTACAGCAGGGATGGCAAACCAATGGCACGCGTACCATTGATGATAATTGGGTACTCCAAAGATCAAAACGGTTTGCATGAGACTTCATTTGATAATCTAAACGTGATCTAAGCCGATGGATTGGAAATTGATGAATTTGAATGCGACTGACTGATTCCCAGTTTAGTTCAAAAAGGATTTAAAAATTTATTGAAGCAAGAAAAAAGTCAGGGTATATTGAAACAAAAAAAATTAGCAAGCAATATATATAAAAATTCTAGCGACGAAATTTCGGAAACATGGCATTCGATTTCAAACATATTTAACTGTTTGAAGAAGATGGCTTATACTATTTTAACCATATTAACCATAGTTATATAGATGAATAACATTAAAGATTAGCTTAGAAACTATTTGGCAAATGACACCAATTCAGCATGCATTCTACTAAGAGTAACATCTTACAATCCAATATTTGCCATCTAATCTGCAACAAAAGAAATTAATGCTACTTTAATTTGAATTTCACATATAACTGAAACCTTTACTGCTGTATAGTGCAAAATATGCTTTTTTGTAATAAATAAAGTGTTTTGAGTTGCTAGTATTTAGTTTTATTATTTTCCTAATAATCAAAAGTCAAAATTATTTGATGGCATTTAAACATTTCTTTAGAAAAAATGGCACGTTGATCTATAAAGGTTCGCCACTCCTGCTCTACAGGGACTTGATATCAAAAGAAGAATATTCAGAAAGCTTCGAAAACAATGCATATAAGTGCATTTGCAAGCTTTTACAAATCCTTAAGGTATATAACATATCGGATAAAAGATATCAGAAAAGAAAATTTAAAATAACTCGTATGTATGTATTACATTAGAATCTTTAATCCCAAAACACAGAATGCGATTTGATATTTTCTGTTTTGAAAAATAAAATGCAAGTATAGAAGCTTTAGATACTTAGCATCAAATCTAAGAAATATTTTTTTTTCCAAGTTAAAAAAAACATATCTTACCAAATACAGTCAGACTTACAGAAGATTTAAGACACAAAATGCATTTCAGGGAACAACTTACCTGAAAATTAAATAAAAAAGTATTAAATATACATATTTCATGAATAATAACAAACATATTAGATATGCATAATTAAATTTACAATTTAAATTTATGTCAAATATTATCAAAGAATAGCACAATTCACTACTTAAGAGTAAAAATGAAATGAACTTTCGCAAATAATTTACGAAAGTAATAGTTTTTTAATACTTTTATTAAGTTTTTCATTACAATCATTCCATAAAATTATTCAAGGGTTAATTCTTTTTAAATTCTAGCTGGAAATTGTACAATTTAAAATTGGCCATATAGCTGGAACTCAATGTAAGTGAAGTACGCTTTTATAAAGTAATTTAAATAAATCTCCATTATTATCAAACTTATTAACATATTTATCAAAACTTGCATATTACATAATCATTCGAAATCAACCTCAGCTCAATTTAGTTGATTATACCTGCAAAACATATGATCTGAGATAAGATTAAGCGACTGAAATATTATTATAACTCAATGTAAATAAGATGCAATCTGATAAGTAAACTAAGTCTTCAGCCAATAACATAATACTTGTTAATTTATACATTTTAATATATACCACAAAATCATTACAAGTGCGAGTTAAACCTTGATTAATTATACCGTAAGTCGTATGATCTGAAACAATGCTTTAATGATCGGCAAAATAATAATAATAAATATTATCAATAAACCAAATCCTCCAATTTACAGCCAAAAACAATACGAAATTACGAAATGATAAGCTATTTAAGGAGGAAATATTAAAGATAAAATGCTTAGGAATAAATTTAAGTAAATTTCTTCTTTTTTTTCGTAACAATTTTTGTGAACTGGATTATTCTTCCGAGATATATTTCCAAAATTTCTGGTTCCGATGTAAAATATATTCTTCAGGAACTGATGAAAAGTCAGAGTTAAGTCGCAAGTTTAGTAGCGGCCTTTTGAGATAAAACGCTTGAAATAGCAGACTCAGCGTCTTTCTCAGCTTGGTCAAAGGAAAGCCCCAGCAAAGTAACGATAAAAACTTTTGTATAGTCTTTCATTTTTCAATCCATCACTGTCATAGACTGGAAATTCCTCCTCTACACATTTTTGCCGATTTTATCATCGAAAGAGTGTAGGTTTTTGAAGAGATGAGAAATAACAATAAAAAAACTGGAGTAATATTTTATCTTAAACATCTTTCAGTAGAAAATACTTTTATTTTGTTCTCTGTTGACATTCTTTATAATAGTCAGCTAACGAAATATTCAAGACAGGTAGGAGTTTATATCTTTAGTAATAACATGTTTTTGATGAAACTACAAGGAAAATCTGTTTCTTTTAAAATTAAAATCTGTAATTTTTTGAAGATGCAACTTTTGAATACAGATGCAAATTATCAAATCTGTCATTCTTCAAAGATGCAACTTTTGAATAGACACAAATTATCAAATCTGTAATTCTTTGCAGATGCAACTTTTGATTACAGATGAAAATTATCAAATCTGTCATTATTCGAAGATCCAACTTTTGAATAAAGATCCAAATTATCAAATCTGTTATCATTCAAAAATGCAACTTTTGAATAAAGATGCAAATTATCAAATCTATTATTCTTCGAAAATGTAACTTTTGAATAAAGATCCAAATTATCAACTCTGTAATTCTTTGAAGATGCAACTTTTGAATAAAGATGCAAATTATCAAATCTGCCAACATGAAAATTAAATTAAATCTTTTTGAATAGCCAGAGACAGCTAAATATCGTGATTAGAAGTACGAAGAGATTATATTTTATTAATCTGCTTTTATATATGTAATGCAATCTAATTTTTTCTCGAAGTGATAACTGACAACCATAAATAAAAAAAAAATCCTTTACATTGTTTAAAGACTCATTTTATCTAATGCAATTTTTTCTCTAAAATGCGTTTCAACATCTTGAAGAAGTTTCAGTTATTCATGGTACATAATTTTTCATATTCACGGAAAGTAACAAATATACATGTTTTTGATAATGTTGCATAAATTTATATTGCATATGAATGAAGAAAGGATTTTAAAACTTCGAAACAGGAAAAACATTTTTACATAAAATTGACATTATCTTAAACTACAAATATAGTATCTGTAATTCAAGGCAAACAAATTCGGAGACAAATTGGCAGTTATAGACATGTCAGCATTAAACTACTATAGTTGAAAATAAGTTGCCGCAAATTTATAAAAAAATATTATTTTCAAACGTTTTCTGGTAACAAGTTTTAGAAATTAGTATTTTCTAGTTTAAAACTTCTTATCTTTTATAATTACTGAAACTTAAAATCAAAATTTTTGTTTATGACAATTGGAAATCATGAGTATAATTTTTAATATATCAAATTAAACGAACTATGGTTATCATTTTATAAGATTCCTTTTATACACATATTTTTAAACAAAAGCACTTAGCATTTAAATTACACAAAAAAATCATCAAAATATGATAAAATAAGTAATTAAGAATAATGCTGCAACTATCAACCTTCATAATTAATGGAAATACATTTTAACTCCAGAACTTCCTCTTTTTTTAACTTCTACTATACTCTACTATACTTTCACTTCTACTATACTCTACTATACTTAACAAGTGTTCAACTATACACAGCTTTAAAATACTTGAGAATTCTTTTGTTACGAAAATCAAACAATCTAATTTAAGTTGTAAGATATTTTATTCAAAAAATATGTGCATTTAACGATTTTAAATTCGAAGAAATCAATAACAAATTATTTCAATAATCAGTTATGATAAAATCAGCAGCAACAGTACTTAATCACATGGTACAACATGGCTAGATTTTACTCTTGAATTTTCATACTCAATCTAATAATCATGAAATCAGTGGTATTAACAGTACCATAAATGATACTAGTCATCAGAATTTAGTAAAAAAATGATGCATTCATCATTAAAAACTGTTTTATACTATACTCTCAAATAAACATTTTTCAGCACTTTATGTACTACGCATTTCATAACTTTATTAAGATCTTTAATGACTCACGGAAGTGAAAAGAAAATTTTAGTTTAGCTCTCATTTTAATGAAGGCAATAATAAGGAATTGTATTTACAACAAACATCAATAAAAATTACAAAAATAACGAGAAAATAACATGCAATAATATTTGTAAATACTTCAATATGCAGGTTCTCAAATATTATTCTACTATCTTAACTGCTGAGTACAACCAAAACATTCATTATTAAAGATTTAAAAATAATAATTTCTTTCTAATGCATTATGAACAAAAAAGTATTATTTTAATATCTCTTTATTTTTTAAAAAGAATAACAATTTTAATTTCGCGTATCGTATTTGAAAGGCCAATACTAAATCATCTAAATGACCAAAATATTTTTTTTTCTATTCACTATACCAATTTAAAAAATGTAAAAACGATTAATATCGTTAAATAGCAAGCATCCAATATACATCAATAAAAAAATATATCAACAATTGATAGCGACATTACAGTTGGGTTGATGCTATAAATTGTTTATAAAAGTAGAAACTCTAAATACAGAAGATAAAAGTGACACGACAGCTGAACCGTACGCCTACCGTACGGACATCTGCTAGATCCAGACAAACGAACATATTTAAGGCTAATAAGTAAGGCTAATACTTTTACAAAAGATAAAACTATTAGTACAGCGTGAACATAAAATACACTACAGAAGTTCAAAATTTTATTGCGATTTCTAAACATTGTTCAAAGTTGGTATCCAATCAATTTGTTCGTCCCAAATTTGTTAATGACATCTGCATATGAATTTTGTGCCGCGGTAGTTTCAATGGCGGGAAGCGAAAGAAACAACAATAAATATTTGTTATGCTGACCTGATTGTTACCTTTTCCCCCTGAAAGAAGTTCAAACTGCAAATTCTGGAACAAGGGGAAAAAAATCTGCCTAGCAATTCGGCAAGCTTCATCATCCAATGTAACAAATTTAATAGACAGCTAGGTTTTTTTTAACCGACCGGTTTGATTCAATATTAAATCGGGTCACAAAACGAAAGACTAAGCCGCAGTATGCAAATTGCCTATTACTCACCGGGTCGAAACGCATATTGATTCAAGAGTTATTGCGTGATTTTTTTTTAAGTCTGAAGACAGAAATGATGGTTTGGCAGGTCATTAAATTCGGAGTGGGTCAGTCCACCACTGTTTCTTTCGAAATATTCTTGATTGCTTTCGAATTCTAAGCTACTAAAGGATCGCCCTTCGTTGCTTATTTTAAAACATAAATGAGCAATATATTAATTTAAAATTTAATGTTGTAATGTTTATACCTTTCTAAAGATTTTTCACCTGAATGGAATGCAGCGTTTTATACGCAATTAACAACGGCAAATTAATTAATACTTGACAAATAGAAATTTTGTGGAGGAAATCAAAGCTTCTCAATCGGAGGTTTCTTAAATAACAGGCATAGATAATAAATAATATGCTTAAAATAATAGGTATATATTTTACCAGAACCATTGAAATAAAATCTATATTTTAATATAGGGAATGACTGTTTCAAACAACAAGTTAATGGAAGGGATTCTATAAAAATTCTTTTTCTAATAAAAATGTTCTTGCTTTAAATAGCTCTCACAACGAAAATATAGATTTCATGACAATACATATGCTTTAATTTTAAAAGACGATACAAAATCTAAAATGAAGGAAACAAAACAGCTTTATTCTTGATAATTCAACAACGAGTTATCTGTCAAAAAGAAAAATCGGTAAAAGAATTATTAATTCTGCGAAGTGAAGATTTTAAACTCGCTATTCTTGTCGAAGGACATGTGTAACATATGGTTCACTAGTGGGCACATGCGTCATCTAAAAAACAAACGCCAAAATGGCTAAGGATAACTGCACCTTCAAAGAAATCCTTGCCAAAAATACACTATTTCCAGACATTTTTCAGAAAAAGTATAAGTGAGGAAGACTATTTACATAACTTTCTCTCCCTGTCCTATAAAGGTCTCTAGGAAACGCCTTTTCTCAATAGAAACTAGGCAGTTTTCCCCCAGACTTTGACAGACAAATCAATCCATCGAGTTTCCGAAAGATATGCGATCGGAGAAAAGATCTATTTGAAAAAGCAACATGCCACTAAAAGTAAAGCAGTGGAAAGAGCTAGACGACTTCAGAGTAATTTCAAAAAGCAGATCAGATATTCCTCATGGTATTAAAAAACACCAGTCAATTTGACAGACACAAAAAGTAAAAATCTGATAGAATATATATCTTCGATTTGAACAGAAAAGAAATGCAGACACTGTATTAAAAATGATTCAGTGGATAAGACAAAAAGAGATGCAGGTGTTTTTTTATAGGAAGGGGAAGGCAGATGTTTTAGATTTTATACATTATCAAAATATTTTATCAATATACTAGATTGTTTTGAGAAATATAAAGTGGTTAAAAAGATGAATGGACTTTGAAAGTTATTTCATATGACTTACACAATGTTTTGAATAGAAAAATATACGCCAAATCGAAAAAGTAAATATATAAAATTCAACAATCTATCCCACAAGAGTTCAATTTATATCAAACTTAACTCGTAATGTCAGATGAGATATTGTATGGAATGTTAGAAGTTCTACACTTTCATTCAACTACATTGCATGTAAAGGCTGCAAAAACGATTGGTTCTGTATGCATTACAGACGACTACATTTCATGCATAAAAATGAAACGAAAAATTGATTTAAATTTCACCATATAAGAATTAATAAGTAATTCATTCGGTGAAATAGGTTTCTTTAGAATTAAAAATGGAATGCAATGCTCATGTTTGCAATTTGGGTGCTAATTGTATATTTGATAAACTCGTGGATTAAAAAAAATATTAGTAGAATATTATCGAAAAAATTTGTAGAGAGTCATTTCATAAGTCTAACTGACGCACAGAATCGGTTTATCGAAAGAAATCATTTAATAAAATATTAAAAGTATGAAATTATGTCACGAATTAGATGTACTAGCAGCATGAAATAGACCCTTGGATGATAAATTGCATTATTTCATATATGTTCCAATATGATTTGTTAGGATTATTTTTTGTTATGTGTATGAAATTAAACATTTTTTATTTTTTATTTAAATATGTGGTATGCAAAGACTGTACAAAAAAAACTAAATAGTACAGTATAATTATCACAATATGGTTTAATACTATACAATATCACATAATAATATATGATATTGAACTATAATGTACAATATTTGTTGCATGTGGTATCTGGGTTAATTTGACAATGTTAGCAAATATTTTCATATTTAAAAATAAATTATACTATTTATACTAAATAAATACAAGTAAATTATATGTACAAATAAAAGTCAGATTTAAACTCAAATAACAGTAAATCATATTTCAAAGAAATGTTATTCAACATTCTATAAACATTATAAGTAAATTTTAAAAAAAATATTTTTAACGATGTCGAAATATTTTAGATCACTATTTAATAATCTTATTGTATCTCGCATTTAAATTTCCCAAATTTCCTAATTTTATCGTTTAATTTTTCAATTAAAGCATTCCTGATTAGCTTTAAAAGCTGAATTTTTAACATAGCCGAAAAACTGTTTCAATTATAATAACTACTTGCCTCACACATTACATACAACGTAATGTAAACGCATATTACAGAGAATTTAATTACATCTTTTGAAAAGCCTTCAAACAAAATTAAAACATTTTCTTTCATTATTAAAGTAAGTTTTGTAAAAGTCACGAAAAAACCTTTTTCTTGCTCATTTTAGTACGCTTATAAATGAGATCTCATTTAATTTTTTTTTAAGGAAACCCGAACTTGTATTTAAAGTAAAGTTTACATTTGCATTATAATTTGAAGATGTAGAAACTGTAACTAATCGTTAAGAAAGTTGTGTAGGTAACGAATTAAAACAACTTCATTTTAATGATACAGATTTCTCAGAATTTCTGAATAAATAATAGCTCCATGAAATAGCGGTTTTATAATGTGGCATGTGAGATAAGTATTTTAAAGCTACTCAAACAAAAACTCTTTGCTATAATTATGCAAAGTGATATTACCTTATAATGAATTCAATTAAATTAATTTTCTGGAAAATAACACTTTATATGCAACAACAGTTTCAATAGTTTCATATAAATGGTATTTAAATTATAAGGCAAAATTTGTAAGTAGCTTTCAAATAACGCGCTTCTAAAAAATGAAATTAATATTAAATTATATATTTTAAAAGAAATTGACATTTTTTTAAAAATTAATTTTTTCGTTTCTGTAAAAATCAGGATACGCAGTTTTTAAAATAATAAAACATGCTAAAATATTATGTTTTAAAGTAAAAATTCTGTTGTAACATAATAAAAGTATTATTAATAAATTCATAATATTATTTTAGACAGAAAAATATTTTGCAGAAGATCAGAATTGTTAAACAAGGATTCACTAAACAGCGAAGCAAAAATATAATATTTTAATACTTTTTTAAATAATATCGTTTACCATGATATGAAAATGAAATAGCTTGATTATACGAGATAAATATAATAATAAAATAGGAAGGAAAAACATTTATCAGTTCTCAGTTAGAATTCTATGTCTCAGTCATTTATGTTTTATAGCTGTAAGCCTCTAAGGCAGCAGTTTTTATGCATATAAAATATTCGTTAAATGCAATTTAAAAAGCTCCATTAAATAAAGCAGTTTGGAAATAAATGATATCCGTAATATAAAGAAATAAAGTGTTTAGAAATCATTATATTTTTTTTAATAACAAAATTTAAATATCAAAGTTTATATTAGTCAATAACAGTAATAAAGTATTTCCATAAACTCAATGAAATACACTTAGTTTAGCTTAAAAATTCAGATAAAATATAGAGTTGTAGAAATCAAATAAATAACAATAAATTGAAGTAATATAAAAAACGTAGAGGCATTTTAATTAACCTCCCTACCCGATTAAAGCATGCCGGATTCACATAAATTGTTTCCATTACAGTCAGAATTTTAAATTAATTTAATGCAAACATAAGAGAGAGAAATGATAAAAGCAAATCATCCTCTCAAAAGCATAAAATAATAACTGCAAATGTTGCCAAACGTAAAAATGGTGCATTTGAAATAATTGTTTTAACATTTTTGCAGACGATATTTTCCTCAAAATATTCAAATGCTTTACAGACGATTTTCTTCATTTTTATTACATGCTTAGTTCTGCAAATAACAAAGATTTTCTTTTTTCAAAAATAATAATGTATTTAAATGAATAATATTTTAATTTTTACAC
Source organism: Argiope argentata (assembly GCA_026289955.1). Lineage (NCBI taxonomy): Eukaryota > Metazoa > Arthropoda > Arachnida > Araneae > Araneidae > Argiope > Argiope argentata. The sequence goes on along the minus strand of JAOUZG010050968.1, from coordinate 7,113,935 downwards.
AATTCACCAAATTAAAAAGCAGAAGCAATTTATTTAATCTTGTGGTATGATAATAAATTAATTATTTTTACATACTGTAAAAATTGTACTATTATCAATAAGACTGCAGTAAAATTTAAATATTTTTAAAGCTGTTTCACAAGGAATGTAATCAGTGATACAATAAATTTACTTTAACTTAATTTTTCTCATTACTTCGAGAAAATATAGTTTTTTGAGATTCTAAATACAAATATATTCAACGAAATAATGTTTAATATATTTCTTAAATAAATAATTTTATCAGTGGAAAAAGTAATTTATATGAAGAAATACATATATATAAATACAGTCAAGAATATATGGTATCGATGTGCGAACTGTTTTCTTTCAGCATAATTCAGAATATGGTTCTGCTGAATTTCAAGTTATAAATGAATAAACAAGAAGTTTTAAGTTTAAATGTCAAAAATGAAAAGGTTTCTAATAAATAAAGAACAGTTAATTCATTAAATAAATTTTTAAATGTTAATATTATAGGAAAGTAAATTGAAAAAAAAAAAGATATTTTCCTATACTGTTACGCGAATTTTTTTTAAAAAATTATATTACATGTTCCTTTATAATGGATTGGTTTAGATAAATGTTTATTGTTGTAGATTTTCATTTATATCCGATATTTTAAATAGTTTGCTTCTAAATATTGATATAAAGTTTAAAATTTTGGAGAAAATTTAATTTTTCCAGAAATATAACTTCTAATTTACATCCCACAGTCTTCATTATGCTAATAAAAATAATACACACCATCCTTTGAAATAAAAACCTAGCTTTAAAATCTGTTTATTTTTTAACTTAGCATTGTATTTTTAGGTGGCAACAAAATAGTTAGTAAGGGAAATTTAGAATCTAAAGCTGGTTGAGTTAGAAATCTGGCTTCATAATTTACCTTTGGAACAGCGTCCTACATAAAGGGAACAGCTTGGAAATAAGTGCAATTTATTTGAAACGGCGTCATAATCATAAATTATTTTCACAGTACATTCCCTGGCGAGTAACGATTAGTTTCTAAAACTATACCATCTGTGAAAAGAAAGTAAAACTCGTGTTTCGAATCATATATTAAGCTGGAACTCAAGGTTAAAGAAATTTAGTTTTTAGGATGCCTAATTATGTACTATAAACCTACGCGTAGACAGACAACTTAAAAGAAATTGTTTCATGCCTTTTTAAAAAAGTTTTATGATTGATGTCTCATAATTGTACATGAAACCACTTAAAATGAAACTAATTTCATGCGAAGAGGAAAAATAATGGAGAAAAACAAAATAAGATATTTAGCAATTGGTCTGTAGCTTATATAAAGTATTCAGTGTCAAGAATTTAAATATAATAAATATCGTCCAGCATTTTTAATAATGAACTTTTAAGCACTTATCTGGAACTAATGATCGCAGATACATTTGATTGAAGTTTGTACTCATTACATCTTCACAGTTACGCAACACATACTCTGAGGATGTCAAAGGAAGATAGGAGCCAATCAAAATTACTCCCTTATCAAATCATCTATCATTGTCATAACATGTTCCATTTGAATTAACTAATCAAATAGCCTAAGTCACCTCAGAGTTAGTCTAACAACATTTCAAAGATGATTTCCTTTGATGTAATATATCCTGCCTCTTGAGGACTAACGCTATTTCTTCACATATTGCTACAACTGTTTTCGTGATTAAAATTAGTCCATTCAATGAAAAAAAATCCCTTTTATTTAGTATCATCAGTCATTTGTATCCATTTTTATCTTTTTTATATAAAAGTTGTATCATACTTGTCATTATCGTAAAAGAAAACTGCGGCAAAATTATTTTTCATCATTTATGATGATTGATTGTTTGACCTATT
>JAOUZG010050968.1:7082746-7112038 GCA_026289955.1 Argiope argentata | reverse complement strand
GATTGATTGTTTGACCTATTAGATTAACGACATGTTAAGAAGTTACAGGAGAGCTACAGGGAAAGGACCCTGTTACTTGAAATCATGGTCACATTACAATCACACATTGTACATTGTAAGGAATTGGTTATATTTGTAATTAAATATATCCTGTCTCACGAGGACTAACGCTATTTCTTCACATACTGCTACAACTGTTTTCGTGATTAAAATTAGTCCTTTCAATGAAAAATAAAACTGGTATTTAGTATCATCAGTCATTTGTATCCTTTTTTTATTTTTTTATATAAAAAAATTGTTATCATACATATCATTATCGTAAAACAAAAAACTGCGGCAAAATGATTTTTTATCATTTATGATGATTGATTGTTTGATCTATTAGATTAACGCCATGTTAAGAAGTTGCAAGAGAGCTACAGGTAATGGATTCTGTAATTTCAAATCATGGTCACATTAAAATCATACATTGTAACAAAGCGGTTTCATTAATAATCAAAGCACAGTAAGAAAATATAACAAGAATTTTGTGATTTAAGCATAACTAGAAGGTCAATCGCTGGTTTTGTTCGTTAACAATATATTTTGTCCTATATTTGAAATGGATTTTATTACAATCTGAAAGTAGACCAATCTGTCAGTCGTATGGACTGTAATTTCCATCAATCTACATAACCCTTTAATACAGATCATTTTTATCAAAACTAAAAACATAATACCTTTAAAAAGAAAGACAGCGCTCGTTTAAAGATTAACTTCACTATCCATTTATAGCAGACAATATCTTTATATTTCTCGAAGCAAACACGATAAAAAAAAGTAGTTAAGAAATTCAGCCTCGATTCGAGATGCTGATCGCCACGACCTTTTCTCTTAGCCAAGAGCAGCTGGACGCAGTCTTGAAGTGAGTCAGATGCTAACTCGTAATTAAGTAAGCAAATGATCTCCACCAAGTCTGCAGCTTGTTATGGAAACATGTGTGATTAGTCACGAAAATCCCTCATCATAACCGGCGCAAGAGAATATGATAATGCGTAGATAGTAATCTGTCTCTCATTAAACAGCGGAGTAAAGACTTTATTTATTGGGTAACTTGAACTGCCGGTTATGTGTCGTGCGTTTCTCATTTTAAGAAAATAACCGAAAAGGGGACATTTCCTGGTAAAGGAGGAATTACGATGAGTTATGGTGTTGTTAATAATAAAATTATAAAGGGTATATGTGAAAGATTACAGATGATCCACAAGGAACTCATTTATGTCCGGTTTGGTTATTATTTCAATAAAAAGAGAGCTTAGTGCGTTCAACTCGCATACTGTAGTATTAATTCATTCGTTGTTTCAAAGAAATTGCTCAGGAATTCATGGAACGTACACAACTCATTTTGTATTATGTTATGCAAAAAGTGAGAATGTACGCCACTTATTTTGTGCTATGTTATGCAAAAAGTGAGAATGTACACCACTCATTTTGTGCTATGTTATGCAAAAAGTGAGAATGTACACCACTCATTTTGTACTATGTTATGCAAAAAGTGAGAATGTACACCACTCATTTTGTACTATGTTATGCAAAAAGTGAGAATGTACACCACTCATTTTGTACTATGTTATACAAAAAGTAAGTTTTAAGTGGAAAAAGACATTATTGTTAAAGTTCTCTAATGTAGTCAGCAATATTATATCATGTTATATAGATATCTAGTGATTAGAATATTCTATTACAATAAAACATGCCTTTAATATTACAACGTAATATGCGAAAACCGCGCAATAAGACTATACGTACAAACAAGAGGGCTGATCATAACGAATTGTGTCTGAAAACTAAGAATATGTATAGAATGGTTAAAAAAATTCTTATTTAAGGCAAATTTAGTATTTAAGAATTATATAAAAATATTTATAACAAGTAATATAAAAACCAATTAAGTCAATTCCTACTTAGGTCAACAAAGAAAATTTTTGTTTTAATTATTTTTTATTAAATAATTACGATTAAAATGTATAATTTATCAAAAAAATATTGATTTCCGCAAGAATTGAACTCGCCTTCTTTACCTTCATGTGAAAAAATACTGAAAATTTCGTATTTTATCGATTTAACTACTGCCAGTTTATTTCAATTTTCAGTACAAATTGCTAAAACTATTTAAAATATTAAAAATTAATTTAATTTAATTAATTAATTAATATTTGAAAAAAAATGTATAAACATCAAGTGTCATCTACTACAAGTTTTAAAAAATGTATTTGAACTTGAGTGCTTGAGTGGATGAATGAAAAGTATTTTATAAACGATTGAAAATTTGAAGAAGACATGAGGTGCTTCCGGCATGGTGGTTGGATTTCGCCACCCTGGAGAGTACACAAATAGATGGTGGTCTGACTTCTCCCATCGATATCAGGACGTATGCCCTATGGGAAGGATTGTACCGTGACTGGTGACGGCCTTCAGGACTCAACCACAGTTCCTTACAGAATTGCTATTGAGGCGGTCGGGTTATTTAGTTTTATTGTTTATCCGTGTGCCTTCAGGTGGGATGGAGAGTCATTGATATGACTTTGCTTTTTATATTGAATCGGGAAATTAGGATAGCAGAAACTACTCATGAGAATTGAATGCTGAAGTATTTCAATATATCATATGCAGTTAATTTTCATGATTCAGGAGGCGGGGCAAGAGACTGGACCTCAGTCAAATGACTTAATATTTTTTTATTAAATATGAATATACAAAATAATCTAGAAAAAATCTCTGTTCAGTATTTGATAACATTAAATATTGTGGTTCAACATTTGGAAACCACATACATCCGGTTATACATATGCAAAGGAAACATACAGTTTGGAGGATGGAATTTCCGTAAAGTCAAGCAATATGCTTCGAAAACTCAATATCCAGCAATAGTTCTGCATTTAACTACTTCAATAAATAGAGGGCCATCCCATTGCAGGAGCAACAGAACTCCGTAGCTGATTTCTATGACGATATGCAGCGTGACGTCATATTTAACGTCATCGAAGTTTGAATTATAGGAAGAACTTCAGGAATCTAATTAGATGGGAAATGCCGGTTATATTAGGTTTTCACAAAAGGGTTAGTTCGGAGTCTTGCACTGATTTCCCTTCTAGCATTAAGGGGATTATACGTATTACATACAACCCCCTTTTAGGAGAATTGGTATTAGTAAAATGGATGGCTAAAATAATTATTTTAAGTATATTTGGGTTTTCCGCAGGGACTTTAGAATTTATACAAAGAAATAGAAAACTTTTACTAGCATAAGCATTGTTCAGTCAGATAATTAAAATAACTACTTATAATTTATATTATCTTTCTAGGAAAAATTTAAAAGGAGAAAATTCCTCTTAGTTTAAGAACTATTAAAAGGATGATGTTCGACTAAAAGTGAACTATTTTTTAAATTTATTTGGACTTTCCGAAGAGTTCAGAAATCAAGAAGAAATAATAAGAAATACAAAAATTCAATTATTATTTACAATATAGTATAGATGAGTGTACTCTGAAGAAATATAAATTGAAATATTTATTATACACCCTAAAATCATTTTATTTTGCTTTAAATAGGAAACAAAATAATGGTTAAGAATATGAAATATTTAAAAATGTATCCGAGTAAATGCGTTTTTATCTCTTCAAAATATCAACAGAGATTATATTTATCAAAGAGTTATTAAAATTTAGCAGCAGATCCGAAAAATTAGAACAATTTATCAACATAATGAAATCATCATTAAAATAGAATGAAGGTTATAGTATTTTTATAGCTCCATTTTTCTTTAGATATCTACTCTGCGTTGAGAATTGTTTCTAAATAGAAAAAAGAAAGAAAGAAAGAAAAAGAAAAGAAAGACGCACAACATTAGAAATTAGAGAAGTGGTTCTATCAATCACTAATTACAGCGAATAAATAGACGAAAAAAGGACAAAATAACGAATATATTTAAGAAAAAAAATTTAATCTTTTGTTCAAACAGTTTTGCCAAATTTTATTCATTTGCTAAATATTTAAACCGCAATCAATTAAATAAGAAATAAGTAAAAAAGTCGTCTCGATTTGAAAATTCCATTTTCGAGTCTGCTGCTATTGTAATACATGGATATAAAAGGTGGGTACATGGGAATGAATTACGACCAAAATAAATTCTACAAAACCTAAAGAAATATTGCTGAGATATAGCTCATTAACACAATAATAGCTTTTCGTCCATTTATTTGTTACAAGTCTGGAATTTAAAATATCTTATAAGTATGGCATTTATTTTATCACGACTATCGGTTCTTGTATGACGCAGTTGGAAGAAAGGCATACGAAATCTAAAGCAATGTATAGCAGTTAATTTATTCTATTGTGGAAAAATTTTAAGAGACAATATATAGCCAAAAGAAATCCAGATCTTTTTTTGATGGCCTAATTAATTTTCAAAATTTACTAAGATTTACAACAACAAAAATCTGGCAACAAATTTGCGATTTTGTAGTAATTGAAAATTAAAATGTTTTAATTTTCAATTAGGAAAATTTCGATTAAAAATTCACAATTAGGAAATTTGTGTATGGTTGTTTCACATCACAAAAAATGAATAAGTGTTGTGTTATGACACTTGCCAAGGACAAGCTCGCTGAGGTAGTCAGTAATTTAAGCCTAATCAGTGTCTCTGGTTTCGCAGTAGATCCAACTAGGGCCAAGAGTATGCATTTTGCTACTCACTCATCACATTCACTTGCACAGCCCCTTTTAACAGGGGGAAACATTCACTCACCTTACAGATAGAAAACAGATGAACAACCATGCCCTAACAGGGACTCGAACCCGGGACTTCCAGAACACGAGGAAGACGCGCTATCCCTATACCAGGATGTCGGTAAGAATAAATGTAACAAAAAAAAAGAATTTTAAGTCCTTTCCTATATGTGTGTGATTCCCATATGTGTGTAACGCTTCTGAATTTCTCGCCATTTTTTTCTTATTCGTCTGGTTTTCTATCACAGTATTCCCAGATTTTAATACAGTTCCCGGATTTGGTCATTTTTAGTAGATTTCATATCAACTAGCATGTCTGAATCAAGTGAAAATTGCATAAAAGAAATAACTGCATCACGAAACAAATTCCGAAATTTTTCTGGCATCATATGTCATCTAAGTCAACGAACTTGCCTCCTACATTTCTCATTTCCATATTTTTTAACCGTTCTCTGTTTTTTTTAAAGATTGTGTTTTCCAAGATTTTGCTACAATGACCCTCCTGCAAAATCTGTGGCAGCTGGCTGGTCTGATTCAAGTGATAGTTGACGAACTGAACTAGTGCAACCGAGAAGTGCAAAGAAGACAAGCTGCGTCTCTCTTTTCTGGTTGCATCAATCATCAAAGTCAGCGAACTCAACTCTCCACTCCTCCCTTTCTCCGAGATCTCAAGCTACTGATGTCTGGCTAAAAGATGAAGTGACGTCATCCTTTTGCTTTCCATACGCAGGCCATCTAAAATCCCCTCTTACGTCATCCTTCTAGGAAGCACTACAATGAAGCGTGTTATCCTTGAAAACGTGTAGACTTCCCGTTTCGAATGGACTCTTACGGGGGGAAAAAAGCAACGAGGGGGAAAAAATATGAAGAATCCAAGAGATTTCCACGCTTTGAGAACAAGAAAACAGAGCGACATTTTTAATCGCGAAAAATTCCTTCTTCAATTTTTCTACCGCGAAAAATTTTACACATTAATTAACGCGGCTTTAATTAAGCGAGTGGATGAGTACCCTACAGTTCAACGCGGGAAAAAGTTTTCTTGAATCTGTTTTTGACTCGAATTTTCACTCCTCGTTTAGTATCTCGTGTGTGCGCAAACAGCTACGAGACAAAAAGGATGCTTCCACTTGATTGATAATTGTATTGTTTGCAACAAACCTTCATAATGATGCAAGTTGCTGTTTTCCACTTTTTTTTTTTTTTTTTTTTTTAATTTTTCCCTTTCTGCCGCTTTTATGGGCTTCATGAATTCGCAGGTCAGTCAACACGCAGCACGATTGGAATAAACAGCAATTTCGGTTGACTGCTGCATAATTAAATGGGCAGAAAAATGAAATATACCATTCTAGAACCTCTTTGTTTTTTTCCGAAAGATTATGAAGAAATTTTAAAATATGAATTCAGCGGAACACTGAAAAAGAATTTGATGATCGAAACTCCTTTGTATTTAAGATCCTCTGTTACAAAAAAAATGCCATAAGTCAAAAATCATACAACAAAACAGACGAAATTTCAATTCAACAGTCGAAGCCACAGGTGATATCGGGCATTTTGTGACAACATATAAAAATCAGATAGAACATCCAAGAATTTGAGAACAAATGCAAATATACTATACGTATAAGAGTTTTGCATCATTAAAGCATAAGAGTTTTGATTAATCATTAAAGTATAAGAGTTTTGATTAATCATTAAAGTATAAGTGTTTTAATGAATCATTAAAGTATAAGAGTTTTGATTAATCATTAAAGTATTAGTGTTTTAATGAATCATTAAAGTATAAGAGTTTTGATTAATCATTAAAGTATAAGAGTTTTGCATCATTAAAGTTTTGATAAATCTGATATCCGATATTTTGATATGAGTGACGATAAGCTTAGTATCTCGTTCTATTAAAATCCTCATTCAACTTCTCTCAAGATTACTTTCATGTTGAATGATCAATAGTTATAAAAATAAATACCAGGCACTAGACTTATTATTCAATTACATTTCTAGTTAATATAAAAAGATAAGTCAGATTTAAAGTTACAACGAGTCAATGAAGTTTAATTTATCAGTTTCATAATATTTTCCATCAGCTGGAATTATAATATTTTTCATAGTTGTCCTCGTATTATTTCCACTGCTTAAAAATTTTATTGCGGTATTGTTTTTCTTTTACATTCTTGACGGAATCCGAGGAACAGTAGATGGAAGTGTAACTTGACTAATTAAAAGTGAAACAAATTAATTACTAATTACATGTTATTAAAGTATTACCAGACGTAAGTACTTTAAAAACCGAAACGGAATTGCAGGATTGTTAAAAATGTAAATCTCGACTTTCAGTCAATGTAAAAGATTTCATTTGCACAAAGGCTGGTTTAAAATTTTAAAAATAATGTGATCATTGTTTAGGTAAGATGGCAAGGAATAGCAAATGTGGTATAGTTGTTCGAAACTCATTTTTAGGGGGGGGGGGTAGCGAAAAAGAAATATCAGTGCGAATTCAATTTTTAAAGATAATTATCACAAAGAGGTAAAAGTAATAATAATGATTCGCCCTTGATATTATTCATCCTTGTTACATCATTTCATAACCAAACACAAACTCGCTAAAATATATTAGGTAGGGGGAAAAGAAATCCATTATTATTTTACATCCATCTACCGAGAAAATAATGGATTTCTTTTTCCATTATTTTCAAAAATTCCATATGGAAAGAAAATAATAGAAATAAGTCCATTATTTTTTCGGTAGATAGCTGTAAAATAATAATGGATTTCTTTCCCCCCAGCCTAATATGATAATACATCGTGTAAATACAATAAAGAAGACCATTTTTATTAAAATTAAATAAACCGTCATTCAATAGGAAGAAATGTAATTCTGAAGAAAGATTATCAAACATAGGATTTGTAAAAGAAATGATAGTAAAAATAAAGGGACATCACTTTAAACCATTAAATAAATTATGACTCGCTATTAATTAACTTTGCCTTCATATTGAATATAGTCTTAAGTATATGAAGAAAAAGACTACCCACAAAGCATAGTAATTTATAAAAAATACAGGTTTTTCACAAAACAAAATAATCATTCTTCAACATAAGACTTCAACAACAAAAGAAATAAAAAAGTTGGATGCGGAGAGAAAAATCTTCATTTTAACGGAACATTCTCTATGTAATAAACACAACCCTCAATCAAATACCACGAAACTGATAGAAATGTCAAGACGAAAGTAAAACTAAATAAATAAAATTCGACGTTTTCAGTAATCAACATCAACAAAGATAGGAAACAGATAGATACATAAAAAAAAGAAGAAAGAAACGAAAACAAAACACTTTCTGCTTCTCTCTTTAAAAGCAAAACAAGAATGAACTTCAAAACAGCAGAAAAGTTCTCGTGCCAATATTGAAGCATACATACATAGAGACCTAACGTGACACACGAACGCACAGATAAATGCACAGCTGGACTACCGTCTGATCATGTTTCCCCTCCAGAGGAATGCTTTTCGAAAAAAAGAGGGGGGGGGGAAGGAGATACAGTTGCATAGTTAAATAACTGCAATTCTTTTTCGACGGAAACTTTTGAGATGCAGATTCAGAATTCCACCGGATTGAAACACAGCAATAATTTGATAAATGAAAGAAAACATTTTTTTTTAAGAAAACTATTTTCAAGAAACATTTGAAGAGTTGTGCCATAATAATAGTTTTTAAAAGTAATAGTTACGAATGACGTATGTCGAATGCAATCTTATTTTTCGTGAAAAATTAATATTAAAAATAAGAAATGCATTTTCACTTAGCTTACCTGAAATAAATTTATTATTAAAATATCGTCATTTTAAAAATAACTTTAAGAAGTTTAATTTAAAAATATCTCATACTGATCTAATTCTGAGTATCATATTCAAAAATATCTCATGCTGATCTAATTCTTGGTATCATGCTCAAAAATATCTCATGCTGATCTAATTTTTGGTATCATGCTCAAAAATATCTCATGCTGATCTAATTCTTGGTATCATGTTCAAAAATATCTCATACTGTATTCTGTGCTTCATGCTCAAAAATCTATCATACTGTCTTGTATGCCTCATGCTCAAAAATGTATCATAATGCCTTCCGTGTCTCATACTCAAAAATGTATCATACTGTCTTCAGTGCCTCATGCTCAAAAATGTATCATACTGTCTTCAGTGCCTCATGCTCAAAAATGTATCATACTGTCTTCAGTGCCTCATGCTCAAAAATGTATCATACTGTGTTCCGTGTCTCATGCTCAAAAATGTATCCTACTGTCTTCTGTGTCCCATGCTCAAAAATGTTTCAAACTATATTGTGTCTCATGCTAAAAATATCTCATACTATACTATATTCTGTGTCTCATGAACAAAATTCATTAGTTACCTAAGATTCCCAGAAAATATTTATTTCCTAAATTTATACAGCGAATTTAATTCTGCAAATTATAATATAGGCAATTCATGCTACCGTGAAGCATATCCAATGTATCACGCTACTGTAATTTTGGAATCATTGCTTACTTTACAAAAATAAATAAATAAAAGATGGCGTAAGGCAATATGTAGTTAGATGATAGGCAAGATTGCGTTTATTTGAAGAATGTGATGCAATTTGATCGACATTTGCTAACCAGATGGGATCAGACTAATTTATCTCTGATATTTAAGTATAATTGTTTGTTAGTAGGAACTAAACTGCAAACTGGGTATTTATACTTTAAAAAAAAACACGTTACTTCGCTTTTGATTTTAAAATCGAACAATTTCTTGCAACGTTTTAAAATAAGTTGCCACCTATCGAAAGGGGAAAACAAATTGAAAAATTATTTTCCTTTTAAAATATTATTTATCTCATTTTAAATGCATAAAGAATAAAACTCGTGAGTAAAACCACAATAGATATGACTTTAAATTGCTCAAATTTTAGATAACCTTTCTTATCTTTATGTAAAAGTTCGTATTTTTATGTAAAAATTGTGGCATTAATAAAGCCATTTATAGACGCCTAAGTTGAAAATAATAAAAATAAAACCATAAGTACATGGCAATGAACTGAAATTATATTAGAGCAAAAATTAAGTTGCTTTATATAGCTATTAATTTATTCTCTTTTCAATTTTGTTTCCAGTTGCATATGTTTAACGAAACAAATAAATATTTAAAACGATTCACAGATGGGATCAAATTATAAGAAAATGAACTCTCAACTTACTAAAGTCACGATAAAACTTTTAAGAAGGGCTGAGTTTGTTCAGCTTGACCAAACTTAAATCGTTCAAAGTAACGAATTTTTTACACGCGTTATATAAACGCTATTTATTATATACGTTCCAAAACGCTACTATTTCTTCAAAAATATTTCAAGGAAGATTAATTCTATACAGCTGAATAGATGTCTATTTTTTAATAATAATATTTTCCCCTTAAGATAAATTGAAATGGAATAATGCAAAATATTTTAGTTGGTCAAGAAATGAAGCAAATCTGTACATCTGTATTATTAGCATACAAGCTCAGATACTTTTAATGTAATTCAAAAGTAAAATTAATTTATGGAATACTAGCACGCACAATTTTGGCAAGAAGAATTTGTTTGAATAAAGAGTGAATAAAATTCATATCTCTGGCATTAAAAATGAGATAAAAAAAAGGAGTGTCCTTCAATGGCAACCGTCTGTAATGAACTAAAACAATGACTGGTATATGTCAACTTCTTTGCCATTCCATACTCCTTAAAAACGTTCTCACCATGTGTGTATAGTAGAATTCTTCGAAAAATATTTCACGCTTGTAAAAAAAATATGAATGCTTAAATAGAAACTTCTGATAACCTTCTAAATTTATTTCACGCTTGGCTAATAAGGTTTAACATTAGGCCAGATGTTTATATATTTTTTCCATGACTTGTCTTGCCGATTACAAATAACTTGATTATCTCTATTTCTTAAAATAATTCTAGCAACCTTTTGTAATCATGATCATTAGTGTTAATTTTAACAAATTTCGAAAAAATAAACTGCTAAACAAAAAAGTTTTTTTTTTTTTTAATTTTGGTTACGACGACAACTTATCTTAGTAAAATAAGATTACTCGCTTAGTTTAAATGAAAATTATTTTGATATGACACTTGTGGCAAATTAAACATAATTAGAAAGAATTAAATTTCACTAATAAATTTAACAAAAAATATTTTTTTTAGAACCTTATCAAATTTGGGGTTCACTTTATCTTTTGTAAGGCACAACGAAATATGTTTATCCACAAATCAATTTGTAAATATCTATTGTAAGACTTAGATCACAATAGATATTTACATGAGAATTTGCCTGGAGAAATTTAAAAAGTTATTAATAAGCACTCTAACCACATAATAAAGTCTTTGCAGTCACTTTAATTAATTTTATTATTTAGAGACAAACATTTTAATATTTCAAGCTGAAAAGTCACAAGCTTCTGGTAAATTTTTAATGAAACAAAAATCCAGATATTTCAATGTCTTGTGTTTTACGATTTGTTAATTAAAAATTAACTAATCTAATTAATAGGTCAATTTTATTTAATAGACTATTTATCTTCAGTCAGCCATAAAAAATATGTCTATAGTGGAAGTGTTGCTACGTGTACACAAAAAAAGAAAGCCATTTTCTTAAATCAAACTCATTCTTAAAAATTTATTAATATACCATCACTAAAAAAAGAACGGCGATTTTAAAGTTAATATGACTTTTTTTAGATAGAAATCAGACAAAGACGCGGTAACTAAGTTAAGAGAAGAACAAACTCATATCATTTTTACTAGATTAAGTTAACTTTTCTTAATATAGTGTTCGAAGAAATCGGCCGATAATGACGTGTTTTACGGTATTAAATTGAAAACTTCGTTCCCTATTTCTGTCGGGGAAAATTAAAACCTTGTTTCTGATGAAATAAAATTCGGTTTTTATTCTTGCTTTACGAACTCATTTATTTGGAGAGTTTCTTGTGAGAAACTTTATATTGTTATAATGATACAAACTATCTTGTTATAAAGATACTTTGTATCAATTATTGGTTTCCAACTAAATTTTCTATTTTTGTTTTAAGTTTGCCATCAATTTTCAATTGCCAAATCCCATTTATTCAATATTCGGATAGATAACGAATTCAAGTATCTGGAGATAGAAGAAAAATTTTGTTAAATTGCTTAGGTATAGTATACCACGTAAAATGAAGGTTGCGTTTGTTACAACATGCACTTAAGATGCTTTTATTTCATTTATCTATTTATTGAAAAGAAGCTGGTACACATTCATGTTGCATGAATTTAAATCCGTCATATGTCCAACTTTAACTACATCTCAAAGGTTTTTCCACTTCTTTCTAAATGGCAATAAGAAATCACATCTAAGACCAGCCTTCTCAAATCTGTAATCTTCACTGGCCCTTGGTGGCTTGATGGCTGAGATTTGGTTATCAAGCAACAATTGTAGGTCATAAGTTTGAGACACAGTTTTCTCAAAGTTGCGCCATTTAGAAAATTTTGTGCTGAATAAATTCATTAGAAATCAAACATCCTTCTATTGGTGAGAAAGTTAGCTTCGAGAGGGATTTCTGTGACAGAATTAATCGATTGAATCGGACACGAATCAAAAGGACACGATGAAGTTTCCAACTGGGATATATACTCGTAGCATTTATGAGTGCAGTGCGGCTTTCTGGCACAGAGGTAGCGCGTCTTCCTCGTGTTCTGGGAGTCCCGGTTTGAGCCTAGTTGTTCTTATGTGTACTATCTGTGAGAAGTGTGGCACCGATAAAATAGGTGCTAAATCTATATACCGGTACTATAGGTGCTAAATCTGTGTACCGATAAAATAGGTGCTAAATCTTTGAACTGGCACTTGAGATAAGTAAACACTAGTCGTTATGGTTCAGATGAAAGCATGTAGTGTTCTTTTATCGGAATGATAATAGCGAACTGCATGTAAGATAAAAAAATAATAATAAAATATGATAAAATGTTTTAGAATATAAAATAAATGGAGAATTTTATACATCAGGCACATAGTTATTCGATAAAAAATGGAAACATCTTGTGATCCAAAGAAAGCAACAAATGTAAAGTGTTTCAATGAATTCAAAGGAACCACATCACAAGGTAAGTTATCAATACATAAAGTCAAATTTCGATTATTCAATGAAATGTACTTTTTAACGGAAATATTTCAAGTCTTTTGATATTTTGTAGCATTTGAATTAATTATTACACGAAGTTAATGTCTTTTTAATGTTACTCAGATGAAAAAAGTTGAACAATGTTTATTCAAAGTGAGATTAGTCAATATTAATAAGATATTTTTGGTCTAATTTTTATTGCACAATGCTTCCATGAAATATTTAATAGAATTTAAAAATGTAACATCCATTTTTCAAATGGATGCTTTAAAACTCGTCGATCGCTGTCGAAGTTCTAAAACCCAGAGGTTTTAAACTTTCAAGCGAAAATGTAATTACAATTACTTAATAAATCTGGATTTTAAAATTGGTGTGCTCATTTTTCACAGATAAACATATTAAAAATGTTTTCTGTAAAATATTTATGCAATTTTTAAATATAAATCTGAAGGGAAAAAAATACCCAACTTAAAGGCTGTTTTTTTATTCATGCGGATGCCTAATGAAGCGAATTTCTACGTTCCCAAACCTTAGTTGAGTAACTAGAAGTCGAAGTAAATCGGCTAAAGCAATAATTATTTCAGAATATGAAACTGAGGTGTAAATAATAATTATTTTTGAACTCACTATCAAATTTACAGAAAATTATGAAAAGAAAGAGAGCTCTAGTGAAATTTCTAATAAGTAATGACTGTTTGGTAATTCGCAGTGAAATACAATAACTATCTTAAAAACCTTCCATTTATCTAACAATGATTATAATCAAGATAAGCAAACATATAATTATATGATAATAACATATAGTTATAATCAAAAATCTACACAATTTAAACTTTGTCTTCTTATAATATGGTAATTCTTACAATCAAATGAGAAATAATAGAGCAATTATATCAAGTGAATAAATTCTGAGACAGTAAAACCTGTTACTGGTTAGTGATTCATATTAGTAATACACTTTAATATAAACCAAATTAATTAATTTTGACAATGAAAATGGTTAATGATTACTCATTTCAGAATAGTTTAAAATTGTAATCGATGAACATAAATGGAGCGTTAAATTTGTAAAAAGTGTTTCAATAGATGCGAGAAACTAGATATAAGCAGCCATCGCAACTTTATCCCACAATTAATATTTCCAACTGAAATATTAATTGATTTAATTATTTAGCTTACTTAAAATAATACTTAATATAAATATTAATTAATGCTCAATACCTTACTGATTGAAATTATTACATTTATGTACATTTCTAAAGGTTGATTTTTTTTTCTCCATCAAAAATAAAATTTCGTATAAACTCATGGCGTTAGGACAAAATTCACAATATCCTACTCTAGAAAAAATATTAAAATAAATTAGAGGTTAAGTTAGGAAAAAAATAGCTGAAAAAATAACCTTGCCGCTATTTTGCTTACATCATCACGAAAACGAAAAACAAAATCTCACAGACAAACTAAAATTTACTAGTAAACAAAGCAAGAATACCAGTATAAGAAATTATATAACACTAAAGAAAATAAAGTTCATCTCTTATTTTTATTTTTATTTAGTAGTTATTATACGGTAGTCTAGCATCAGTCCAACATTAAGATGACGCAGTGCGAAAACCTATAAAAAACCCCATTCTTAAGTCACTTCACAGTGAATCATCATGAGAAAGTTTTCACTCTACCCTCATAAGTGAGTCAGACTATAAGATCCACATTTGTGATCTACGGCGAAGCAGTGCAAAGATCGCATTCTAATTCAAAAGGAGTTTTTCCCACGCAATGGAATCAGTTAGGATCATTTGAATTCAAATTTTTTCCCGTTTATTTGATGGGTGAAAGTTAAGGAAATCTAATTCATGAACGGTCGCTCCTCAGAACAATGAAATAGCGGCGGTATAAATTTTCATAAAGTAATCCTACTTAAAAATTTACAATACTGTTTTATTAGTCATTCTTTATAAATTATATTCGCAGTGAAATACAGTTCGCAGTGAAATACAACTTGAAATAAACTGAAATATATACTATATAATATTTGAATCTTTTTTTTTCTTAACATTAAATTTAGTCGCACTAAACTAATTTATATGGAACTTGATTATAAACTTTGGTCAGAAGTCATTGAAAAAAGCAAGCAGTTTTGAACATTGTTTATCGAAATGATCGAACAGAAAACAATATCAAACAATTTGAAACTAAATGAATAATAAGCAAAATTTGGGTCAAGATTTCATTTGCAAACTTCTTTTAAGCGGAAGTAATTCGCAGATCATGAACAGACATAATAAAATTAGTACGCTACAAAACTCGAAAATAAAACAGCAATAAAATTTTGACCAGAATCAAAAATACAATAAATGATATTTAAAAATAATATCACATTAAGGATTTTATGAAACAAAAAAATAAATAAAATAAAAATGCTGTAATTGCCAGAGCGTTTGCTAATTTTGAAGTACACCAATAAATTTTATTTTCAATGATAGTAAATCTGACAAACAACACAAAGACAAGACACATTAAAAAGTTGCAGAGCGTCGTGAATACTTTTAGAAGTGGAAAAGACGTAATTTTTCTAAGCCTCATTTCCTTTCCAGTCGATGACAATGAGAGATAAATCATTATCAAATGATCATCAAATCAAGGAAATCTCTGAACATTTCTTTTACATCAAACAAGTAGGGTGTTTTCAAACCAATATTTAGAACCTTCCTCGTAAGAGGTTTCACGCCATTTGAATATTCTACTTCTGGTGAGTCAATAAATACACGACGAAATTTCAATAAACTATGAAATTTAGATAACTTTCCTTCCTTTAGAAATTTAAAAGATACAAATGAGCTTAAATCAATACTGGTAATTTTTTCAACTTAAAACTTAATATATTTGTAAATCCAATTCGTTGCAGCCATAGTAAAGTCATTGGGCTTAAGACAGGCAAATCATAAGTACTCCAATAAATTCCACTATCAGAGATCATTTTTCATTTCCTTCTTTCTTTTTTTCATTCCTACTATTAGTTCACACTCTTTCTATATCTATCTATTTTTTTAAAAAAAAATTAAGGCAATTTCCACTTAGGTCAACAAAGAATTTTTTTTATTTAAGATACTTTTTATTAAATAATTACAATCAATGTAAATAATAATTTAGAAGAAAGTTGCTCATTTCCGCAAGAATCGAACTCGCATTCTTCACCTTCACGGGAAAAATGAAAAAAACCCTCTTACCGATTGAGCTACTGCCTGCTGTTTGCATTTGCCATTAACAAACTTCTAAAACTCTATTTAAAGTATTAAAATTTAATTTAATTTAATTAATGAATTAATATTTGAAAAAACTGTATCAACATCAAATGTCATCCACTTCAAGTTTAAAAAATATATTTAAACTAGTGTAGATAAATAAAAAGTATTTTAACGATTGAAGTTTTGAACTAGATATACATATATATAGGGAGAATCTGAACCAATAATAGGAATTGAACAAGATTTACCAATCTAAATCAATACTAAATCAACACTGGAAATAAGTTTAACGTGGAAAAAATACAGGAACATATAAAAATCAAAAGCGAAATCAATTTCTCGTTCCTGATGAATTATGCTATCTTCTTGAAACATCCGTTTAGAATTGCATTCTTTGCATTACGATAATGAAAGGAAAATAATTGAATAATGAAAGGAAAACAAGATAGTTTTAATAATATATTCATAATCAAAATTTCAAGAACTAACTATGAACTGATTAATAAAAGATAAGTTAAGATTTATAGAGAAACATAGAAGAACGTAAAATATTTTTAATCTTTTCCAGACAAATAAAAATGTTAAAAACAAATTTTTTATTTTTCAAAATCAATTTCAAAAAATATTTTTAATACTTAAAGCTTTTTTTTAAAGATTTAATTTCTAAGTCACATTTCACCTATCAGTCTGACCAATTGTCGTTTGCAATATATAATATAAAAATAAAATAAGACCATTAACTTAACAATTCTCTTTGAGTTGTTCAGTTTATAAATTTAAAACTTCATGAAAACTGAAATCCTTCAAACAATTTCAAAAATGGTACTAATTGAAGAAAATAGCTGCATTTTCAATAATTTGAAGCAACATTTTTATTTTGACTAAATAAAACAACAAAATAATCTTAAGACTAATGACATTTTTTATTCAAATTAAGTTTAAAATTAATTTCAGCATTTTAAGCAAATATGCAATCATTTATTCATATTAGACAGGCGAATCTATTCATGCTCACGTCAAAGTCAAGTACACAAAAATTTATTTTTCAAAAATTCATTAAATTACGTTTAATTTCCATAAAATCCTTCAGACAGTTTTGAGGGCAAATCAATGTCTGATAAAATGTCGCATAAATAGTTGGAGGCAAGAGTTTCTTAGCTTCTTTATAAAATAATTTACTTATAAAATATTTGCTGGCGTGAATATATTCAATCAAATATTTTCATAGGCGCTAAAGTGGAAAAGTAATCATTTATATAGAGAGTCCTATGATAAAATAATTTTCATGTTGTGTTGTCTGCAAACGCACGGATTCAAAAATAAAAAGTTTGTAAACTAATGAATTTCCAAAAAAGTGCAAAGTTTTCTCAAAAGTAATTTTTAACTGTTCCTTTTTAACAAGCATTTAATGAATTATTATTAAGCATTTATTTGAAGTTAGTCAGCAATAAACTATATACCGTGTTTTCAAACAAATTCATTTTTTCGCTCATATTATGTTTTTTGTATCAAATTCAACAGCGAAATTAGTAACCGATGAATATCTTTTAAACAATATTGTACACACGTATATTTCGATATCTAATATAGAGTACACACGCACGGACGCACACACACACACACATCATTAATTTTTTGGATAAGAAGGAGAGTTATTTATGTGATAATCGTCTTGATATTGAGTATTAATTCAAAGAAACAAATATCTAGAAAATAAAGATATCAAAAATTAGATGCTTTTTAAAGGTCTCAAAAATTATATCCTCTTTTTTCGGTCAGAGTCCTTTAACAGAGAGAATTCATAACTCAAAATAATCGCAAAGAAGTTTCATACAGTAATAGTTATTAAACAAAAAGTCTTTTTAGAAATCTTGCTTTTTCCAATACAAATGTTTCTGGAAACCGAATCATGTTTTTAAAAAATAACTATACACAAAAACAAACTATTTATAGAAATTGAAAAATCTCTCTTTATACGTATATATACTATAGTATTAAAAAGAGATAATATATTTCAATTATTAATCGATTATCATCAATTCTTTAATCGATTCTTATCGCAACAGAAATTCGTGGAAGACTGCAAGTTATTTACAAAAAGTCAAAGACAAAGTGGCGAGGTGAGTCCGATTATATTCTTATATTCTATTGTATGATTCATTTTATAAATTTGGTGCAAGAGATTTATTTTCAAGTTCAGTTAAGCTTTAAATTTTCACAGAAAATATCATCCTTTAATGACAGTCTTTCTGTGAGAAAGAGGAGTTCTCCTTAGTAAAAGACGCAGAGAGTGTGATGAAAGATAAAAACGCAACAAAAAAACATGAAATTTGGAGAGCAACCATTTTGAAAAACTGCTGCCGTTTCTACAAGTTTAAAAAATAAAATTCTTTTAATCTAAATAATAAGTTAAATAACTTTTTTATTCTATTATATGTTCGGCATTCTTTTTTAACCCCAAAAAAGTTGACGTAGAATAATTGAATAGACGTAGAAAGTTGACGTACAATAATTAAATTAGGACAAATCAACGATATATATTTCAGTATACTGAAATTCCTTTTTAACTTGATTCTTTCAAATTTACATGAATACGTTTTAAAGCTGATTATTTCTTTTAAAAAAGTAATTTAAACACTAGCGACTTTTTGAAGAGTTTCACGATTTTTTATAACTCTAGAAAATAAAGCATAATGAAATGAATTTTATAAAATTTAGAACTCTGAATAATTGTCAATGAAATTAAATTTTTTATTTGTTTCTGAATATTCTTAAATAGCCAAATATCGCTTAAGTTGGCACTACATATAATGCTGCAAACCATAGACTTATCTATAAAAGATATTATACACATTCCTATAAATTTTTGAGCTAAAGAAAAAAACTCATTGAAAGTAAGCAAAATAAAGAATTTTCAGACAAAGATATATATTACTAATGTTAAAGACAGCATTTTCTTCTAATATAATAATTATTTTAAACTATATGCTGTTCGTATTTAGGTCTATTTAACACAAATTTCCTTTTTCTGTCGATTTGAGTTGCGTTTAGTTGAAGAGATATGAATTCGAAAATCGTATTATTAATTCACAGAGTTAAAATATAATGTAATGTTTAATTTTAAATATTCAATAAATCTTTTAATTTGTATAAAAATAACGCAACATAAAATAAGTTAATCATCTGATATCAATCCTCATCAAACAGCTAGTTAATTATCAAGTTGAATGAGGGATCTAATTAATAAGGGAATACTCATTGAGGCAATCAATCAAATAACGAGTTGCTTTTTTATTTAATAAATAAAAATAATAATTTATTATTTAAATAACACATTTCTTAATCTATCAATATAAGCAAGAGCATTTAAAATTTTTTTATTTTATTTCGCCCGCTTGGTGCGTAACTGCCCAGGAACAGTTCGGTTAATACTTCTTGTTATTTTCGAAATTTTCGAAAACGAGAGAAGAGAAGTAGTCATTATTTTCTAGTTTTCATTGCATTGAATTCAATAAAAAAATCAAAAAAGAGAAGTTGAGTGCTTTCGACTAGTTCATCGCAAAAACACAGGATTATTTCTCTTTAAAATGCGTAGTCAGCATGGAAGAGATTATTTCTTTTAAATTGCAATTGTTTTCATTATTTATTTAAATAATTCAAACTGCAAAAGCCTTTTTTGGCAAAAAAAAAAATCCATTTTTAGCGGAAAATCCAACTCAGAACAACCAGCCATATATGGCAGAAATTGTTCTTTATCTACGCAAGAATATAAGACATACAATTGAGAGGCCTGGTCAAAAATATAAAATAACTTTTACTTGAGACTTATTTGTCTTCGGATATGAATTTTGAACCAGTAATGTATATATAAAAAATATTTAAGTCAATTCCTACTAAGGTCAACAAAGAAAATCTTAATCGTAGTTACTTTATATTAAATGTTTACAATTTATATAAATATGTATATACATATTGCAGAATCACAATATTAAGTTGCAAAACAGAAAGAAAATACCCCCACAATTTTCGATTTTCGAACTACGCACGTAGCTCAATCTTAAGGTTACGCAGGAGAAGTGACCAACAATTGATGGCAAAGATTTTAAGAAGAGAAATCGGAAGTGAACCTACAGCTTAAAATTTCTCCAATTTTATTTTTTGAGAAAAATTCTACATTCTAACCACTAAGCCACAACTGTCAACTCACTCCCAAAAACCATTTGGATAAAACGTATTCTGAAGGCAAAAATTTATCAAAAATACATTGATTTTCTCAAGAGTTGAACTCGCATTCTTCACCTTCACGTGAAAAATACCAAAATCCTTGCATTTTACCGATTGAACTACTGCCTGTTGATTTCAATTTTCTATAACAAACTGTTAAAACTATATTTAAAGTATTAAAAACTAATTTAATTTAATTAGGGAATTAATATTTGATAATATGTATTAACATAAAATGTCATCCACTACAAGTATGAAAAAATGCATTTGAACTTGAATGGCTGGATAAAAGTATTTTTTTAAGGATTGAAAAATTGAACAAGATATATAAATGTATGTAGGGAGAGTGCGAACTAATTGTAAGAATTGAACAAAAAGAATAAAGAGCTTGACTAAGATTTTTATTTATTTATTTTATTTGTTAAATCTCAGAAACTGTATTCACTCTGATACGCATTCAAGTTTCGTTTTGTTTCAAATTGGCTACTTTGTAGTGAAATTGTTTTTGAGAAACTTCTCAATTATCAACAGATGTTTGGGCCTTTGTATTACATCAATAGACTGTTTGATCTGAGTTCAAAAACTTCAATAAAACAAAGGCAAGATATCAGTTTCAAGCGAATCCAAATCATTAATCTTATGACGCAGATTAAGCAATTCCAGATTCCATAAAATCAATTGATGCATCCATTAAAACAAGTTTATCTACAATATTTTAGATATATATTTTTATTTCCTACTTTTTTTTCAATTCCTTTATCAATCTTAAATTAAAATCTGCGATTGTGACAAATAAATAGTAATAATTGAAATTCTTGGTTATGGCTTGAAGTTTGTAACGCATTTTTGAAATAAATTATCTAAAAAATAGCCTAACTGCAGTAAATTAATGTTTTAAAGCCAACAGCAACTACAAAATTTATCATAGAATTTAACTTTGAAGCTAGCTCTATCATTTATATGACGTACTTTAAAATTTTAAATGTATTTAAAATATAAACGTAGCTGAGAAACATTTTCTTAACAGATATCGCCTTATCATATTTGACAAACAAAATGTCATATGAGAAAATTTCAAGTTAAAGAACAGCGACAATAAGTTATCTTATCAAATGTCAAATACCTCACCCTTTATGACAGGCAATTTCTCCAATGCAGTTAAGATATTTTTAAATTTTTTACAACATTAAATGAATTTTTTGCCTGAAACTAAATGCCATAATTTTGTAAAATATTAACAGCTTATGAAACTAAATATCATAATTTCGTAAATTATTAATTGCTTATGAAATTAAATACCATAATTTCGTAAAATATTAATTACTTATTAAACTAAATACCATAATTTCGTAAATTATTAATTGCTTATGAAACTAAATACCATAATTTCGTAAAATATTGATTACTTATTAAACTAAATATCATAATTTCGTAAATATATTAACTGCTTATGAAACTAAAAACCAAAAATTCGTAAAATATTAATTGTTTCTGAAACGAAATACCATAATTTCGTAAAATATTAACTGCTTATGAAACTAAAAACCAAAAATTCGTAAAATATTCATTGTTTCTGAAAGGAAATACCAGAATTTCGTAAAATATTAACTGCTTCTGAAACTAAAAACCAAAAATTCGTAAAATATTAATTGTTTCTGAAACAAAATACCATAATTTCGTAAAATATTAAATGCTTATGAAACTAAATACCGTAATTTCGTAATATATTAATCGATTAAGAAACTAAATACCATAATTTCGTAAAATATTAACTGCTTATGAGAACTAAAGAAATATAAACTGCCTAAAAAGTTTCATATTTTACAACTGCGCCATTAACGGACGAAAAAATTAAAAGTAACACAACTTTTCCCTGTAAACTTAAACTCTTATGCATCATATATTTGTCACTGTCTTTCTACCATCTAGATATTCGTCAATGAATAATGCGAACAGAAGATCTTAGGAAGATTAAATTCGAGAAAAAAAATGGGTAATTTTACTTCAACAAACTCTAATCGGACAATGATCATCGAGTTCAAAAACTTTGCGGCATATTAAAATTCAGTTTGTGATATGGCTGAGTGAGTAAGCGAGTGGCTGAAAAAGATGAGTTCCTTCTTCCCTCGTATTTCCATAATATCTTCGGAAAAGTTAATTGAAATATCCAGAAATTTTACAAACAACACCCATATGTTATCAACTTTAATCTGGGGAAACATAACTTTTATTTCTTAACGGATTGAACTAGATTGCAATTCTTAAGAAATTTTTAAATTTTTTTTAGAACAACAGAAAAATTCAGCTGTTAAATTCTTATAATAATAGAGAAATTCGTATTCCCTTTTTAAATTGGCTATGTTTTAAAAACATAACCATGAACCATTTAAAAAAATATAAATTTAAATATTTTGGAGAAAAAATGTCACAATTTTGAGAGAATTTAATGATTTTTTTAAAATAGAAAACACAGTTCTGATTTTAAAATTTTAATAATAATTAATTCAGATTGCAATATCGGCATTCTTTTAAATAATTTTTTTCTCCCCCAAAGAAAAAAAAATGACAAAAAATTTATCTTTGGATTAATTATGATTCGGCGACTATTATTCAAAAATAAGTAAATCTAAAGAAACTTCCAATTTTTTAAAATAAACTCCCAATTCTTAAAAATTAGATTAAATTTAGAAGGATAAACTTGACATAATTTTTTTAAAAGACTTAAAATAAATTTTTTTGAAAGATTAAGAATTCTTTTATGCATTCGAAGAATCGAGAAAATATTTTAAAATCGTTCAGCCAGATTACGATCTAAAACTTACTGCAGCGCCGTCTGCATTTCGGACGGTTCAGACTATGATTCAAGTATATGATTTTTCATTAATAATCTTACGTTAATGAATTTCAGGCTACAAACTAAAAATTTAAATTTTTGCTTTTTATTCACAACAAACTTTCTATTGAATGCGATAAGTATTGAAGACTATTTTGATAAAATCTTCAAATTTGGTACGTGACATTTCTTTAATTCAAGTAAAAATGGAATTCAAAATTAAAATTTTATAATTTCAATTTTTAACGGACAAAACTTTTATTGGCAAATGCTAGTTGGTTTTTTAAAAAATATTTTTAAGTTTCAAACACACAATTAATGCAGTAATATCAAACAAGATTACTTTAATATTAAGTTATAGATATTCTGATTGGAAGAAAAAATGTGAATTTAGAAAATTAAAAAACACCTGCTAAAAGCAGCCGTTGATTAAAAATAATAAAAAATAATAGTGATTATGAAATCTCAGCAGATCGTTATTTATCTCTAGACTAAATTTAAAATCTTTTCTAAAGCTCAGAAATACCTTTATTTTTTAAACGTAAAGGCTTATCGGGCTCTTAGCAACAATATGGGGTTGCAATGACGCATACAAAAAAGGGTTGAATCCTCAAAATATTTTTCACTGAAATTTTAGATAAAATTCGGGAAAGAATTAACAAAAAATAATGGTTAAAAAATGCCAACTTAAATTCCTTTGAATGTCTTTTTGACAAATAGCGAAACAAAGATTTTTAAAAGTGGTGATTTAATGGGCAAGTTCAGTGTCCCCACAGACTTGGCTGGTTAAGTTGTTGTTAGGGAAAAACTTCCAACAACATTCAAGTAAAATTCTGCGACCCAGGAGGCATATTTATTTTGGCAAAAGGGTGGCAGTGACATTTCCTGCAACTTGGAAATTCTTGCCGGCAAAATTCCAAGATTTCGGTCTGATTTGTTTGATAAACAGACAACTACAGAATACAGGGGTAGAAAAATTCAAGATACAAAATCTTTAAGTCAATTTTAGTAAAGGTCACGCAATTCTTTGCTAACAGGAAAAATACTTTTGTTACTTCGCAAACAGGACTCAAAACTTTACTGAAATTAATAAAAACAAAAGCCAGAAATTTACATATTCGAGCATGATTTGCTTGATAAAATAATCAATTCTATGACGGATTTCGGTATTTTGCAGCCTTAGGCAGTGCGCATCGCGAAGTCCTCTTTTGATAAATTAATTAAGTGAAATAAATTGACACACTTTTAACTTAATAAAAATTTTAATGAATTATTTTTTGTTAATTTTTTAACTTTATGATAATGAATAATTATTTCCGTGATAATGAATAATTATTTCTACGTGGCATCCATACTCGCGCACAATATTTTTTAAGCAGTCACTCGGTATTATAAATACTGCAATAAATTAAAGGAATAAAAAAATTAACTAAAGGAATAAAGAATTAATTAAAGGAATAAAAATTAATTAATGAAATAAAAATAATAAATTAGCGGAATAAAAAACAATTAATGGTATGCAAAAGTAATTAAAGGAATAAAAAATAAATTAAAGGAATAAAAAATTAATTAAAGAAATAAAAAAAATTAATTAAAGAAATAAAAAAAATATTTAAAGGAATAAAGAACCAAATTAAAGGAATTAAAAAAATAATTAAAGGAATAAAAATGTAAAATACGAGCATTCATACTTCAAAAAGTTTTAATAACTTTAAACTTAATAATTTTTAAAAATACAATACAATAAATAAGAATTAGATTTTTAATTTTTTTTCATAAAGTAGTTTAATAATATCATTTAAATGGACCTGCCTGTGGTCCCTTCTTAGCCTAGACGACTGCCTCGTCGTCCGTCACTTAACTAATTACACAGTTTTATTAAAATCTATGGGATTCAGGGATTCATTAAGGGGTATTGAATTGAAGTAAATAATTTTTTGCAAGGCTTACCTTGATTGAGTCGTAGCAGGCGATGACCCGGCCGTTCTGGACTTCGACATGAGCCGGTGGATGGGCAAATTTGCATTCGGTGTCCGGCCGCGAGCACTTGTTCCGCTGGTACTCCCGGCAAACCTCCAGCTGAAGCCACCTCGAGTCTTTCACGCTGTTCACCATTGCCATGCTACCTAGGCACCAGCACTCCACAATGGCGGTTGGTTGGGGTACGAGGCCCGAAGAAAAAGGGGACAAAATATGGATGTCCGCTGAGAGTGGACGGTGGTTTTTGCAAGGATGATCCCTCCTTGGATACCAGGAAAAAAATCGAGGATTTTTTCTCTAGCCGGAGATATTTAAAAAACAATATTCAGACCACTTGGCTGGGAGGGAAGATCTGATGAACTATAAACGTCTTACCTACCAACAAAAGAGCGGTCTCTTGTTGTTGATGAAGATTTATTTATTTATTTTTGAACCAAAATAAAATCAACTCTTCCCACACAAGACACACGAAATCAATCAATCTACTCACTTTGAAATGTTTTTTGTAAAAAATAGTTTAGCGCTCTGACACAAGTTTGTAAAAGTTCGTCGCTAAATTTTTTTTTCTACAATTATCCAAAGTACAGGAGGGAGTTCGAGCGAAAAAGTTCACAAAAAAGTTTCACTTGACTTTCAAGTCGATCGAGTTCTATCGCACGAAAGCAAAGGACCGGTCGTGTCCGGGGCGCATGAAGTGGCACCCGTAAAGTTCCCGGGTGTCGATAACGGCGAGTACGGCAGCCGCTTTAGGGCTGGAAGTCGGGCGACAGGCGGAATCCACGACGGAGCAACGATACTGAAGCAGTAGCGTCCGAAAACTTAACTTCCAGTTTAACTGATGCAACGGCTGACAGAGAGAGAGAGATTGTGGGGTCGGGGAAAGGGTAGGCGGGAGGTCGTCTGGTAAGTCTAGGGGTGGTGGAAGCGACAGCAGCGCCAACTGCCGGTGCGTCTGTGAGCTAGCCAGGCTGCTCGAAATCGAATTTGGCACACGAGCTATTATTATTATAATTCAAATTTCGCGACGGGCGCTTCTTCGCTTTCAGGCGGGGAAGGATGTGAGTTTAAAATGGGGGAGGAGAGATAAAAGCTGGGCAGGGCGCTTAGAAGGGGCGGGAGGGGTGCAGTTGGAGAGAGTGTGTAAACCGAAACTACAAGTAGATCTCCTGAGAAAGGTGCTAGAGTGTGAGCAAGAATTTGCCTTTTTTGGATAGGAGTCGTTATTTATTTCTCAGAGGTAAACAGAGTATTTTTTTCGGAATCATTGAGGCTTAAATATTAAAAACTTTTTTTAATTTTGCTTTTGGAGTTATGGTTGATAATGAGTAATTAAGTCATTAGGTTTCTTTTTTTCTTCAAGGGAGATGTTTTTATTCCTCCTTCTTTAAACAACAGACAATAACAGCAAATAAAGTCTGTATTTAATTACATATGATTTTAATCTTCTCTATAGATATTATTTACTAGTCCGGAAGCAAATAATTTATTATTGTCAACAAGTTTGGAGAATTAATTATTTCATGTTCTTGCAATTAACGTAATTATTAAATTTGTGTTTTCGTAACTAATTTTAAATAAGAAAAATTTTGGTGAAATTAGATAAATTTGATCTCTTTCTAAATATAACCAAACGATAAAATAAAAGTTGAAAAAAAGATTTTTTTATATATATAAAAAGAATTTGGTACTCAATCATAATGAGTTCGAATTTGTTTTCGAATGATGACTTATAATAAACAATTAAATCACCATTTTGTGAATTATATTTCAAAGATAGATTTTAAAAAATGGGAGAGATTCAAATAAATGAAAAATATATATATTAAACCACATCGTAATTTAATACTTCCATTTTAAAATTAATTTATTTGATAATAGTTTATTATGCCGTGGAAAAGGATTTGAATAGTCAAGCTATACGGTAATTAATTATTTAAAATATAATTTTAAATTTAAAAATGAGCTTCCTTTTATTTATTTATTTTCTAAAACATAATGACCAACTGTAAATCAACTCTTCACTTAATCCTTTTTTTTTCTTGCCAAAGAAGTATAAGAAATAATTTGTCATAATCAGCTGACGATATTATAAACGAAAATTATACGAATTTTCTTATGAAATATCATGAAGCTAGTATAAAAGCAAAAATCTTGTCATAATTTAAATAACATGATAGTGTTAAGGGTAATTTTCTTACATGATTCTAAACAGAAACAAAATGTAATGATAGATTGAAAAAAATGTTCGAATATATGTGAAAATGTCGTTTCTGTATAAAATTACTTACGATTTTTCTCTGGCTATGCGACTAATTTAAAATTAATTAGTTACACAAGGAATTGAAAATAAATTATGGAAATATAGCAGCTGTTGATTATAGATAGTTATTAACTATCAATAGTGAAAACATTTCTTAATTTCATTTTTTAATATTCATTAGTTTTAAAGAAGCAGTAAAAAATACGGATAGCAAGCATTGGCGGGTCTTCAAATCGCCGTGGTGAGTTTATAAAACCATTTTTAAAAAAACGCTGCTAATATTACATTAAACACCAGAGCAAATTTATGATTATTTAAAATATTATTGTGAGTTCCTATTTTTACAATAATAAAAGCAGAATCAAAATGCGTAATCATGTTTTTTCAAAATTATTTCTGTAATCCAAAGATGTAATCTGTTGATAGAAAAACTTATCAAAGCTCTACTGACTTAAGTGTCTTATATTCAGCAGAGATGTTTCCTGAAATAATTACTGCTAAATATGATGATGAACTTAATCAACATCACATCGATATCCTCCTTCCAATGAAACTTAGTTGTAATAGCATAATTCTTGAATAACTCTGCGTTTTTTCATCTATATACTTGTACGTGAATATTTTGATTAATTATTCAACTGAATATGATCATTTGGTGACATCTAAAGGTAATGGATTTTAATCATTTTCATGTGACATAAAATTTTTACATTGTGTTATATATACCTACATAAAATTATATCTTTATATAATATCGAAGTAATATATATGTTATATGACATAATATATTATTAAATAACATATGTTCTTAGTATTGTCTCATTCTTAATTATATACTGAATTTGTGTACTGCATTATTTTTTAATTTAAAAAAAGCATTCATTTATTCAAATAGTTTTGTACTTTGATAGTTATAAGAGGATGAAAGTTAGTATTTATATTATTTTTATAACTAAATAAACCTATAAAAATATCCAGTTTTATAGAAATTAAATTGCTAAATTATCAAATTTGGCTTTTTTTCCTATTTTTCCCAGAATTTTGTTTTGCATTTTAAATAATTTTTAATTTTTTTCTTAGATTACATTAATAGAGATTAAACATTTTTTCAAACGAAAAACCAGAAATTTGAGAGCTGAGATCTTAAGCCGTAGAACTCTTTCATATGACATCATAGTCATATAATAAATAGAACTGAGTATGTTATCTAACAACTAACTGTATGAAATTTTTACGCTGTTGTAATAATGAATTTTTCCTGCAGATAATGCATGACGTATTTGATATGTATTATGTGACCATAAAATAACTCCAGTATGTTTGTTTGCATTACTTATCTTTTTAATTAGCATAAATCATATCTTTTTAAATTGTTGACAAGTTTGTTACTTTTTCAATTTTTTAAAAATCCTTTTTTTTCTTCTGTTATTTTTCAAAACTTGTTAGTCGTTTCAGTTACCTAAGTGGAACCATTTTTTATTTTTTTGTAAATAAACAAACAATTCATATTATCGAGTAAATTTTCGCAGTGATTGATTTTGTTTACCTACACAGTTGACAAGCAAAATTGCAAAAATCCTGTTTTGCTTTTTTTTTTGGCCCATGTTTGTAATGTCTTACAAAAATATCAACTTTTTTCGTTATTATGATTAGACGAGAAGTATTTTTATTGCGTGTCATTTCATAAAACGTTGGTAGCTTGAAGTGTTTTCCATGAAATGAAAGAAATATTTTATTTTACATACTATTATTTGACATGACACAAAGTTAAAAAAAAATTGAAAAAAATTGTCATTTACTGTATATAT
>JAOUZG010050968.1:7068877-7079706 GCA_026289955.1 Argiope argentata | reverse complement strand
TATATATATATATATATAGCATAATGAATGAAACTGATTCTTTTAAGTACAAATAAGTAGTTAATTAGCTACCATTAATGCAGTGTTAACAAAATTCAAATTAGTAGTTTATACATAATTTTTTATATAAGGTGTATTAGAAGAAAATAATAATTGTGAATGTAGAAAGAATAAACACTATTTTCTATTTCAATCGGTAACATCTTACATTTAAAATCTGAATCTCTTTAGTAAATGCACAGTTAATATTTAGTCCTTTTCTGAGTTTATCTCATTTACGTCTGGTAGTTTATAATTTTAATTCATATACTCTTCTGTTGATTACTTGCAAATGATTTTAGAAGGTGGTGTTTGTTTTTATTATTGTACTGACAATTTAAAAAAATAATCGGGCAATATCTTTCTTTAACAAAATTAAAATGATTTTTGTTGTATTAAATGACTAATTAAATGCACTTGTTTAAAATTAACGTATACCATAACTCTCTTCCTTTCTATTTTAGAGCAAACTGTGATTTTTTTTAAATATCTCAACTAAATCTAATCTTTAATGCATCAACTTTTTTCCTGTATTACCCAATAAATGCCTCATATTACACAATTTTGAATCTAGCAGTAAAATTTATATCCTGCTTTGAGATCTTATGGGAAAATTTTGGAGAAAAAATATTTTTCTGCAGTTATTTGAGTCAAGATCCGACAGAAGAAAAAAAATTTCCATGATTTTTCGCCTTTTGAATTTTGAGATATTTTCAACTGGAGATCGGAAATTGAACATCGGAAGAAGTAGCTTTTATATATGAAGTGATTTCAGCTTTCTCCTGTTTTCGTAGATATTTTCATGCTATTCGCAAACCAATTCTTGCGCTTGGGATATGTTTTTCTTCTAATCATGCGTTGGTTTCCTTTTATATTTTAAGTTATCAGAAAACCAAATATGAATATTGATATATCAAATACAAATATTAAACGTTGATATATCAAATAAAAATATTAAACAATGATATAAATAATTATTAATACAAATTCTGAATATATCAAGATTAAATTCCTTTTTAAAGAATTGATTATTTTTTCATGTCTTATTTAGAAAACTGTCTAACAACAGATGAATAAAAGAAGAATTTTTTCATGATTACAAGTTCTAAATGTCAAAATAATACAATATTAAAATCATTAAAGGATTTTTATCATGCCATATAATACAGAAATAAATAAATTAATTGGTCATCGTAAAGACACTTTAAAAATTTCATTTTCTTTGCATTGTGACCTTCAGATGACTTTTGTAAATCATTTGAATTTCGATCTTTCGGTAAAAGGTTGCTAAGTTGCAATTCGGCTTTTATAAAGGAATAAAACGCAACAAAATAACTGTAAATATTGGACATATGCTTGGCCCACATATGTACTTGTAAATATTGAAAATATATTTGAACCACAAAATAACTGTAAATATTGCGAAAATGCTTGAGCCACAAAATAACTAAATATTGCACATATGACAGTAAAATCTTTGAAAACCAAGGAAATATTTCAAAATAATCTTAAAAGGCAACAGAAAAAAATAAATAATAACATTTGTTTTACGAACTATAAAATTTGTTTTATGATCTATAGAATGATGTCTGAGTGGTATTGTACGGTTGTCATTAACAGGAATAGTGCTAATGTTTATAAATTAGGGACAAGCGTAAGATTCTTATCATTGTACAAAAATATATTATGAGGTACAAAGAAAGCTGACATAATTGTCAGGTGAGGAGAAAAGGTTATACTGACTGGTTAATGAATATGCAAATAATTTTAGCCACGTGATGAGCATATAAGTTGCTCTAAAGGAAAACAGGTATAGAGGAAAAAGTGAAAAAAGATTATGTATATGCGTTACGCGTATGCCATATGTTTTTCTTTCTCTTGTTATAGTATCTGATATGAAAAAAAATCGCATAATGGATTTTACCCGCAGAAATAAATTGAATAAATTAGAAAAAGATAATTCAATTAGAGATAATGTTATGAATTCGAAGTTGCTAATAGAACATCTACATGGTTGTGAAAAAGATTCTTTGAAATTGTAGTAGTTGCAAAATTTTATAGTTCTTAGTTATAAACAAAATTTTCTGCAAATTATGATCATTATGTACAGATTATAGATGAAAATATACGTTTAATAGCTGCCATCAAATAGTGGAAAACGGGATATAGACATAGAGAGCTTGGTGACTTCAATATCACTCTTGGAGGGGAGCTAGAGATTAAATCTTGTTGGTCGTTCACTTGAAAACTGGTTAGAAGTACCTATTCTGTTCGATATTTCCGACAAAAAGATGAGATATGGGTAGTGTCCTGACATGTCAACTGGGCTAATCAGAAATACTGAAATGTAATGCTCACGGATGAAAACAGATATCGTTCATCACCCTATTCTCCAAAAATGTAATGCTCACAGATGAAAACAGTTATCATTCATCACTCTATTCATGCTGCCAGTGCATTTAGTGGGCATCCTTAATTGACTATTCTTCTCCAGCATTTTGAATGTTAGCCCTTGCGGAGTTGATTGTGGTGAAATGATGATTGTGGTAGCTTTATTTTTAGGAAAAGGGAATTATGGTTATACAAACTACTTATCAGGATATCATATTGTTTCGCGTTCATAATTGTTTTAGTGGTAACGGGACTTCTTTCATCGTCAATTACGATAATAACCGTTCTCATAGTGTGATACATGTTGATGAACTCCTGAAAATGAAAGGATACACTATATAGGGATGCAACATATTTTTTGAAGCAGAAGGCTGATTTGAAGACAAAATTTAATCTCGTTTTATTGCATACCGAGGGTCACGTATTATGTACTAGCGGAAGTGACGAGCGCAACACAGAAATACACAAAACGAATGGAGGAATGGCTAATGAAAATTTTATCCCCGTTAATATCAACTGTGGGATTTTAATAGGAATTTCTCATTTAAGTCAATTCAGATAACGGAATCACAGGCATCTTTTAAAAGAATGCTTGGATGGAGATTTTTATCACTTCACTCGGAGTGTGGGAACCTGTCGGCTTCAGCCATTTTACATAGCTTCTGATGAATTAATTAAATAGAAAACTTGGAATGGGATCAGGGAATAAGAGAAAAATTTAGAATGAAGTTACTATGGGCTAAGTTAAGATAAAACTTTGGAAATTAATTAGGGTTTAATTTAGATATTAAAATATCATTACATGCATTACGGACAAACACAAATTTTAATAAGTTTCGTAGCTATCATCAATTTCTTACGATTCTTTTCTTACCCATCAAAAACAATATATGTTATAATTTTTTTCTCAATCCAATATTTCCTATGCGTTGATATAAATTTGATATTTTATACACTAAATTTTTGCTTTAGAATTGCTGATATTTAATGTGTAGGCCTTTAATGAATTAAAATTATTCCAACATATTTCATATTAAATGTCTTTATCTGTCAATTTATGAACACCAGAGCATTTTTTATATTGATGCATAAAGTGTTTTTGATTATCTTACAACTGATTCAGTATTTTTCGTTCATGCGCATAGTTGATTGCATCATCATTGTTGATTATATCAGTGAGATGTAATCAAAAATGTATTGTTGTCTAATCGTGTAATCAACTTTATATGTTTGTGTAATCGTGTAATCAACATTATATGTTTGTGTAATCGTGTAATCAAGATCATATATTTGTGTAATCGTGTGAAGCAATCGAAATTATTGGTACTAGGCAGGTAATGTGACGTGTGCAAAGCAAGCAAAGACTTCATGAACACTATGTAATTTTTAGTATTTTCTTAGGATCTTCTGCGACCTTTAGAAATTTCCAACATTGGATTCATATTTTGTATTTCAAGATCTGAGTGTCGAAAGATTATGCGGATAATCACACTTTTTAAGAAAATTGGAAGCAGTCGATGGGTGCAATTATAAACAATGTAGTATTTAGTAATAGTTGATAAATCAATTTAAATGAGGTATATCTGTGTAAATAGTTATCTGCGATATTAGGATGACCATTGTAACTAATGATTTTGGGTAGATGAATGCCAACAATTAGTGATTTTGTTGAATCAGTTTGAATAGTCATTAACAATATTAGAACGATCAGTACAACTAATGGTATTGGGGTAGATCAATGTCAACAATTAGGGAAGCGTTGATCAATGTGAATAGTTATTCGCGATATTAAGATGATCACATCAACTAATGATATTGGGCAGATCGAACTCAAAAACTGGTAATGGGTTTATCAGTACGAATAGTTATTAGTGGTATTAGGATGATCAGTACAACTAATGATATTGGGGTAGATCAACGTCAACAACCAGTAATGGGTTTATCAGTGTGAATAGCTATTAGCGGTATTAGGATGATCAGTACAACTAATGATATTGGGGTAGATCAAAGTCAACAACCGGTAATGGGTTTATCAGTGTGAATAGTTATTAGCGGTATTAGAATGATCAGTACAACTAATGATATTGGAGTAGATGAACGTCAACAACTGGTAATGGATTTATCAATGCGAATAGTTATTAGCGATATTGATATAATCAGTAAAACTAATGACATTGGGTAGATTAATGTCAACAATTAGGGATGCGTTGATCAGTGTGAATAGTTATTAGCGGTATTAGGATTATCAATACAACTAATAATATTGGATAGATTAATGTCAACAATTAGGGATGCGTTGATCAGTGTGAATAGTAACTTGCGATATTAGGATCATCAATAAAACAAATTATATTAGGTAGAACAATGTGAAAAATTAGGGATGCATTGATAATGTGGTATACGTTGATTAGTGGTGATGCGTTGATAGTTATTAGCGGTATTAGAATGATCACAGCAGCTAATGATATTGAATAGATAAACGTCAACAATTAGTCATGGGTTGATAAATGTGAATAGTTATTAGTAATATTAATATAATCAGTAAAACTAATGACATTGGGTAGATCAATGTGAACAATTAGTGATGGACTGGTCAACTTGAACAAATTGTGATGCTGAGTAGATAAGTGTAAGCTCCTCAAAAGACAATAACTGGATATCATCCTCTTTCTTTTTCTAATATTTTTAAAAAGATTCAAATTTATCGAAAACTTTTATTTACATTTTACTTTTAATACACATCATATATCGTTTTATTTGATAAAAATAAAAGTAGAAAACAGTAGCTGCTAGAGGATGCAATTTTCTCTCCCTTTTTCAGATTTCCCGTTTCCATCCCATGTTCTCAAAATGATGGTGTTCATCTGTAAAGAGTGAATTTGAATGGTTTTTCTTTCCTTATCAATAGAATCGTCTCTGGGCATTTTTCTTTATTTCTTTTAGTAAATCCTTCACTTTTCCTTTGCAGGTGCAAAACATAAAACAATAAAACCGCGCATTTTGAATTCAACGTTTTTCCCCATCTTGGATAGCCGATGCGTTTTTGAAAAGTTCTCGGTCGAATTTCATTACACTAAGTCGTTTTTAAACACTACTTTTCCCGCGAAGAAAAAGAAAGAACGAGCCGAATACAGGACCAGAATACGCGGGCCGATAAAATTCCTGTTTGGCGTTTACAGAATCCCCCCTCCCCCCTCGCACACGCACACTCATTTGTTTTATTCGTAAAGAAAATCTCTTAAATTTTCTCATTGAGTGCAAAGTAGTAACAAAGCTGCTCGCTTTAAACGTCCGAAAAATATTAAATAGGATATTCAGGGAAATAGAATGAATAATTCATGAGTTTAGTTGCGTCTCGTTTTGTGTAGTGTAAAACGTTCTTTTGTGAAGTGAATCATCCTTTTGTCAGACGGTTTTGAATTCATGCTTTTTTTTTAGTTTCTTTTTGTCAAGATATCACAGCACCTGTGCTCAAGTAACCTATATTTATTTCTGTAATGGCTTTGCCGTACAAGATAGGTGACGATGGAAAACTTTGTTTACAATTGGTTTAAAAACTAACCAAAGGCAGCTGGTGAATCAGGCGCGAACTATAGTTGTCGTGCATTATCTCTCTCATGTATTTTTTTTGACAGATTTTGAGCGGCCATTTATAGAATCGTATTATTTTTAAACTTATAAAAATAATACCATTCTTAGTTGTTATAATAAGGCACAAAAATTGTAGAACCATATGGAATGGCATAAACACCAAATAAAATTAAAACGATTATAAGTTCGGAAAACAAATGTCAGGTTTAATACGATTATATTTGGAAATTGTTGAAACAAGTTTTTCGTGTAATAATGGAGCCTCAATTTTTTTAAGCTGGAAAAGGATCATGAGTTGAATATTAAGAATCCTTTCAAACATTTCTCTAAACTATTATTTTTCAAACAGATTTTCGAATACTTATTCTGATGTTATATATCAGAAAAAGAATCAAGAATTCGTACTAGTTTTAGTTTTCTAGAAATAAATACTGGAGTATAAAATAACAATTTTTGAGAAATGCAAGCCAAAAAATGAGCCAATCAAAAATGAGCCAATCAAAATTTGTAATTCTGGTTTCATATCAAATTTGATTATTCCCTTTTGCTTAACGTAAGAAAATTAATGAGCAATATAAAAGTGATTTAATGTTGTGAAATCAAGCAATATCTGTTCATCTCTCTGTAATTACATGTTAAATTTCAGTTTATCTCTCAGATTTATTCCTCAAATAAACAAGAATAGATAAAACTATTCTCATTTACACTATAAATTTCCATTATAACCCACTTTGAAAATTAAGTACAATCATAAAAGGAATTGTCTTTCGTAATATTGGACATAAGTAATAATGTTAATGCATCTCTAATTTTAAAATAATTTAAATGTAAATTGAATGAAAACATTGTTACAGTTTCTATAGAAATGACTACTTGATTATTTTTGTAATCATTTTTTCATTATGATCCTATACTTGTGACGATTTAAGTGTTATTTGAAATAATAGTTATTTCTTTTAACTTAGACCTAATACAAAAATATTTTATTGTTCTCAAATAAAATTGAAAAAATTATTTTTGCTCAAATAAAGCTAATAATTTTTCTAGTTTTCTAATGAATTCAATAAAAACGTAATGTTTTATTAAATTGATTTTCGAAATACTTTGAAAAAGATAAAATTAACAAAAAGGCAAGCCATGAAACTGAAGATGCTCCATTTTCAGTTCCAAAAATCAATTTCAATTTGCAAGGTCGCTTTATTTGGCACAAAAAATAAAATACAACTATGCATCCTTTTCATAAATTCATAAACCGGGTTATTTTTTTTTCTCTTTCAAGATCGTCTGTCAACCACGCCCTGCAGTATAGATAAAAAAGATGACGTTCATGAATTTAATATTTTTTTCTGCGTTTTTCTTCTGTATACGCGTTTTACCATGAATAGTTTAAGCTTATTTAAGATCTATCATATCAAATTTATAGTTACTATAGAGACCTCGATTTAACAGAGAATTTCTTAAGAATTTTCGAAAATTGTTTTCGAACAAAACATCTAGATATGAAGATTAACCACCAATTCTGAATTTTTTATTTTATTAATAAAACTCAGCATCAACATCTCAATAAAAATGATTGAATACCATTTATAATCTCATAATCAGAGCGTATTGTTGCTTATGAATCATTCATAACTTTAATCTTGGTATAAAATGAATTTTACAGTGATGCGTCAAAGAATGAATTGTTTTTATGTTTTTCATAATAATGTATTCTTTGGATGGTAGATGTGCATCTTTATTTATAGCTTATGATATATCATGTATCTAATTAGGATTCAATAATTTAGTTATCTATAGTCATATGTAAAATATTTTATCGCTTATCAATTATCACAATATTGTAAGAAATGAATCGTTTTCATGATGTACAAATCATTTCTTTTAACAAGGTAGATGCATACAATTTATATGAAACTTACTAAAGGTATACAACTGATGTTAAATATTTTAACCCATAAATTGTGATCTCAAAATAGTTAAACGGCTTAATGAGCCAACGTGCAAAGCGGATTTCAGTGTATTCCTATCTATGAAGATTGCTTCAAATGAAATGTGCATAACTTTGGAATTATCAGTACGTTTCTGAGTTTCCGTGTATTTCATTAGTGAAAGGTAAAATATTAACTAATACCAGCAGTGGCTTTACTCCCCCCCCCAACATGAAAATGAACGAACTTTAAAATTAGAAGGTAAATTACGACACAATGCTCAGTGGGCTGAATTGTATTTCATAGTGGTAGAAATGGTTCATTGATTTTCTGATGACTTAATGAGCATTGTATTCAATATATACAATGCAGAATTCACTACTGCACAATTTCCTTTGAACTATTCTACTGCTACCAGCATCCTACTGCTATTCTAAATGCATATTATAAAGCTTTTCTGCGCGATTTAATGTAAATGCTTTGAACATTATCAATTGCGTCGTTCAATTGAATTTAAAGGGCTCAGAATTTATAAATATAATACCTATGAAATATATTGTAGGTGGTTATACTGCTATGAGACTTCTGAGTTAAGCATGCAAAGGGGTTCTTTATATTTCTATTATAAAGTTTAGTATATATAATTGAGAATAAGTTATAGTAATAACTATAGTTCTGGATGATATACGAATGTAGCACAGTACGAAACGCATTTTTTAAAATGAAACTGTTATTTGACAAGCATTCCCTCCCTCCCCCCCCAGATTTCAAGCTTTCAAGTATTATGTATTTATGTACTGATTTCAAATATAATCAGAATTTACAGATACATGCATGAAAGTACAATAAACTAGTTGTGGAATGCAAAATTTTTTTATACCATGATAGATTTAGCCTATAAATATATTGGTAGACATCTTACTAATAAATGAAGATGGAATTTTCAGCATTTAAGTTAGACTTTTTAAATGTTGGGATAAGGACGATAGTGATGAAATTAAACAACAATATAATGTATCTCTGTAACTGTATCAATTAATCATAAAAAAACTTATCTATTTAGTATATTACACTACTTATTGTGACTAAAACATATCGTCATTGTTATATAAACACTAGAGACATAAATATTTTATGAAACCTTATGGCAATCACTTATCACATATAACTATTTGAGCATGAATGTTGTTGTTGCTACTTATGACACTTTACGAGCCAGCTGGCAGATCTATTTGTGATTTAAGCCGAGTGAGCGTCTTTTGCTTTTTTGTAGCTCCAATTAGGGCCAAGAGTAAGACAGCTGCTTCGGACGTCACATTCGCTTACACTACTCCTGTTTACAGTGGAGGGGAGTATTCACACTCCTGACACATACAACATAAAAGAAGAACAACCCCGCTCGAACCAGGCAGGATTCGAACCTTGGACGCCCAAATCCCAGAGAAGACGCTCTCCCCCTATGCCAGGAGCACAGTTATAGCTAGCTTATTCAAGTATTTTTCTTTAATAAGATATTTTAACTAATTTTATGGGCAATACTTTGACATAATAAAGAAAACATTTTATACTGTTTCTTTCAGTAGAATTCTTTGGTTTTTCTGCGTCTTTGATTATTATACTGTGCCTTGATTTTAATCAGAAAATTAAATGAAAAATTTATTGTTTTTCAACTTAGTTACAGATGATTACAATTTTTCAAGTTTTCCGTATAAAGTTCAAATTGCAATGCCATAAAAGTCTTAAGAATTGATAAAAAGGTTTATAATCCTTCTATATTTGAAATGATATTTTTATTAATTTAATAAAAAATGTAAGTTCAAGGATAGTCATAAATTGAAATGTATATATCTATAAAATAGAAGTTTCTACGACGGTTGAACTTCATTCATTCTTTAATTAGTTGTGGAATAAATAAAAGGCTCTCACTCCTACTATATCATAAATGCCATTTTTTATTAATTTAATAAAAAATGTAAGTTTAAGGATAATAATAAAGTGAAATGTATATATCTATAAAATAGAGGTTTCTACTATGATCAAATTTCATTCATTTCTTTAATTAGTTGTTAAATAAATAAAAAAAGTTTTAATTCTTCTATATTAAAAATGTCATTTTTATTAATTTAATAAAAAATGTAAGTTTAAGGATAATAATTGTAAGACCCGCTCCTCTACTCGCAACGAGGGCGATAAGAAAACCTGCTAGGAGGAAAAAGGTCACGTGGTACCAAAGGGGGCGAACCACGGGAGGGCCGAGGAAGAACCGAGAGGGGGGGGCAGAGGAAGGACGAGCGTAGAAGGAGGGCGGTGCACCATGAACGAGATACTAGCTTCTTTTTCTTTTCATGTTTCATTTCATTTTTAATCAGTTGTTAATATGTAAAAATAATATATTAATCCAGAACAAGATCGTCTCCTTCGTTATTTCCAACACAATCACCACGATTGAGGTAATCAACGACCGAGATGGAGTTAGATAAAAAAAAATGATCATTCAGGCCTAGACGTACAACCGGACTCAACGGTCTAAAAGTGCAACTAGAAAGGTACGTGGGAAAGACGAAGGAACTTTACTATAATAAATTGAAATGTATGCATCTATAAAAGAGAAGTTTCCACGACGTTTGAACTTCATTCATTTTTAATTAATTGTTGAATTAATTAAATATTTGTACTCTTACTACATCATAACTTCTACTAGATCATATCACATCATATTTTTCTTAATTTAATAAAGGTAAGTTTAAGTATAATCATAAATTGAAATGTATATATATATAAAATAGAAGTTTCAGCGACGTTTGAACTTCGTTCATTCTTTAATTAATTGTTGAATAAATAAATAAAAATTACTCCTACTGTATCATAAATGTCATTTTT
>JAOUZG010050968.1:7038757-7060431 GCA_026289955.1 Argiope argentata | reverse complement strand
ATCCAATGAATCTGAATCGCGTATGAAGTTATTGAACTTTTAATTTTAAACAAGCAATTAAATGAAAGGAATAAGCAATTTAAAATTAAACGAAAAAAAAATTACATCTATGATCGTAAATTTCAAGTTATCATTTGAGACCATAATTATTTTTTAAGTCATTATGTGTCTTTAATTTAAGTGATGTCGTATTTTAAACCAGTAATTAGTTTAAATCTTGAAGTATTTTAAATAAGTTTGAAAAAGCAATTTTGTAAAAGCAGGCCAACCTTTTAAAGAAGCACACTTAATAATAATGCAATACTGGTGAAAGCAGGTAAAAAATATGTGATTAAATAATGTTGATGAATATTGCCATTTATGCTTTGTTCAGTGCCTACGAGATTTCGAGCTTCAATTATTTATGGCCTTCAATTATTTAAAACCCACTAACGAAAACAACATCATGTTATCACATGATAAAAATCACACTAATAAACATTTTTTTTTGATTTTTCAAATGCTTTATATTATTATAGGAATTGAAAAAATAATGAATGTCATTAATATATATGCCATCTAATTAGAAAGTTCAATAAATTCAGAGGTTAAGTTGTTAATGAACGATATACTATTAGATTAGTTTCTAGAATTTCGCAGTTATCTACTTGGTATAATCAAAAATATCTGAAAGTTGAAAATGATGACTTAAGTACAACCACGATGGTATCAGATAATAAGAAGGACATGTTAAAAATTGTCAGTTTTTTACCAACTGTTTCAATGTTTGAAAGTAATTGGATTTCTGTTGGAGAGATATTGAGAATTTTGAGAATATTTTCGCAGAGATACTGCCAATTTTCGGAGAGATCAGAGAGATATTGAGAATTTCGAGAAAATTTCCTGAGTGATTTTGAGAACATTTTTGGAGGGATATTGAGAATTTCGAGAACATTTTCGGAGGGATATTGAGAATTTCGAGAACATATTTGGACTGATACTGAGAATTTACGAGAATATTTTCGGAGAGATATTGAGAATTTCAAGAAACTTTTCGGAGAGATATTGAGAATTTACGAGAATATTTTCGGAGTGATATTTAGAATTTACGAGAATATTTTTGGAGGAATATTGAGAATTTTGAGGACACTTGATGGCTTGTTCTTTGCTTAATAGGAAGCTAAGTGAACTGGAAAATGAGGAGGAAGGCCAGGGATTAACCATTTTCTAAGTGGGGGGGGGAATAATTTCCTCGAAGAGGTTATCAGTTTGATGAATCCGTCAATGTTATGGACGAACTATGCTAAAGGTAGCCGTCGACTACAACAGATCCTGTCAATACCGATATGTTCAGCAGGGCCAGTCATCTGAGAGGTGCAGCGTATGCTATGCATGGGGGCCCCGCGACTGTGTAGGGCCGCTCAGTTGAGAAGAGAAAAGATTATATTTTGAATTAATTGAAGATAGATTTAACAGTATCCAATTATTATTTCTGATTTCAAAATAATCACTAATCTAAAAACTGTAGGAAAACGTAAAGTATAGAAATTTTCCAAAAACTTTGTAAAGTTTTATAACAAAGATATAGAAGAGAACTTAACCCAGGAACTTGGTTTGCTACGGGATTTGATTTTGAATGAAAAAGATGTAAATAACGCACAAGACATATTGCAATACATATTAAATAATAATTATGATGAGTTATGTCTAAATACATTTATTGTATTAAAACCTTTTTTACATTGTTGTTACTGCAGCAATTGCTGAGCACTCTTTCAG
This sequence comes from Argiope argentata, assembly GCA_026289955.1. NCBI lineage: Eukaryota > Metazoa > Arthropoda > Arachnida > Araneae > Araneidae > Argiope > Argiope argentata. The sequence goes on along the minus strand of JAOUZG010050968.1, from coordinate 7,058,673 downwards.
CAAATTAAAATTATTAAAGAATTATCATCTATCAAGCATGTGTTCAGAACGCTTACATACACTTGCTTTATTAAGAACCAAAACAAAAAAAAAATGCAAAATGTTTTAATTTTTCCGAAATAATTGTTGTATTAGCAAAAACAAAATCAAACGTTAAATAAATATGCATTAACAATATGTGTTTATGCTCGTTTTTTTTAAATCCTCCCCAAATTAAACCTTAATTGGCATCTTGCACCTGGGTCCCTTCATAGAGAAGGCTGGTTCTGATGTTCAATGGTGATGGAGTTGTCGGCTGTACACAAGAAAGAGCACTACCAAAAATGTAGATTCCTGATATTTTCTATGGTTACTTACTATTAGTAAAACTAGGTTGACTTTATGAATTTGATCTATATAATTTGTTTTTCCTTTATAGGGTCATTTATGCTGATTGGACTGTTTTAGAATTTCAAGGAATGCATCAATTATCTTAGGCCAGAAAAGATAATAAAGTATTCAGTAGAAGATATCTTGATATGATTCCATCCTATTTTTGAAGCAGTTGATTCTTCACTCTCAAGTCAAAATGTATATACATTTTGCATATATGTTAAGAAAATTTAAATGTAGAAAAAGTAAACGCTTAGAAAAAAAAAACAGTAAATGTATTGTAGAAGAATAATAAACGTCTATTGTCGAAGAACAGTAAATGTATGTTGTGTCTGTATATAATTCTGTTTATGTGTAGTTCAGAAAACCAATGTGTCGAAAAATGTTTCACAAAACTTTTGTCTACTTACGCGTATAAAGTATAAAACGGGTGCTATCTGATCAAGGTAAATATTTTCTTTAAGAAGTTCTTCATTAGTTTCGTTCTTTTTATTCTTTCATGAAATTTCGCATCGAATATTTTCTTTCACCGTGTCATCAAAATTCGGTCAAGAGGAATCGAAAGTAATCAAAATATCTTCTCCAGCGGAATTTATTTTCTTCTGGTGAATGAAGAATTTCTCGAATTGCTGCTTAATGCATTTATATAGACGCAAAGCAGTTTTCATTTGTCTATAAAGCAAGTGTATGAAAGAAAATATTGTTATCAGGCAATGCGTTAAGTATTGCGATAATCTCTTCAAAGAAGATAGAAAATTGTGAAATTATTCTTTAATTAATTACGGAAATAATTACAGAAAAATGTTCCATTGAGTTTATTTAATCAAATAGTTGAATATTTTATAAATTACTTGTTTTTTTTTCTCGAAATAAATTTTTAACTAGTTCAAAGATATGTGGCAATAGCTGTTCATATTTATTATGGCCTTTCATATTTATCATTATTTATTTTTGATTTGAACAACAATTTTAAATCGTTTTCTCACCCCCTTTTCTTAATCACCTTTATATGTTTGAAATTATTTTTTTACGTGAATGAGAATAAAAAATGGCATCTATAGAAAAAAAAAGGCAAAATAAATCAGTATTTGCTTATTAATCAGTTAACTGTTTTTGACGAGTAAACTCGTTATGGAAAAAGTACAGCATTTTCCGTTATGACGAGATTATTCGTCAGGAGTAATTAGTAGCGAGGATTCGCAGTTTGAACTAAAATTTTAGCAAAAAGTCAAACATATTCGCAAATGTTAAGATGTTAAAAATATTTTGAGGTCAAGTCGAAACCAAAGGAACAAATAAAAGATAATTATGCGTTGCAAATTAAACAAATTAAAATAATAAATTGTTTTTACGTTTATTTTCGTTCGTATACAATTATTTTTATGTTCATTTTCGTTCTTATACAATTATTTTTATGCTTATTTTCGTTCTTATACAATTATTTTTATGCTTATTTTCGTTCAAATATTCATATTTTCGGTCATATTTTCATATTTTTGTTCATATATTCATATTTTCGTTTATATTTTCATATTTTCGTTCATATATGTTTATACTGGTTCATAAACAATGTATGTTAATTTAAATTATTAAATAAATATAATTATTGAAATAAAAAAACATAAGTCATTTCATTACATCATAATTTCAAATTGCACATGACGAGTATACTCGTCATCGATAAATTTTTGTGACTCAATTTAAATGCACATTTTTCAAAGAGGTTGAAAAAGTTAATTGGTTGAATATTATACAGCTATTAAAAAAGCATAATCTGTGCTTTATTGTTGATGATTTTTCAAGACTTCAATTTTCTTCGGTTTTTTTTCTGTGTGATAAAAAAAGTGAAAAGTAATCAAAATCAAACATTTTTACAGTACATTTAAAACCTGAAAATTTTCACATGATGGTTCATTATCAAATTTCCCTCTTTCTTGAATTCTTCCTTCTCCTTTTATAATTTTAAAACGGCTTCTCTTCATATAATATACGGTTACATTAAATAATAAAAATCTACTTAGTAACATGAAGCCCAGAAAGCCTCTTTAACATAAGTGTGCTGGATAATATATGATTGCAATTCTGTGTTTAATTGCTCAGACAATGACCTGTTTTATTCACTTTTATACGGTCCTGGTCTCGTGTTCACCTACGCATTCAGCCAAATAGGGATTTATTCTTATTATGCAAGAAATTTAAGTATCACGCAAGTAAATTTTACTAAGAAAATGTTTATGTTTATTTTAGCTCTAAACAAATGTTTTTTCTTAAATCTGAAATTAAAATGTATCAAAGTATTCCTGATTTGTATTTATTGCTCTCATATTTTGTATGTATGGCTTTAATAAAGAATATTTGTTGGAAACTTACATTTTTTCAATTTCTTTTACACTTATAAGGATGTTTCAAAACCTTCATACATTTTTTAATTGCTGATAGAATAGTGTAGCATAATTAATAGATAAGTCTATGCTACTTTAACTGCTTAAAGCTATTAACTCATCATGCTACTAGATGTAATGCAAAGAAAATCCTGATTGTAAATGAGGAACAAAGACTAGAAATACCTAAAATAAATCATTCAACTCATCATGCTACTCGATTGATGTAAAGAAAATTCTAATTGTACATGATGAACAAAGACTAGAAATACCTAAAATAAATCATTCAACTCATCATGTTATTCGATGTAATATAAAGCAAATCCTAATTGCACATCATGAACAAAAACTAGAAACATCTAAAATAAATCATTCAACTCATCATGCTACTCGATATAATGTAAAGCAAATCTTAATTGCACATGATGAACAAAGACTAGAAATACTTAAAATAAATCATTCAACTTATCATGCTACTCGATGTAATGTAAAGCAAATCTTAATTGTACAATTAATTGATGAACAAAAAGTAGAATTGATGAACAAAAAGTAGAAATACCTAAAATAAATCATTAAATTCTCTCAGTTTAAATAGTGGTGCTATTTCTTAGGAAAAAGCCTTTAATTATAACAAAATAGAGATAGGTTGAAGACATGATAAGATTGAATAAATAAGAATTTATTTCTTCTTGTTTCTAATGTCAAACTGTCTATCATTTGATAGACTGTTTGGTGTTAATATTAATTTGATAGACTGTTTGGTGTTAATATTCATTTGATAGACTGTTTGGGGTTAATATTCATTTGATAGACTGTTTGGGGTTAATATTCATTAAAGGATAGACTGTTTGTCTGTGCATAAATAAGTGAGCTTGATTACTTAGAACGCAAATAGTTATATACATGACAAAAATAATAATTTTTTTTCCAATTTTGAACTTAGTCGAATAATGGCAAGAACCCCAAAGCGCATAATACATTTTCTTGAAATAAACATATTATATAATTATTGTAGAGGTCTACTAGAAAGCCGAGAGGAGAATCCTCCAGCTGGTTTCTATCAGTTGAAGAATTCTTAAGAAAAATGTCTCAAACGAAATGAAATTATTACCGTTTCAACAGCATGAAATAAACAATTCGTCTAAATGATCATAGTGGAATAATTTGTCATTCAAAGATTTTTATAAAAACATCTTTTTATCAGTAATTATAATAAATCTTTAATTATTAAATATATTTTATATAATAGGATTTTTTACTACGTCGACCTGATGTTTAACATTCGAAAAAGTTACCAGCTGCTTTCTGGCATATTCTAGTTTTTTGTTATTTAATAGTTTTAACGTTGATTAAACCTTAAAAATAGTTTACTTATTTTGCTTTCGCTCTCTTTTTGTCAGAAATATGCTGGAAAATGCTGAAATAAGAATAAGAAAGTAATATAAAAAATGTCTACTTAGGTAAACATAGAAAAGTTTTATTTTAGTTACTTTTTATTAAATAGTTATAATTAATATCCATAATTATCAAAATATTACTGATTTTCGGAAGAATTGAACACGCATTCTTCACCTTCACGTGAAAAATACTGAAATCATCGCATTTTACCGCTTGAACTACTGCTTGTTGATTTCAATATTCATTATAATTTTCTAAAGATCTATTTAAAATATTAAAAATTAATTTAATTTAATTAATCAATTAATATTTGAAAAAACTATTTTAACATCAAGTGTCATCCACTATAAGTAAAAAAAAAATATGTATTTGAATTTGAGTGGATGACTAAAAAGTATTTAATTAACGACTGAAAATTTAAACAAGATATATACAAATATATGTAGGGGGAGTGTGAACTAATAATAGGAATTGAAAAAAAAAACATTTGCTGACAGATGAATAAAATGGAAGCAATCGATTTTGTGAAAGAAAGCTGTCACAAGGAATATCCCTTATCTATTTCATTTGATTCTTACTATTCAATGCACCCAAAGAGATTTAGAGTGATATAAAAAAAGACAAAAGTTGAGGATTTTTTTCCCTCGGATGCATGTAAATAAGTATATTTCCTTTTTATTTATCGATTTTGACTTATCTCTGAGACCTGTCAATCAAACGGAGTCGCCAGTGGCTTGTTTATCCGCTGTTCAAATATTTCAAACTTCTGGGAATGTGATACGCTCGCTTTAAGAGTAAATTTCGCTGATAGTATTTGCAATATTTGAATTTAAACATACGTGAAAATATTTATGGATTTATATTTATAGTCTAACATATATGAGAATCGGAAATATATATTAAATTTATTCGCGAAAAAAATATATTTCTATGAATAAATTTACCTAATATTATTGATAAAAACAGGTAGCACATCAATTTTATGTTAGATAAAAGAGTCTTAAAGTATAATTCACGATATAAGGTTATAAATACATTAAAAGGCCTTTTTTTATTGAACTTTTAGAAAAACCCCGTGCACCAATAAGTATCACACGGGACTTACAGAAGCAAGTATACAACACATTACATACAGAAATCCCTGAAAAAACAGACGGGTATCAATCATGCTCTATCCGAGGCTCGAACCCAGAGCGCCTAGATCACGAGGAAAACGAGCTCCCTCTGTGCCAAGAACCCAGGGCTATTACTTTAAATCCACTTCAACATCATTTAATTCATCATTATAAGACAGTTAGCTGAACTTAATTGCTAGTAATAATTACTTAATTCATCTGGCGATTCCTCAATCAAGTTTAGTTCAACACCTGTAACTTCACCCTATTCAACAGTATCATCCATTGATTGACAACAACAGTAACTGTCACACGTATCTACTCGATTTGGCGATTTGGTTTTCATTTTCCCCGCAAAAGGAATCACACGTATTTACTCGATTTGGCGATTTGGCTTTCATTTTCCTCTCAAAAGGAATCACACGTATCTACTCGATTTGGCGATTTGGCTTTCATTTTCCCTTCAAAAGGAATCACACGTATTTACTCGATTTGGCGATTTGGCTTCCATTTCCCCCTAACTAGTGGATTAATTTTCCTTTCAAGTAGCTAAATTTTTACAATGAAATGTAAATTGCTGAATGCATTTTAAGATTATAAATTTTACATAATTCAAAGGCAATTATGGTTAAAGCAATATATTGAGCAATTGTATAACGGAAAATATTAGAAACGTTATTATAATAAAAGAAGATAAAAAAAACCAAATAATTAAATTGATGCATACAATTGAAGCATTTCTTAATTTTTAACTACATTGTAGCATCATTTTTTGGCCATCATTTTATGTTAAACTCATTTTTTCTATAAATCAGTTTCAAAATTGTGAAATGAAGTACTTTAAATGATACGCGATGAAGATTTCTAGAAATCGAAGAGGAGTTCAGGTGTTGATAATGAACAATAATAATTTATGAATTCTTTTTCCCAACAGAACTGTAATTTAGATAAAGTTTTCAGTGAACTATGTTGCTAGAAATTTACTTTGTTCATAGATAATAGATAAGAATATTATCTCAAGACATTGTCAGATATTTTGTATTGTATGTTCTAAAATGCCGTTGAAATAACAAATATCGTGTGTTATTCAAATGATGTTATTTATAAAAGTTTATAATTATTTAACAGGTTTTTCTTTCTAATTATTGAATTTTTTCCTTCTTAATTATGACAAATCCTTTATTTATTTAATAATCTTACATTGATTTTCATCCTTATTTATAATTTAACTCAGAAATAAAAAGGAAATTCTGGGATTTTTTGCAATTTTTATTTCTTTAGTGATCAGAAGAATTTCTTGAAAATGAATTTGGAAATTTATAGTAAATTATTGATGGAATGGAATATCAATTTTGCGAAACATAAGTACTCCGATACTATGTTCTTAAAGCATATAACTGAAATGTTAAGATCACTGAAGTAACTCGTGTTGAATAAGACGAAGCAATGCCTCAATAAGCTGCATGTTAGTAATTCTGGCACTTATTTTTTTAAATCCCATGCTCAGAGTAATTTCTCTAAAATGAATTAATGTCTTTTTTTATTTGTTCAACCCAATATCTTTTCAAGAATCACTTCTTAACCATCACATTAATAATGGTCTAAAATTTAAATTAAAGTATTATTTGTTTTTTTCCCTGGTTTTAATTTATGGTTCTGTACAAATTTTTTGTCAAACATACTTGTCTACCCTTGTTGGTTGCATAAAAGTAAACGTGTCAGATTTCACGAGCTGGAGTCGTAGAAATGCTCGACAGCATTGTTTATCACACGCCGAGAAGCACTAGAAATCCAAAATGGGAGGCTATTTTTAACACAAAGTATGAATTCAGTCTGGTGGCGAACATTTTAAGAAAAGTGTAGCACTTTGGTATCAGAAGAAAAATCAACCCATTAAGGCTGGATCGCTTAGAATCTATCCCCTCGAAACGACCCGCTTTGAAAATGTGAGATTTCTTTGATACCAGCTGAAACCCGACCCGGAAAAGTAACGCACAGCCGTCCTCAGCTGAATGCGAGTTTAAAAGGAAACGGAAGTTTATTTTTGTGTCGAGATTTGCTGCTTAACCTGATTGATATATGAGGTGCTTCTACGAAGAAAGCTCTGATTCTAGTTTGGGAAAAATAATCACATAACTGCTTTTACATCCATTGGCTTACTTATGATCCTAGACATATGTTTCTTTAACAAGATGAATTCGGGAACAGTTTTATGATGATTACATTGTTTCTTTTTCTGTTTCTAGAATCTTCTGTTGTATCTGAACTGGATGTAACTCGAGCACTATTTAAATTCAGTTGTTTCTCTCCATTTTTAATGACTTTTCCATAAATGAAACATTTTTCCTTTTTTACGTTTTTGAAAATGGGAAAAGGTGCTTGTTTTTCATTTTCAGAATGTTATTCTTTTAAACATGAGCGCTTGAAGAATATAAAGCTAATTTTAATGAGTATTACGCATATAAACAAATGATACACATTTGTTTAGTAGTATTAGCTAAATCAGAATCACTATAATTTATTTTTAAATCACTATAATTATCAATATAATTTATTTTTAAACACTATAATTTATTTTTAAAAATCGACCTATCTGTTTTTACTAAATTCGACAACATTTTTTTTCCATTTCATGAATCACTAGCATTTTGAAATGATGAGCTATATCGATATTATTGTTACGACCGGTATATATGTTACATAAGTTATGCTCAATTACATAAAAAAATTCTTCGATTTTTTTTTTTTTTTTTGGCATTGCAATTGCAACAATTTTAAACAACAATTTAAACAACAATTGTGCAACAATTTTAAATGTTTTATTTTGTGTTTGTTAACTATTCTACAATTTACATTATAGTTATATAGATAACACCACCTGAATTTTTGGTTATTATTGGTATTGAAATAAAAACCATGTAACGTTATAGTGAGTCAAATACATGGCAAAAATATCATATGGAAATATAAAGTATTAAAAAAAGGGCTACGTATATTAAATGGTGCCCTAAAATTAACTCAAGATCTGAATTTTCCACCATTCATACAGTAAAGTGTTGGCAAGCCTATTAAAAATTCCTTTGACAGCTGATATTTAGGGATTGTAAAAATGGTGCATTACACACACAACACCCCTTCATGCCCCTGCAACTATAACCACCTGGTTATTTAAACAGTGTAATGAGCATGAAGTGGAAGATATAATGAAAGTGACTGTTGTTAGACGTCACACAATTATTGGTTAGAATTTAATAATAATAGGGAATTTTAGTTTTGAATTAATGAAGATGGAGGCAGTGAGCTGTTTCAAATTTAAATGGAAAGTGGCTTTGTCTAATTAAGCTAGCTATTGGAGATAAACTGAAGACTTATGCTAATTCACAAAAACATATTTATTGCGTTATACATCAGAACAACGTATTTTCATTGTTGAACAATACCTCAAAAATAATAAAACCCTGGAAACCACAGTTCAAAAATTTGAGAACTGGCCTTCTAAATCGTGTGATTTAACACCATCGGATTTGTTATGGAGTTATTGGAAGTCAAATATGTGTACCAACAAGTCCACAAACATGTGGGAATTGAAGTAGGAAATTTAACACTGTATCAATGAAATAAAACCGCATTTATGCAAAGTGGCCATGGAAAATTTCGAGAAAAAAGTGCGTATGTGCCAGCAAAGCCGGAAGCCTGGAAGCCATTTTCCCTATGTGTTATTACATAGATAACCCTATATTGTGTACTTTACGATTCAGTAAATATATAACAATTAAATGAACAAGACTTTGTTGTTGTTGTTTTAATTCGTCTTGTTTTAATATGCTATTTTATCATGTAACACTTCATTTCTACTAACTCTAAGCTATCAGCTGCCACATGTTTTTTTTAAATAGAGTTATCAATACTTAACTGTATTATGGTTGAAAATTCAAATCATCTGTTAATTTTAGAACACTCTTTAGCTCGCAATGGTAAGCAATTCTATTAATTATGAGGCACATTGAATGTAATATCGCATATTAACTTAATTATATATAATATTATATATTAAGTTAATGTAATATTATGTAAGTATTATAACATTGAATAATTAGTCTCTAGATTACTATTTTGTGGTACCCATTTCAGATGCCCTGATAATAAATAATCTTACAATATTTCAAGTTATTATGATTCATAGTCATCTTAGATGCCGAAATCGAAAAGAAATCTTTAATATCCTATATCATATGTAAAGCTCTGTATTGATTCATTGTTCTTATTTAGTTTTCGTACCTCCAACGTCCTGGAACAGGGGTACCGCGTCTTTCCCGTTGTCTTGGTGTTCTGGGTTCGAGTCCCGGTTCGGTCGTGGTTGTTCTTCATCTGTTCTGTCTGTGAGATGGGTATTCAGTAAAGGTCTGGATTCAAGGACCAAGACTTTAATCTCTTGAAAAACTTATGCACTTTGTTTTGTTTTACTGATCATGTAAGAAAATTAAGTTATATATAGAAAAAATTTTCAAACAAATTCGCAATAACGTAACTCCAATATACCAATATCTATTTCACTTATAGTTTTGTTATATTTCATCTCCAATAGTTCTTTCTGTTGTCTTAAGTTTCTTATGGAACAGTTATTGATACATTAATGGCCATATGTATTCATAAAACTAAACGCCTTGTTGATTAATGCCGTCTACTTCCGTCAGCTGAAGTTTCGGCGATTTTTAATTTTAACTAATCAAAATGGTTTTGCTTCTATCGCTCTTATCATAAATAAGCCCGCTGACGAGATGAGTGATTTTTAGACCGGAGAGCATTTCTTGTTTTTCCAGTAATGTCATCTAGGGCCAAGAGTACGTCTTTGCTATTCACGCGTCACAGCCCTTTATAAAGGCCGGACTTCATTCATCAACACAACGTAATTTAGATCTAAATCATTGAACGATCACCTCTGAACCAATACCCTCAGTGGTATTACTCTCGATATGAGGGACTTCGTGGCCATGGTAGATTTATACGAGTGCCAACCACCACATACACACACACACACACGGAGATTCTTCAGCTAGCGGGATTCTAGCTCACAAACCAAGGGATACGAATCCAACTCCCTACCAACCAGGCTATCTCGGGCCCATTGTTAAACTAAATTCCCTGGAAGGTGGAAATATTCTTTTTGTATTAATACAGCCTATTAAAAAATTAAGCTCCAAGTATATATACATATTCTAAAATCGAAATATACAACTTTGCATCATATGTACAGTATAAGAAGCATGAAAAGGTTTTCTTTATTTCTGCGCCAAAAGCTCTTAAATGAATTATTTGGATGTTTTCTAAGCGTATTATCTAAAGGTTGGAGGACAAATATTTTCACGAATGCATTTGCCTAATTCAATCAATTCGGTTCTCTTCCGTCAACATAAAGCCCCGCAGAGTTGGAATTTAATCATTAATCACCTGGAATGCGAAAATATCCTTCCTGCTTAAGCCAATCATTTCAGCCAATTAAGCGCCAAGTATATGGTTTTTGAAAAGCGTGAAAATCTGTTCTTTACAGCATATTTGAAGTCTACTTGCCCTACAGTTTTATTTCGATTCAGCGCCAAAAGCTCTTAAATGAACTGCTTCGGTTTCCTATAAACATGTAGCCAAAGACTTGGTGGACAAATATTTTCATAGCAGCATTTGCCTAATTCAATCGGTTCCGTCCACTTCCGTCAATAGGAGATTCCTAGGACTTGGGCCATAAGTTTTCCGGCTCTAAGTGCTTTCCGGAGGGGCTAAATCTCCATTCAGTTGAAATATGGGATTAAGATTCTTCTGCTGCCATTTATGTAACTCGAAAGGAGGGAAGTTACTAATGCGGTCTTATCACTTAGGCGTACTTAAGAGATTAATTACTTATCGTACGAACGTGCCGGCAAGAAATCTGCTGACTGCTCACCAGCACAGATTAGAGAGAGATGAAGAAAAAGAGGGGGGACCGTGCCAGTGTTATTTCAGTAACAATTGACGAGTGATTCTTTAAGCAGGGAAGAAGAGGCGAGACTTGTTATTTGCAATGAGGATCACACACGAGGGAAGAGATTAAGTCATCTTTCACTTAACACGTGTGTGCAAACGAACAACATGTTAGGAATGGTTTCGCCAAGTATCTGAGGTGACGTGTTTGGAGCTAGACTTCGTCCTGAAAGGGAACGGCGAATACTTCAAATAACATTTCAAAAATTAACAGTTAGTATGTTTCGTTGATTACTATTAAGAAGGAATGATTATGAAACTTGACTTTTAAGAAAGCATCGCGTTATGTTCAAAAATATAATTGAGTATCTGTGAAGGCGTGTTCTGAGCCAGACTTCGTCCTGGAAGAAAAAGGAGAATACTTCAAATGACATTTCAGAAATTAACGGCACGGTATTTGAATGTTAGGTTGTTTCGTTGATTACTATTAAGAAGGAGCAATTAAAAAACTTGACTTTTAAGAACGCATCGCGTTTTGTCCAAAAATATAATTGAGAATCCGGGAGTGCTCGTTCTGAGATAGACTTTATCCTGGGAGGAAACGGCGAATACTTCAAATAACATTTCAAAAATTAACTGTTAGTATGTTTCGTTGATTACTATTAAGATTGAGCAATTACGAAACTTGAATTTTAAGAACGTATCACGTTATGTTCAAAAATATAATTGAGAATCTGAGAAGATGCGTTCTAAGCCAGACCTCGTCTTGGAAGAAAAAGGGCAATACTTCAATATAATTTCAGAAACTAACTGTGCTGTATTTGAATGCTAGGTTGTTTCGTTGATGACCATTAAGAAGGAATAATTACGAAACTTGACTAACAACAACGTATCGTATAAGATTCAAAAATATTTCTGGAGCATTTGAGAATCTTTTATGTAATATATACTTCAAATACTATTTCAAAAATTAACTGTGCTTTATTTAAATATTAGTATGTTTTGTTGATTGCTATTAAGATTCTTCACGAAATTGACTTTCAAGAACTTATCAAATTATCAGTAAAACACTAATGAGGAAAAGCTTAACTATATTAACATACCGTTTTGACCCCTTAAACAGTTTGCCCGTACGCTGTACGTGCATCGATTTACCGAATTTTGATAGTTGTTAACAAAAAATAAATCATTTATAAAAATTATAATTTATTAGTAAAAATTATTTGAATACGTAGATAAGCCAATTATTTCATGGATTTCCATTTGAATCAAAATAAGAAAATATTCCCAAAATAGAACGTGTCATCTTATTAGATAGTAAGGAAAATAAACCGGGGTCAACTGCTTAACTGGTTTACCCGTATGCCGTACGTGCATCGATTTATCGAATTTTGATAGTTCTAAACAAAACAAAAATAAACCGTTCATAACGATTATAATTCAATAGCAAAATGACTTCAAATACGTATATAAGTCAAGTATTCGATGGATTTCTATTTGAATCAAAATAAGAGAATACTCCCAAAATAAAAGGTGTCATATCATTAGTTAGCAAAGAAAATAAACCTGTTAAGGGGTTAATCCAACACAGTGGCTATTTTGAGCCGAAGCTCACATTTTTAAACCTCGGTCAGATGACGAGGACGATACCTTAGCTGGCGCTTCCCTTTTTAAACATCCACACCACACCACTTGAAGCGTGATTTGCCTCAATGAATTTAGCATGCCCTATTCCCGCTCTAACGACAGTTCTTCGGTGGAATCATGTCTGAAAACTGAAACCCTCCTATTCTAAAGCCGAGTCTTTATCACCAGGACACAACGAACTTCGTAAAAGAATAGTATGATGGCGATGAATCATAAGAGAAACGTGAATAGTTAGTATATTCAGAATGTAAGTATGTTATTTTAAAGTGAATATATTTTATTGATAACAATTGTGCATGCATCCATGAACCACTTCGCAATAGTGCTAAACGCATTGTTCTTGATAGGATTATGAAAGGATCAACAAAAGAATAAATTTTTACTAACTAATTTGAATTCATTAAAAATATATTCACAATACGAGTGCACTGCTCTAGATTGAAATTTACATAATAATACAAAGTGATAGCTTATTAAGAGAGACTAATTAATTATTTAAAAATAAGATTTGGGATATATAAAGGGAAGAGCACTGGTTATAAGATACATTACGACGTTATAAAACATTTTAATTAACTTCCTTTAGTTAATTTATAATATCTTAAAGGTTTATAAAATATGATTATTCAATTAAAGCTTATTTGATGTTAGGAAGCTATTTAGCTTAATCAAATGAATTTTAAATGAAACGATTTTTATTTATATTATTTTTTCTCCTTTACAAACATACATGGAACCTTCTAAATAAAGAGAAAAAAACTTGTACCATCTTTCGAAAATGTATTTGCAATGAAGTAGTTTCATTTTATAAAACAAATACTATACTGTAAATGCTGTAAACAAATATATACTGTAATACTATACTGTAAATGCTGTAAACAAATATATACTGTAATACTATACTGTAAATGCTGTAAACAAATATATACTTTAATACTACACTGTAAATGCTGTAAACAAATATATACTGTAATACTATACTGTAAATGCTGTAAACAAATATATACTGTAATACTATATTGCTTACTGTAAACAAATAGTATAATGAAATATTTTTACTTTTCAAAACTGAACTGGATTGAGCTATTAAAAGAGTAATAAATTCCTGCAAAAAAAAAAAAAAAAACTGTAAACGAAATAAAAAAGATCTTGTAAACGAAATAAAAAAAAATCCTGTAAACGGAAAAAAAAAATCCTGTAAACGGAAAAAAAAATCCTGTAAACAAAAAAAAATGTTTGCGATAAGTTGAATTTTTCCACAGTAAACTAACAAAATAATCAAACATGGGGAAACGAAAGTTTTATAGTACTCTTGAGGTTTGTCATCTTTTGATATTTATATTGTTCAAAATAGCATCAAAAGAATTCATACATAAAGGAGAAAATAACAATTATAGAACTTTAGCTATGTTAATATATCGAAATACCAACAGTGGATGTCAACTACGAACTAATACTCAACATGTTAAAAGAGGAACGAGATTGATGAATTGAAAAAATTGAAAATTCTTGACTATCGGTGCGTATTATCAAAGAAATGAAAGAGAAAAAAATAATTCATATACTATGAAAAATATCATAGCCCATTTATAAATATATGTTTCTTTTTACCTCTAAAAACAAGAAACACAGAGTGAAACTACTATGCATTTAAAAATATTTTTGTTTGAAATTTAAGATTAGAAGCTGTAGAATTTTTAGGTGATTAATATAAACATTAATATTTTAGTTGCATAAACTTTTAAATGAAATCTGAATTTTCAACTAGTGTTGCTTACAAGTGTTAACACAATGTGCCATAAATTTATCAGCTAATGCTATGTATTAATCTACTTAATATTATTATAAAGTTATGTGACAAACTTTATCTAATATTAGCTTATAAATTCTATAAAAGTTGATAAACGTAATAATAAATTCGAATCAAAAATGTCATGCTTTATGACTACTTTATTAAAAAGAATGTTCTATTATTTTACGTGCGTTGGGGCAAGATTGGAAAATATCTTTTACTTTTACGAATATGAATCCTTTTCCCTATTTGAGAAATTCATTGTTGTTGTTTCTAATGTCACTTGCCCTTGACAACCTCTCTGTCATACTCAGCGATTTTAAACCGAGGGTGTGTCTCTTGCTTCAAGTAACGCCAATTAGGGCCTAGAGTGTGTTTTAGCTGCTCACGCATCACATTCGTTAGCACACAGGGACCGACTTAGCCCAGTTCGGGCCCGGGGCAAAAACTTTTTTGGGGCCCCCTCTGCGTTACTACTTTAGTAATGAAGAACATTCATTAAAGAAGGAAACGTAAAATAATATTTCTATTCGATTTGGGTACCCCCACCTATGTGGGGGGCCGGGGCAGCAGCCCCTTATGCCCCTGCCTTAGTCAGGCCCTGTTTGCACACACCCTTTTTACAGAGGTCGCATTCACACATTTCACAGATGAAACAGAGGAAGAACAACCATGCCCGAACCGGGACTCGAACCCAGGACGCCCTGATCACTTGGAAGATGCGCTACCCCTTTAAAAGGACGTCGGCGGGCAATATTCATAAATTAAATTAAGGAATTGTTATCCTTTTTAAACAATCAAAGAAATTACAGGAAGTTCACATGACTTTGTAGTCACATGGCAGACATTACTTTGCATTTCATCTGATATTTAGTTTCACACTGTTTAAATTGTGATTGGACCTACAGTGGATTCGAATATGGAATTTTACAGACGCATTCGACGTGTATCAAATGAACATTAATTCGTTAGAAAATATTTTAAAAACATCCATTGTCTATAATAAATCCAATGCCAAATAAGTATAAATAACTGGTAGAATGGCATAGTGACACATTTAATAAAGAGCAGCATTTTTAGAAGAGTTGAAGATAGCATCAGTATTTTCACTTCCAAAGCAAACCTGGAATGAGCTATTGAAAGAACAATCAGTCAAGTCGTTACATGTCAATGAGTACATTCTGTTGTCTTTTGTACTTCTTGTTACTGACTTCAAAAAATCAGCAGATTTTGGATCAGTGCCATTCCGGAAGAATCCGTCTTGTAAAATGACATGTCGTTTTGAGTGACAGATTTCGCTTTTATTTAGAATCATGCCATCAGCCGAGTCATTACTTGTCGAAGGCTAAATGCGAAGGGCCATTTGGGCTCCTTTTTCGCTTACATTTGCTCACGGCTCACAAAGTCTGGTTAAATGAGTCTTGAAGTCGTAGTTAGATATAATGGATGATATAAAAAGTTGCTGATTTTTAGTAAAAAACATTTTATGACGAATCATTCTGGCAAAACAAATGTTACATAGTTACAATTTCACACTGAGCATTGTGAACTCATAAATTTCTATTTTAAAATAATGAGTAGTTGTAAAAAAAAATAATAATAACGCACTGGATTTTAATATGCAAGTAAGAAAATCATTCAAATAATGCAACGAAAATGTACTTGTATCTCAATTCTTTTTTTTTGTATGAAATAATGGAATCTTAAAAAGTATGCACTGGTTGTTTTCTAATGGCACCTAAATACCTAAAATAAATCATTCAACTCATCATGCAACTCGATGTAATGTAAAGCAAATCCTAATTGTACATGATGAACAAAGACTAAAAATATCTAAAATAAATCATTCAATTCTCTCAGTCTAAATAGTGGAGCTATTTCTTAGAAACCCCCCCCCCCCTTTAATTATAACAAAATAGACATAGGGTGAAGACATGATAAGATTGAATAAATAAGACAACAAAATATTTATTTGTTGTTGTTTCTAATGACACTTGCCCTGGACAAGCTCGCTGATGCAGTTAGCGATTTTAAGCCGAAAGCGCGTCTCTTGTGACAAGTAGCTCCAGCTAGGGCCAAGAGTTCGTCTTAACTTATCACGCATCATATTCGCTTGCACAGCCCCTTTTTACAGTGGGGCACATTCATACATCTCACAGATAGAGCAAACCAAGAATAACCATGCCAAAACAGGGACTCGAACCCAGGACACCAAGGTACGAGGAGGTTACCCCTGCGGCAGAATGTAGGCAAATAAACATTCAGTTTTTTATTAAATTGTATTTTAAATTGATAAGGTCTAAGTAAGCGAAAATGCCTTTGTTAAAAAAGCCAAATACAGACAAATCCACAATGCGATTGTATGAATGGATCGAAAAAGGCAAATTATATGCGCGAGAATCGTGTATTAACCTTTTGCTCTCGGAAAAGTTATTCGATGCATAATTATTTTATATACAAGGGCTAGTTTATGGTTCCAAATTTATGTGTGTGTGTTTAAAATTGGATTTGTGTGTCTTTTTACCATTTTTTCAATAATCAAAATTGAAAAATAAATAAATAAAACATCAAAATGGCAAGAGGCGCCATCGAGTGCAAATGGTTAAATTTTAAAAATTATTTCTCTTCGTTTCTCTTATTTTATTGATTGAGATCCTGCCTACAAAGACAAAACTCTGAAAATACTATAATACCATATTTCATTGCCCTTATTGAAATATTACGTTATTTTAATATTATGTGTGGCAAAAATGCGAATACATTTCTATAGATATCACAGAAAAGACAATGATAATGCAAAATGAAATTGTTTCGATGATGTTTTTAATCATTGCCTTTTTAATTTCCAGTTTAAGACATATGGACTAAAAACTCATTAATTAAAAACATAGCTTTAAATTTTATGTATTTTCATTTCTCATGCAATCGATTTAATGCTATTTCCTTTTCAATGATAAGAAAACATTAAGCTCTATTGTTAGTGAAGTTGCCTGAGCTTGAAATTTTCATCTTCATGTATTCTTTGTTAGATAATATTTTGATATTTTTGATGTGAAATATTTAATTTGGAATCATGATCACCATTCTTGGCTCTGAAATTAGATTTCCCGTACCCGCAAAAATAATCAATGCAACAAATTTCCAATTAAAGAAATCAAATATTTTCGGAGAGATCGAACTTAATGTCTCTTGATAATTGAAAAGTTATTAATTTATTTTAATATTATGAAAATACTTAATTTGATGGGGTATTGTAAACACATTCCCCAGATATTTACTGTCTTTACCATTGAATTGAGAATTCTAATTAAAATACTATTAGATCAGAAAAATTTATTTTCAAAATATAATTTCAAATGTTTTTCTATTCGTATTGTAATCGAGTTAAAAGAATCATTTTAACATCATTATATCTGAAGCTTTCGATTGTTCTATAATGTTAGATTCAATAAGTTTTAATGTACCTGCGTTTTCATATGATTCATGTGAGACTTCGCTGGCAAATTTTAAATTTTCTTTTCGGAAAGAAGAGATTGTTAACAGTTTTGAGAACTTTCTAACAAAGCTAACATAAAATTCATTTATTAACAGAAAATAAAGTCTATTTTGATGTTCGAGTTCAGCCAGGCCACAATCAACTTTGTTTTAATTAGCCAAAGAACAGCTCAATTGTTTTGATGACAGAGCAGCTGCAAAATCATTAAAATATGAAACACAGTTTACTGATATCGGGAAGACAAAACAAGAGTTGAAAATTTGCATCTGGTCTTCAAACATGTTTATTATTATTACATTTCGAATGGTGTTTTTTCATTATTAAAAAATACAGAAAATACACATTAAAAATGCTTATAAAAGTACGTCATGTAACTAACTTGTGATGAATTATTGGACGTTAACAACGTTTATATTTTTAAAAAAGTTATGTGAGCGATTCCTTTTTGGAAAACAAGTATCTCAGTTTTGTTTAAATGTTTTATGGCCCCAACTTCGATATATTTAACACAAAAGAATTTATAAACAGTAACTGTACATTTCGTGGTCATTTGTTTAAAGTTTATAACTTGTTTACTAAATTTTTTATTCGACAGAATAATGTCAAATTAATCAAATTGCTTTCATGTTTTTTAAGGATTTAATTTAAATTGATTTCAACATTACAGCAATGTAAATTTTAAGCATTTAATGAGCATTTTATTTCTTCTTCATTTTTAAAAAATTTATATTCTTTTTCATTAGTAAAATTTTCATTATAAAATGATATAAGCTCTGAATAAAGTTATAGGTCATAATTTTTGCGTTTTGTTGTATTTTCACGAAAATTGAGATATTTATTCTAATTTTTTTAAATGTCATTAAAATTTTTCAATGGTTTATTGAAGGCATCTGGTGGAAATGAACCATATAAGGTGTCGATAAGGTTGCGATTTAAATGTAAAACTCAATGGCAAAGTGAATTTCAACAGCAAATAATCAAAATAGTCGAGAAAATTCCATCAGCAGCATATATAAAATCACAAAAAAATTTGACGGAAGTATTCGAAGTAATCCCAAAAATATAACTACTGTCCATGTTCAAGAATTGAAAAAGTAGGGAAGAAAATTGAAGAAAAACATTCGAAAAACATGCATTTTTAAGGCAATTCGTCTTGTGTTTCGAAATATACCACAGCCAGAAATAAGAGAAGAAAACTGTTCGTAAGAGAAGTCAAACTCAAAAAAATACTTGACGTTGCAAAACAGCAGGAAAAGGATACTCAGTTTTGGAATTCCGAGATTTTTTCCGAGAGTAATTCGCTACGGTTCTGATGGAATAAAAAGCAAGAAAACAAGCATAGTTTGAATCAATATATATATATATGTGAGGAACTGTCTTGTAGGGGTGGTTTAAATATGGTTTGGGAGTGCCTAACATCTACTGGAGAAGACAATTTAGTTATAATCGGGCCAACAATGAATCGATATAGCGATCTGGATGCTTTTATACATAAATCCATCAATGTGCCATCATTTTAAGATTTGATTGATCATACATTTCTCAGAAATTAATGATTATAAGTATAGTACTCGAATTTTTCGGGAATGGTTGGTCAAAAATGCATTCTATCCCAACCCACGTATATTACTCCTCATTAAGAATTTATTAAAATATCTGGATATGTAGATAAAAAACAAAAACTGATTTTAATAATTTTATGGATTAATTTACTCATGTGGTGGGGGTGTTCGGGGGTTCTAATAAAGTATGTTTAGTGTAAC
>JAOUZG010050968.1:6963173-6994120 GCA_026289955.1 Argiope argentata | reverse complement strand
CACGAGGATGACGCGCTACTCCTATGCCAGGACGTTGGATGAAATATACTTAATATCCTTACAATCCCACATCTTACAGAGAGGAAACGGAACAACAACTATGCAAGAACAGGGACTCAAACCTGGGAAGCCCAGATCATGAGGATGACGCGCTACTCCTATGCCAGGGCATCAGCTGAAATAACCTTAATATCTTTATAACCACGCACCTTACAGAGAGGACACAGAACAACAACTATGCCCGAACAGAGACTCGAACCCGGAACGCCCAGATCACGAGGATGACGCGCTACTCCTATGCCAGGACGCCAGCTGAAATATCCTTTATATCGTTTCTGTTCGAATATGTCGTTGTTGTTGCTCTTTTTTATATCGTACACTTTATTATATAGAAGTTGACGTTATCAGGAACAAAATCGGTACATCATCATTTTTAAATAAAAATGTCTTATGTAAATTTGCATAAACTATTTTATGAACGCAAAACGTCTATATAAATTTATTGCAACTGCATAAAATAGTTGTATGTGATTTATGATTTTTGTAGGTTGCAGAAAACATCTATATAAATCCAGTGTTTCAAATGCTACATTAACCCCTCGTTATGGTTTTTCCTTTTTTTTTTGTGTGTGAAATAAATGAAAGCGATATAATTCATATACTCGATTAAAGGAAAAATGCTTTTAAAAAAGCTTAGTATAAATATAAGAAATAAAATGATTAAAAACATTATGAGGGAAATATCCATCATCACTCAAATTTACATATTAAGCTCAGGACAAAATCTTCAATGTTCCTCTCTTCTAAATTATCCTATTCCAGGACGCCGGCATTTTTACAAAATGAACGCATAAAAGACAAATTAAAGGAAGACAAATATTTCGTAAATTTTAATCTTAATAACTATAAAATATAAATATCTACCAGAGAGCTGGATCTATGCACAGTTCTGTTTCTGTGGTTTCGCAAACACGCAAAAAATATCTACAATTTTTTTCCATTAATTTGAAAGTCACTAATTGTACACTTACGAAACACATAAAAGAATCCATTAATTTAAAATCTTCATTCTTAAAAAGGACATTTCATATTAAAAGTATGTCGAAAATAAAGATCTGCGTCTATAATTTTGTTTAAATATATACCTTCAATAATATCTAAAAGATTTTAATTTTAATTTGGTCTTAAATTTTAATATTTGTCATGTTTTTTCAGGCATAATAGTGGGTGTTCAGACATTGTGTACTCTCCTCTTATGCCTAAAATTACTTTAAATAAGAATAAAAAATACAGAAACAGATCTGGAATGTTACATTCATTTTTAAAATTATTCAAACTATAATATTAGTCAATAAAAGTATCAAAATTCTTAGAAATTTAAAACTACCATGTCGCTTTAATATAACATCTTATTATTTAAAAATATAATAATGAATATACTTGATAACGCCTCATAAAATTATTTCTAATATCATCTTTTACAATGAGAATCTGAAAAGAAATTTAATATTACAAATTTTCATTTTCAGATCTTTTGTAACATTGATGTTTTTTACCAAGAAGACTTCTTGCAACAGAGATTTCAAAATTTTAACGAAATCCTTATCAAATAACGTCTGGCCTTAACTGTTTTTGTTGCATAACTTTTGCCTTTTTCACAGAAAAGTACATATTTCAATTAACTTTTAGGGGGAAAGAAGTTATTTAAAGAAGTTTCAAAGGACTTTTTGAAATATATACATAAGAATAATTAACTTACTTATTTCAACCAATATAACAAAACTTGGGTAAAATGTAACACAACTGTTACATTTTTCATCAATTATTCAAGATCAGTATCATTTTGCATAAGAACCTTTTTTTTTTAGTTAAAGATGATATTTTGTGTTCTGTTAAATAAGTTCTAATTTCTTTCCATAATTTACCTAGAAATATAGAATTGAGAGGAAGGGAAAAAATTTAAATATCTTCTCCGAGTGATTAAAAAGCAGCATAAATAATGCTAATTTACTTTCTAGAGTTACAATTTGATATAAATTCTATTGTTCTTGAAAATTATAAAAAAGTGGAAATAACTTTATGATATCTTGTGTTTTAATCAAAATTATGATTAACTGAATCTGCCTATGTGTCTTTGCATACTGTTTTGAGCTAGTTGGTATGATTTGTAGCGTTCAAATTGAGCTATCAAGATGCAATGTTATTGAACCGATTTTTAATATTTACTTCAAAAACATTTCGTTAAAAACTAGTTAACATTTTTTGAAAGAATATTAATTACTTTTCTTTTCTAAAGGCCATCGAAATGATATTATCAGAAGATAAAAAAATAGACCGATATCCTTACTACTTCTGATAAGTCAGCTGACGATGCTAACTTATCAGAATTACTTAATATTAGAATTTTATTAGAAACCAGTTATATAAAAAACAATTTTTTAAAATCAATTCTACTTAGGTTAACAAAGAAAATTTTATTTTAGTTACTTTTTATTTAATAATTACAATTGTTGTTGTTGTTCTCATGTTCCGCTTTACAACTGAATACTCGAGGGCAGAAATCTGAATTCTAGCTCACACACGTCACAAACCCTTTTTACGGGGAAGACTTCATTCATACATTCCATTCATTCATCTACAGATCGTAATTTATATCTGGAACAGAGAACGATCACCTCTGACCCAGTACCCCTAGTAGTATTACTCATGGCATGGAGGACTTCGTGACAGTGAAAGATTTAACGTCCACCACACACACACGCACATGGAGAGTCTTTGACCAGTCTAAGGGATGCAAATCCAACACCCTACCAACCAAGCTATCCCGGCCTAATAATTACAATCACTACAAATAATTGATCAAAAAATTATACTAGCATTGAATTTTCAACGCCGATTTAGGCAACGCAAAATGCGTGAGTTTTCTACGCCAGTTGGGGTAACACAATAGAGCTTAGAAATTTTTACTTTTCTTTATTCTGTATTATTTTAAATCCAAAAAATCGATTAATTAACAATGTTGAGTATAGTTTAAAAGCATCAAACATTAAGAAAATAAACAGAATCATTTGAAATAATCGACCGAAAACATGTTAAGCCTAATCTCATTGGCGTGGGGGAAAACCAAACTGTTTCTAAAATTTTTTTACCTATTTGGAGGTTGGGAAATGAAGATTTTTGACGAGAAAGTTGGTTTTTAATTAATTAATAAAAAACTAATGAATTAATATTTGAAAAAACTGAATTAAACTGAAATTACATTCTCTACAAGTTAAAATTTTTTTACTTTAACATGAGGTGATGGATAAAAAGTATTTTATTAACGACTGAAAATTCAAACAAGATAAGTAAATATGGGGTGAGTGTGAGCTAATAGTAGGAATTGAAAAAAAAATGAAATATACTTGATGACGCCTCATGATTCAATCAATACTGATATCTGAAGGAGTTTTGGATAATCTGGTTTAATATGTCTGGAATGAAATGGGCCAATCCGAAGCCTTAGTTGCCTTTATCTGATACGATCTGTTTTTGAAAAGCCGTCTTATAACACCCACGGTGAAAACATTTCTATAAAAATTGCATAATCTTTTTGAAGCCCTAGGGTAAGCCAGCGTCTTTAAGCCCTTTCACATTAAGTGATTATTCAGAGAAAGAACATAGTTTTGCAACATCTGTGTATGATTTCGTTAAGGCTTAATGATAATAATTCCCGCGACAGCTTATGGTCTGGCTCCACAGATCAGAAACATATGGTATATTTGTCTTATTTCCTTTAAGTAATGTCTTATAACTATTTAGCCCCGAGATTTTTATGACGTGATTAAATTCTGACCATGTTATTTGTAATCATATTCTGCAATTGAAGTTTGTGGGTTGAAAAGGATTAGTATTACATGGGATTTCATCTTAAGTAGGCACAGAAATAGTAGCTCTGAAATGTTTGTGGTAAAGCTTATAACTGTCTGCAAAAATATTGAAGGAGCTTAATACAGTGATGACGTAGAAGAAGTAAAAAAATACAATAACAGTGTCCGTGGGGTAGAACTGGATTAGTAATATTTTTTTTTCTTCATAAAAATTTTTCATGCGTTCTCATATTGAATAATTCTACTATTAGCTCACATTCTCCCTATATATATAATGAAAAACATTCAAGTTATTTGTTGAAAGCAGATAACAGAGTCGTGTCCGAAATCAGGTTGAATTTTTAAGTTCGTTTCATTCCACCACGCAAAGCAGGCATTATGTACAAGCGAAAGCTATGTACACAACACAGAACAACACAAAACGAATTGACGAAAAAGCTCATTAAATTTTTATCCCTCTGAATTTATACCTTCAGATTTAAAGAGGGATCTTCGACACATGTCAACCACATGTACAACCAGTGTAAGGGAATCCTAGGGATTTTTTAATTGCATTTGCAAAGCTGGCTAATTTCTGTCCCTACACTTAGAGTGTGGGAAAGTAGCCGGCGTTTAACTGATTCAACAATTTTACAAATCTTCTGTTGAATTAATTAACTAGAGACAGTGGAATGGATTAGTAAATAAGAGAATATTTATTATGATTTATTGTGGGCTAAATAAGGGAACGTTTGGTAATTAATTGGGATTAAAATCAAGAGTTTAAAATATCATTGCTTATATATCTTGTTCAAATTTTGAATTGTTAATAAAATACTTTTTATTCATCAATCAAGTTCAAGTAAATTTTTTAAAACTTGTAGTATATGACATTTGATGTTAATACAGTTTTTTCAAATATTAATTCATTATTTTTTTGTTTATGAATTCAAAACTTATTTTCTCGTCTTTATAGTAGCTCCTTATAGTACTTGCAACTGTTAGGCAGGGATAGCCTGGTTGGTTGGCCGTTGGATTCGCGTTCCTTGTGTTGCGAGTTCGAAGCTGATCACAAAGTTTTTCTTGTAGAGAGTTATACCACTTGTGGTACTAAGTCAAAGATGATCGCTGTTCGGTTGCTTAGAGATTCATACTCTCAGAAACTACTGCACTCCTCCTTCCGTTGTAAAGCGGAACACGAGAACAACGTATTAATTTAATATAAAGTACCTAAAATAAAATATTTTCTAATATCCAAAGTAAGAATTGATTTTAAAAAATTGAATTTTATATTACTTGTTTTAATAGTATCTTTGTTTTCAAACGTTTTATCATATTTTTCTATATTTTTTTTGTAATAACTCAAACAATTTATGATTATAATTCAAAGAAAGCAATCATAATACCCATTTTATTAGATCAGATCTTAAGATTAATAGTTTTAGTTTATTTTGGACCCATTAATATCATTTTAAAGCAACGCTGCATCTATTTTGTATTTTAAAGAATTGACTTCTTTTAGAGTTATCTATTTCAATGTAAGCTTATTTCAGATTTACAAGGGACGTACCTTGTAATTCCGAATCACGAACAGATGACAAATAGAATACCCGAGCCAATCTATGAACTTGAAACTTCTGTCCCACAATAGGACATTCGATCCTCCACGTCAAATTTAATTCACACTACGCCCACTAGTCTAAAGTCCAATTCCATAATTTATGAAATTGGACTTTAGAGCATAAATCCTCCAAACCCAAATCTAAGGCCTGACAGCTGTTCACTGTGGCCCTCATAGAAAGAATAGAGCACAATAAAGTACGTGTCAGCAAAATATTTTCTTGGAATAGCTTTCCTATGATATACAGGGTCAACTAAGATCTTGACACAAACTTTAAGGATTGCACGTGCATATATATATAATTCACTTTTACAATTTAGAGCATGGTTTTACAAACGCAACGTGAGAACTTTACTGGAAGCTTTTTACTGTTGAATTATGTAGATGGGGAAAAAACTCACACCAAATCAAGTGTACAACACAAATGTTACGGAATACAAATTTATAATACTGTAACAACACAGCTACAAAAATAACAATATACAAAGCCGGGGAAGCTTCAAGCTTCTGACACCAAGTTGTTCAAAATGTAACATCTGTCATGCTACGTCGACTTGTTATGCTAATCACACACCTGCGTTCAATTGTGTTATGAATATGTATTACATTTAACACGTATCGCACATTGTAGCTGTTGTATCCGTTTCTTTTACTTTATTCGTCATCAAAAAAGTTCTCGTAGCTTTTGCCTTTTGAACTAGTGACACACATCATGACCTCTGCCTTTTGCATTTGTGATTTGCCATCCATGTTATAACGCAATCAACCAGATTGGTCTCACTGAAACTTTCTCGTATGCTTTTCAATTATATTTTTGTCCCCCCCCGTACAAAATCATTGACCTTGGATAAAACCGAAAGTTCCTCGAAGGACATTAGCCAACAATGGTTACGAAATATAGATCTTTGGCTTGAATTTAACATTTATACTGAATCTATCGTGTGAATATGTATTTTGAACTCCTTTTTGATTTCCGAATATAATCAAAATTTGATACTGAATTATAGTTGTAGTCACAGGATAATGTTGAATTTCGTCGATTTCGTTTATGTATTGCGTTTACATGCATTCAAAAATGAGCAGACCTACAGACGGTCAATCATTTTTATATTGAGTTCACTTGTATCGATCCCTTGTATTATCATCATATTGAGTTCATTTGTATTACCACCATATTGAGTTCATTTGTATTATCATCATATTGAATTCACATGTATCATCATCGCATTGAGTTCACTTGTATTATCATCATATTGTGTTCCCTGAATTATCATCAATCAAATTGAGTTCATTTGTATTATACTCATATAGAGTTCACTTGTATTATACTCATATTGAGTTCACCTGCATTATTATCAATCACATCGAGTTCATCTGTATTATCATCATATTGAGTTCACTTGTATTATCCTCATATTGAGTTCATCTGCATTATCATCATATTGAGCTCACCTGTATTATCATCAATCACATTGAGTTCACTTGTATTATCCTCATATTGAGTTCACCTATATTATCATCAATCACATTGAGTTCACTTGTATTATCATCATATTGAGTTTGCGTGTATCGATCATTTGTCTTATCATCATATTGAGTTTACGTGTATAGATCACTTGTATTATCATGATATTGAGTTCACTTGTATTATCATCATATTGAATTTACGTGTATCGTTCATTTGTATTATCATCATATTGTTTACGTGTATCGAGCCGACTTGCTAGCACAGAGGTAGCGAGTCTGCCTCGTGTTCTGGAGGTCCCGGGTTCGAGTTCCGGTTCGGGCATGGTTGTTCTTCTGTGTGCTATCTGTGAGATGTGTGAATGTGCCCCCCTGTAAAAAGGGGTTGTGCAAGCGAATGTGGTGAGTGGGTAGCAAAGTCGTACTCTTGGCCCTAGTTGGCGCTACTCAAATACAAGAGACGCTTCATTCGGCATAATCTGCTGCTGGGTTCAGCAGAGGGCTTGTCCATGACAAGTGCCATTTGACACAACAACTGACACAACATTTGTATTATCATCATACTGAGTTTACGTGTATCGATCACTTGTATTATCATGATATTGAGTTCCCTTGTATCGATCATTATCGGGTTAGGATAGCCTGATTGGTAGGAAGTTGGATTCCTATTTCTTAGGTTGCGAGTACGAACTAGCTAGCTGAAGACTTTCAGTGTGTGTGGTGGATGGTTCACGTTAAAGATATCGTGGTCACAAAGTCCTATATGTCGAGAGTAATATCACTGGGGGGGGGGGGTACTGGGTCAAAGGTGACCGTTCTCTGTTCCAGATCTAAATTACGATCTGTAGATGAATGAAAGAATGAAATCCTCCCCGTGAAAAGGGTTTGTGAATTGTGTGAGCTAGAAGTCAGACTTCCACCTCCAGGTGCTTAGGCATCCATACCCTCAGAAGCTACTGCACCCTTCCTTCCGTTTTTAAGCGGAGCACGAGGACAACAGCAACTTGTATTATCATCATATTGAGTTCACTTGCACTCAAACTGTCAGACAGGCAGACATCCTGCAAATGGATTTACTCCGAAATTTTACTGGAATCTACAACTGTGATCATAAGTTTATGTATCCAATTTAATTCAAAATGCTTTCGAGTTATCGTGCTCACAGATATGTATAAAACCAAAAAAATATTTTTCGAACCCAGGGAGTTCTGAAATGTGGAGATTCGTCAAAGTCTTGAGTTCGAATTTTTTGATGCTTACAATATATCTTCTATATTTCGTTTAGGAGAAAGTAAAAATGGCATTTTTCAGTGTATATGATTTGCCCTTAAGGATTTTGCCAAGACTGTGGAATCATACTGAAAACTCTGCTCTTACATCCATGCTAAAATTCAATACACAATCAATTTTAAATCTCGAGAAAGATTTTATGCAACCATGAACGTAAATTTAGCTGACAAACCGTGAATAGATTTGATGCTGAATTTCTCTTTTCAACCATATTTTGAAAATTCGAAAATAATGACAAAAAATTTCTCATTATTTGAATTTTTTTTATTGAAATCTCACGACTGCAAATAGGTCAGTACGTCATATGTCTAGAAGCCTTGTCAATTCAATTCGAAGTGAACATTGAGTGATCTGTTGATAAATGATCGATGTCTGGGTACTATTTTATTATTTTCTTCATACTTCATATTCGTGTCTACTTTTCTTATTCTCTGAATCAAGATTGAAATGAATAGTTGAATTCTTTTGAGACACGCAAATTTCAAATAAGAAATAAAGGAGACGAGACTGTATGTATTTTTTATTATAAAAGATTGAAAGACTTCGTTGATTTGAATTTTAACACAAAACGTTTCTCAATAGGGGTAAAATGCGAAAATTCATAGTACTAATTCAGATTCAAAATCAGTATAAAACATATTAAATAATACGTTTTTGTTTAATAAAAGATCATTTATTCCCTTGTATCAAATTTTTAAGAGAATAAATAATATAATTAATGTAACATAAAACTAACATTTGCCAACCTTAATCACAGAAGTAGGTTAATCAGTTGTTATTAAAAATAACAGAAACTTTTAACAATATAAGAGATTCTATGCTTTGAGAATTTCTTTTTTCGCAGTGAATATAAAATAAGACCACTATAGACAAAAAGAGAGATAGAGAGAGAAAAAGGGATGAACCCGCTTTAATCCATATCAGTCCAAAGACTTGCAAATGCATAGTCAATCTTGTAATTGTTATTCAATTATAAAATCTTGTAATGAAATATTAGACTATAAGTCATTAGTTATAACAGCTTTTTTAGTTGGATAAGAAAATTGTTCAACATGTGTAAAAAGCCAAGTAGAATGTTGGACAAATCGCAAATTGGCTTCTCCTACCGTCGGAAGACACATGGAAAAATTTGACCGCCTCAATAGCAAAACTGGCTGGAGCTGTGGATGAGTTCTAAGGGTCATCACCGGCTACGGCACAACCCTTCCCTAAGGAATTACGTCCCGTCATGAATGGGAGGAGCCAGGTTCAACCTTTTCTTGTACTCGCAGAAGAGTGGAGAGCTAACCACCATACTAGAAGCTTTTCATCCTCAATTAACAGGTGTCTCCCCCCACGTAGGACAATATGTCAGAAAAAAAAATTGATGATCTCCTTTAGCTCCAAAGAATGAGACATTTTTACAGTAAAACATAAAGTCACAAACGGGGAGGTTAACAGCTATTGAGAGATAACTGTTGTTGAATTAAGATGCAAAGAGGATACAACTAATGGAGCTTGCAACACAGTTTAATGAAATAAAAATTACATTAGACAGCAGCAGAGTTACATAAATAATACTATTGCAAATCGTTCGCAGCATGAGAAATGCAATGACAGGTATGTTCTGAGCCAGCTTCTAATCTTTTAAATAGTTGCCTAAAGAAAATATCCGTGTGACGCTCCGCCCAAAGATATATATGCTTCATATTTTGTTAATACGACTAGTAAGTGTGTTATTTATGAGAATATACTAATGTGGTATACTGTGAGATAATATTCCGTTATATCTGCATTTTTTCTGTTATAACTTTTTTTACTAAGCTTATTGTCTAAGTGGTCCCAAATACAGTGGCTCTTAATGTTTGCGTCCTCATGTTCTTCTATAACAATAGTTTTTTTTCTTTCTCTATGCCAGATTTATTTTTAAGATTTGTCTCATAGTTTTTTGATAAACCTATTGACAACGTATGTTTTAAACCAAATCTCTAATATCGTCATTGTGTCTTATGATTCACTTATAACGTTATAACATTTCATCTGATACTTTTAAACGATCAGGAATAAAGCATAGATACTTTTATCCTGATCGTTTAAAAGTATCTGTGCTTAAAAATGAACAATCCCATGTTATAAGCCATAGCAAAATTCGATTTTTCCAGGAGATGCTTTATTATGTAAATCGTATTATATATACTTATGTCCATTAATTAAGGATAATTCAGAGTCACGCAGAAATCGAACTTTAAAATACATATATCACCAGTAAAATAACTACACACATCTTCGAAAATCATAAGCAAATTGCAAAAAACCCCACCAGATGACACCGATAGTACGTCACAATGACGACAATGATGCATAAGGAATACAGGCAAAGAAGTAAAATTGTTATCGAGCGTTTTATAAACCTTTCAAGGAAATGACCGCATATTTATGGTATAAAGGGCACATTTGGAGGAATTTTTAAGTGACACATTAATCGGCTGTCTGGAATGTGGGCGTACCCGACTGGAAATATCTAAGGAACTAGGAATCACCCAGTTTCATCTTTAGACTTTGGCAACAATTCTAAAATCACGTCAGTTCTCTTCAGCCACTGGTACGACAGTGTCAAGGCAGATCGTGTACAGACGTTTAGGGCAGATTGTTCAATGCTCATAGGCCATGTCAGATGTGTTCCACTTACTGCAACCGACCTGCATGTTCAAATTGGAACCATGACTGGCCAAATCTGCCGGGATATCATTCTGGAACAACATGTACGTTTGTTTCAGGGTGCCATGGGTACACAATTAATGTTTGCGGACGACAAAGCCCGTCATGGCGCCAACATCGTAAACGTATGCATTCTATCGGAGATTTCACCCGTATGGGCTGGCCAGCAATTCCACCGGACTTGAATCCAGTGGAGCATGTGTGGGACATGTTTCGCCGCCAAGTTGCAGCCCATCAGCCACCTCCTACATATCTACCGGAACTTCAGAGATCATTGCTTGATGAGTGGTGTCATATTCCCCAAGATCAGATATAATTTGATAGATCAGTCGATAATTTGATACTCAGCAGGCCTAAGCGTTGTCCGGACGGTATTACATCGTCTGCGAGACATACTATGTATTAACAATGATGCCAACCATGTAATATTGGTTTTAGTAAATATATTTTTTTGTAAATTGCTCCAGGGATAAAAAATTGAAATTTTTATTAATGATATCAAACATATAGCATTCTTTTTGTTCTTTACCTTTTGTTTAATAAATAGGTTTTACGAATAAGTCATAATTGTTTTACTTCTCTTTTTTCCTGAACTTGCATTATCCTTAATTTATGGACATGAATGTAGTATAGTGTAAAGTAATTCCCTTCTTTGTTTTTCAATTTTTGTCGAAATTAATTAGCTAAACAGACACCAGTATTTAAAATTGATCAATCTAACGTAGAATAACAGGAGATTTCAGAAGATCATTGTATCTATAATAACGAATCGGGATTTTCATCTGATTTCAGACTGGAAAGTAAAGAATTTAATCTAAGTTTCTTACTGTTTGGTGGCGGGAGATCTTCTTTCTCGGTAACGCAGCTTCTTTATTGGTCAGTCTTTTCTGACGCGAACGTTTGTCAAGTGGTTAAGGATTGGGCCCGAGGAAATGTCTTCTGCACTGCGCTGGTTTCTTCATTCGGTTCGGATGTTGTCAAGGACAGGGGACTGGGAAAAACAACGTATAAACAATCTCAAAGAATTGGTAGAAAAGAAAAAGAATTTGTACTTTATACTAGAGCTTCTTTAACTTTGTCTTCTCACTACACCAATTTTGCCCCAAAAATTATGCCATTAGTAAAACGGAAAATAAATGGAAAAACATTTAATTTTTAAAAAATTCAGTGTGATATGTGTAGTAAAAAGTATAGTTATTTTTCTTATTTTTTAGCTTTTCTAATTTCAAATTTTTTTATCTTTTTATTAATAATTCATTGCTATATATCTATATTCAGACGGCCAATTGCTATAACCCACTTTTTCCAAAAAATTGAATTTGCCGTATTCCATAATTCTATCTGTTAATGTTTAACCCCTTAACTGGTTTATTTTCCTTGCCATCTGGTAAGATGACAACTTCCATTTTGGAAATATTTTCTTATTTTGATTCAAATGGAAATCCATGGAATACTTGGCTTATCTACGTATTCGAAGTCATTTTACTATTGAATTATAATTGTTATAAATGATTTATTTTCTGTTTACAGCTATCAAAATTCTATAAATCGATACAGGTACGCCGTAAGGGCAAACCGGTTAAGAGGTTAAAAGAGGACAAAAAGGGGTAAGTTATTTACCCGTCTGTTTATAAGTAAAAACTGTAGGAAATTGAAAAAAGCCAGGAGCTCCAGTATTGCATGTTGGCTAAATATATTTTTTTAAAGTTTGCCATTGTGAAAGAGTGGTTGTATCTTATAAATAGGAAGTGGTCAATATTGTTGGACGAAAGTCATATCCCTCACAGAAAAAATTCCTTGTTTGAATCCCTGTCTCATAGTGACCCTTGAAAAACTCTTTAGGCTACATTCATTTTTTTACTCTTTTTGCTTATATTAACATAATATTTTTACTAATTTTGTTAAGTCCTTTAGTGTTTTAGTAGCAGCAGCATTAGTACTTTCTAAATAATCTAAAATGGTTACGCTTTTTTAAAGTTTTATTTAGAAATAAATTTTTAATTTTTTTTAGTTAGTTTCAGAAATAATTTTTAATTGAAATTTCTAAATGTTTCTTTTTTTTTTCTTTTTCTTTTTATAAATATTAAATAGTGTAGAATTCTATAAGTGGAATGACATTTAAAAAATTTTCGTACTAACCCGATGGAATGTGACTATTTTTTCGTGCATCGTGACGAATGTATTGCTAAGGTCAGAAACATACGGCTCACGAAGTAATAAACTATTAAAACCAGAAAAAAGGTAATTGTAACATATCTTTTAAATATGCAGGTAGTAAAATATCTTAAGTTGAATTATGGCAAAGCCAAAAAGAAACTTTGTTTTAATCCGGTGGAACGTGACCATTTTTTTCTGCTTTGTGGCAAATGTATTTTCTACTCAGCTATATATTGCTTAGGTAATAGCAAACTATCTTTCTTGAACATAGTAACGCGTTTGCTTATGTAAAACGAATCAAGGATTTTTCTTATTATTTTGAATCTTAAAATAGCTGTCATGTAAAATTTTGATAAAGTGACTCATGATATTTTGTCTTTTGGCTCAGAAATATTATGGCTTCCTAAAGTCATAATATTTGACATAAAGTCACTGACTTTATGTCAAATATTATGACTTTATTATTAACATAAAGTTAATAGTATTAGATATTAATAATCTTTATGTTAATAATAAGGATTATTAACATAAAGTCATTGACTTCCTGAAGTCAATGACTTCTCAAATTCCTTCGTAGGTGGTTTTCTTTTTATGAATAAAAAAATTATTAATTAAATTGATTAAAAGATAAATTTTAATTATT
Source organism: Argiope argentata (assembly GCA_026289955.1). Classification (NCBI taxonomy): domain Eukaryota; kingdom Metazoa; phylum Arthropoda; class Arachnida; order Araneae; family Araneidae; genus Argiope; species Argiope argentata. Next base: position 6,980,400 of record JAOUZG010050968.1, on the reverse strand, counting down.
CTAAAATAATATATATTTATCAAGAATACAAAAGAGTATAAAATTTCAAAATGATGTCCAATCCTTATAAATGTGAAACAATTCAAACTATAAATCTGAATTAAAAATAAATATTAATTGTTAATAAATAAAATGAAATATTAGTTAAAAATTTCCTTTTAGAAAAATATGATACATAATACTTTTAACTAATTTTAGATTGTTTGTCAATGTTGAAAGAATTTAAACAAGAATACCGATTATAATTACGATTTTATTATTATTTTATGCTACTAAAAGATTAAGTAGTTAAGAATTGAAAAAAAAATGGAGATTTAAATAAAGGTGGTAAATTTAGTCATATCATGAAGATGGCAAATTTAGTGTTTGTTATATGTAGTAAATCATGATGAAAATGTTAAAATTCAAAATGATTTTTTGAATTACTTTTTTCAAGCAAATGATGAAGACACTGTATTCTTTTAGTTATTTTAATATTTTTTCACTATATACAAATTAAGTAACCCTGATTAATAGAACGATTAGATAATACATTTTTGAAACATAAATGAAAAATGTTTCAAGAATTAAAAAAAACCCATCATCAATCAATTGATTCTTTGAAAAATAACAATGTTTCTTGAAACAAAATAAGCGGAATTTTTTTTTTCTTTGGTGTAGCAGTTTTTTTAATAAACGTGAATATTACTGTTTGTATTTAGAAATATGTTGCCATAAATTTCATTCATAGCCGATTTAATGTAAATGCTGCTGAAGGGCGATAAAGCTTTAACTCTTAATAAAAAGAGCTGTCAGTCAGTGTTCTTGAAAAGAATTTTGGTAATTTGCCAGAAATATTTTTAATTAATCTAGCTGAAATTTGCCAGAAGCCGAAACTACTAGGACAGTTGTTATTTTCCTTAAACAAAGACAGCTGCTTTCGCGTCTTTTGAATAACAATTGCGCACATTTTTATGTAGTTTGTTTCATGTCTGTGACGTTGATTATTATTATTATTATTATTATTTTTTGCTTTTTTTCTTGATGCATCAGAGATTTGAATTTTATGAATCTGCGTGATTTCGATGCCAATAAATTATTTTTATTTTCTCAAAATCTATTCCCCGAGTAAGTCTTGAAATTAATTAAATTTGGTTTCCACTCGACATCAAATAGAGAAATTCAAAAGATCATATAAACTTTTGGCTAGGAATCATGAATTAAAGATTATAAATGAAAGAATAATTAAACATAATATACTCTCAGTATTCTAATAAAATTGTAAAAAAAACAATTTCATTATTTAATCATTTGAGATACTTGCGGAAACATCTTCCATGGTAAAGTGAAAATGCCATTTGGAGCATCTACGCTACATTACAATTTTCATTTATAATGCGACATTTATTAAAAATTTAATTAGTATTTTATTTCATTCATTTTTCTCTGGAATTAAAAGCAGTTTTAGAAAATTTTCCATTGAAATAAAACTGTGCAAATGTTCACTATATAAACGATGCATTGTTTAAACAGATAAAATATCTTTAAAATATATGTTGTGTTAAATTGGCAATTTCCTATGCAAAAGAAGTTGTATATAAAGAAACACTTAAAATATATAGAAATGCCGAAGATTTCTGAAATAACATAGGAAAATCATTTTTAATTATATGTAATTCATTAATCATTTGTAACCATATGTAATTTTTGATATACATTTAAGGAAATTTAGAAGATTTAAATGTGATTTATTTATGCTTTTCTTATGTTATAATGCTACATATTTCATTATCTGAAAAAATGGAATATCTTATTTTAATATTATATTTTGCATCATTTACAATTGCAGATTCTTTGGAATTTATTACTGTTTTTCAGTCTTTCATAAAATCTAAAATTTATTAAAATTTATTAATTAATATAGACAGCAGTTTAATAAGAATACTTAACAAAATGCAAATATTAATTCCAGAACCTGAATTTGTAACTACAACACATTAAATCCTTTGGAGAAGAATTTTTATTTGTAATTTTTTCCGGGAGTTGTCACCTTTTAAACCTTAAGAGCCAATTTCTTTTTATTGTAATTATTACAAACAACAGATGCTTCGATAGAAATAATGTATAATTTTATTATTAAAATTCAATACAAGATTTAGTTGTTTAAAACTGTTTAGTTTCTTATGTAAATGATTTCAGCACGTTTCAATTATTTAATTCAGAAAATTGTTCATTTTTTAATTGTATTATGTTTTTTTAAATAAAAATTCGAATTTTTATTCCACGTAAGGAATAATTGTAAAGAATTGAATGAGAGAAATTGATTTGAAGATTTTGTAATAGTTATAAAAATGAATAATAAATAGAACACAAAAATAATAGGGAATAATTATAATAAAAATTCTTTTTATTCTTACAATAATAAAAGTGGTTTTTCAAAGACAGTAATCAAGATATTTCTCTCTATCAAACATTCTATAGATGTATTAACAGTTAAACTTGTAATCCATGTTCATGAATTAGCTTCTCACATTAAAAATATCAGCTCCTTTAATTAATTTTCGGTCGTAATATCCTATCTCTGCTGAGGATGCCCAGTAAATTCTAAAGCTGAATTGGCGAAGCGCACTTGGCATATTTCACCTGAACATGATAGGATTCGATTTATTAAGTTCAAGAAATGATGGAATTGAATGATGGAATTTAAAATATTTCAGACTTACTTAAACGGATTTGAAAAATCATAACCTTAAGTCAAAATAATCTTCTTGGGAATTTAATTTAGGCTTAGCATCTTATGTAAGCATAAATACATGCAATAAATGTAATACATTTGTAATGCATGCAGTAAGTTTGTAATGCGTGTAATAAATTTTGCATGTAATACATTTTTTTGAAAAGAGATACATATGAATTTGAAATGGAAACATCAAAAATATTTTACTAAATAAACTGGATGTTGAAAAGTAATGCGTTTGAATCGGTTTGTGTAAAAATAGATTCTATTTACTAACGCGTAGTATTTTGAAATTGCCTATTATTTAATCATTTTATTGTTTAAAGGTCATTTAGATCTCACAAAAAATTTGAAATGTTTATGTGTTCAAAATAACACTTATACTTTTCAATAATAACACTCAAAGAAGAAGACAATTCTTGTATTTATATTGAATCGTAACATATATGAAGAAGTTGATTCTTGCATTTAATTATAAAAAGGCGATAATCTGAAGCACGAATTCTACTCGTCAAAACCTGCTAATTCATATTAATATGGGGGGGGGGGTATAATCTTAAAGATATAGGGAGATATTAGTATACTGACTTTACGACAGAGGAGAATTGACTTACCGAAGCGTTTTTGAAATTAGACTCGTTAGTAAATTATGCGCAACATTTGACTTTGCCAGCACCAGAAGTTGCGTAATTGTCGTGAGGTCGGGACAATTACTCATAATTTAGAGTTTCAGTCTAGCGAAGACTAAATTAACAACTTCCTTATTTTTCCAAACAGATAATTCATTGTTATTCACAGATGTTCTTAATAGCGCGATTGTTTAAAGTGGTAATGCTTGTTGATGGACCCTACTTTTGGCATAATTTGCCTAAGAAGGCAACCTCGCTGTATCATTTCCATCTTTCAGTATGGAGACATTTCCATAAAATCCAGAAAACGGATCTCTTAATATGAAACAGTTTTTTCCCCTCTTCGGTGTTTTTTTTTTCTTCTTCTTTCTTTTTGTGTTTCTCCCATTGAAAATAACGGAAGCTTAATTTTAATTCTTTGCCCTACGTCAGCTAGTGAGTGCAACATTATGTCTTCCTCAGCAAATTCTAGGAATTTAGGAGTAATTGAGGCTAATGAGATATTATTCCGAGGAAAAAAGGAAGTGCAAATTAATGCGTTTCTCCTTCATTTTTTTCTTCTTTTTTTAAAAAAAAGTTTTATTGTTTTTCGTGAATTATAAGTGATCGAATGTTGCGGAATGTGCTAAAAGCAGATTTCTCTTCATTTTTATGGAAACAATTATAGAAAGGTTTAACCAATATAACTGAGAATACACTTTTATTAATGGAGTATAAAAAATAGAAAATAATTTTTTCTGGTGTCAAATCTGGGATAAGATTTTTTTTTAATAATGCTCTTTCTTTTGATAGTGATTCTGGTTTGGTCTCTCGATAATATTGTTTTCTGAATCTCCAACTTTTACGATAATGTTTTGAGTTTCGGGTATTTGATTAAAGATTTATTTTCTGCTTCACAACAGATAATAAAAATGTGTTCTAAAAACTATTTTATTTTAAACATAGCTTTTCTTTTAAATCTCTAATATATTTTATAGTCTATTATTAAAATATCATAAAATCTTATAATAAATAAATACTATGCAATACAATACCATATGCAATTCCAATTGCATTAAGATTTATCAATTAAACGGAGATTATCTGCAAATTTAAATTATTGTTTTGTCATTTCAAAAAATGCAGTTTTCTTTTTTTCTGAACTCTGTATTTTTAGTTTTAATAATTTTCTAAATTAAAGCCAATTGCACATTTATTTGTTGTTTCTAACGGTGATTGCCATGGATAAGCGCGCTGACGACCGTCAGCGATTTTAAGCCAAGCGAGCGTCTCTTGTTTTTGAAGTAGAGCCAACTAGGGCAAAAAGTACGACTCAGCTACTCACTCAGCACTTTCGCTTGCACACGGGGGGCATTCATACACCTTACAGATAATACACAGAAGAACATCCATGCCCTAACCGGGACTCGAACTGGGGACGTCTAGATCACAAGGGAAACGCATTACCTCTGTGCCTGGATGTCGGCTACATTTTTTTCTCGAAATCATGCAAAAAATATTTTATTCTTCCAGAATAAAAAAAAACTTTTCTCATTCTGATAATTTTTTATTAAAGATTTTTTTTATCTCTTTTACGCTTTATATTAGTAAATATATATATAATATTATTGTTTATGTACTTAATATTTATATTAACAAAAATATCGTAATAAAGAACATCGACATTCCTAATCCTGATAATTTGCGAGATCATTCTGATCATTTATACTTTTTCATGTCATTCTGATCATTTATATGTTTTCGATATCATTCTGATCAATTATATGTTTTCGGTATCATTCTGATCATTTACACGTTTTTTATATCAATCTGATAATTTATACATTTTCGGTATCATTCTGATCATTTACACGTTTTTTATATCAATCTGATAATTTATACATTTTCGGTATCATTCTGATCATTTACACGTTTTTTATATCAATCTGATAATTTATACATTTTCGGTATCATTCTGATCATTTATACATTTTCGGTATCATTCTGATCATTTATACGTTTCCAGTATCATTCTGATCATTTACACGTTTTTCATATCATTCTGATCATTTATACTTTTTTCATATCATTCTGATTATTTACACGTTTTTCATATCATTCTGATCATTTATATTTTTTCGTATCATTCTGTTTATTTATACGTTTTCGGTATCATTCTGATCATTTATATTTTTTTATATCATTCTGATCATTTATATGTTTTCGATATCCTTCTGATAATTTATACGTTTTCGGTATCATTCTGGTCATTTATACGTTTTCGTAACCACTCTGTTTTCTTTTCTCGATTTATAATTAAACTTTTTATATACTATTTTTCGATCAATTTTGATAATCATTAAAATTGAAAAATTGATTACTATCGTACTAATTAATAGATATTTTTCTCTTGATTATAAATACTACAATCAGGACTCAATAGAAAATGTCTGTCCTCTCGAGTTCAGAGACCTTCTGACCCGCATTCAGAATCACTTAATATTGCAGAAGCATTCTTATGAAATCTGTAAGCATTCTGGTACTGGTACATTTACCTGATTCGAAACGGAAGCAATTTTGTAATGCGAATTTGTGACTCTGCCAAAGATTGGATTGAAACTTTCCAGAACCGTGAGTCTGGGCTTAAAAGACCCAATTCTGCTGAACCGGGGAAAAAAAGAAAAAGAAAAAAAAAGGAGCACAAGCAAACCCGCAAAATCAATAGTTTGTTGGCAGAAAAATCAACCTGTAGAAAAAGAAAAAAAAAATGAACTTCTCTGGAAGACGGCAAATGAAAAATGAACGCAATTCTTTATAATATGCTTTATTATGGAAACAAAGCACGAAAAAAAAGATATAAGATGATTTTATAGAAAAAGATTATAAAAAGAAACACTTCCGAAAATATTTTCGTAGATTAAGTGACGAGAATAAAAGAGAAAGTGTTGAAGGAAGATTTTCTTGTGAAGCTAATTACAAGGCTAATTTACGTAAAGGAGGTTTTTCCATTGTTTGAATTATTAAAAAGTAACAAAATATGCCGCGAGCGATCAAATTAATATCATTTAATAATTCAAAGTTTGCAGGGATCTTTTAATTGTGATAAATGTTCAAATCAAGGATTGCCATAGAATTTAAAATAATTTAAAGGATTGATGTAATTGATACAGTTATAAATTTTGGTTTTAACTTCCAAACTATTAGTGAACGAATCAGTTGAACTATGCATGACATTTTTTAGAAATATGAGTCGGAGTAAAAACCTTAGAATTTTATAGGTGCTATAAATGGGCCGTGTTCTCAATAAGCATTATTGACTCAAGAAATATAATTTGCAGTAAAAACCTTAATAGGTTATTGGCTCTATCCACTAACCGTATTGACAACAAGCATTATTGACTCAAGAAATATGAATTGGGGTAAAAATATTAGATTATAGGTTTTATCAATTGGCCGTGTTAGCAACAATCTTTATTGATTCAAGAAAAATAAATTGTTGTAAAATGTTTAGAATGATATAGGTTCCATCAAATGGCCATATTCTTAACAAGTATTATTAACCCAAGAATTATAAATCTAAGTAAAAAGTTTGCTTTATAAGTTCCATCAAACTGAACTTATTTTCATCAAGGAGTGTTGACCCAAGAAATATAAATAGGAGCAAAAGATTTAGAAGGTTATAGGTTCTATCAACAATCATCATCGACCCCAAAACATACGAATTGGAGTAAAAAGTTTAAGAGGTTATAGGTTCTATCAACTAGCCGTATTCTCAAAGCGCATTACTGACCCAAGAAGTATGAATACTGAAGAAATATGAATTGAGGAAAAACATTAGAAGGTTATAGGTTCTATGAACTGGCCGTATTCTCAACAAGTATAATTGATACAAAAATATGAATTGGAGTAAAACCCTTAGAAGAAATTGAATTGGAGTAAAACCCATCAACTTGCAGTGCTCACAACAAGTATTAGACCCAAGAAATGTAAAAAAAAAACATTCGTAGAGTTTAGAATCTATCAACTAGCCGTGCTCCAACATTCATTATTTACCCAAGAAATGTGAATTGGAGTAAAATCCTTAGATGGTTATAGATTCTATCAACTGGCCATGTTCTCAAAAAGTACTAGACACAAGAAATATAAATCGGAGTATAAACATTAGAAGGGATTAGGTTCTATCAATTAGTTGTGTTCTCAACAAGTATTATTTATTCAAGAAATATAAATCGGAGTAAAAACATCAAAAGAGTTTTAGTTCTATCAAACTTACCGTATTCTAAACAAGAATCATTGACCCAATAAATATGAATTGGAGTAAAAACGTTAGATGGTTATAGATTCCATCAACTGCCCGTATTCTCAACAAGCATTATCCAACCAAGAAATATAAATCGGAGAAAAAAATTTAACAGGTAATAGGTTCTACCAACATTCCGTGTTCACAACAAGCATTATTCATCGAAGAAATATAAATATCAGTGAAATTTTTAGAAGGTTATAGGTTTAATCAAATGGCCGTGTTCTGAACAAGTATTAAAGTCTTATGTGCACCTCACAATCAATTGCTCACTCCATTGAGATTGAGCTTTGGAGATTTTTTTCCCTCCAGATGAAATTCAAATCTGGGAAAGATTCGTCCTGAAAATTATTTAGGAAGCAATCCCATATATTCACGATACGTCAGTTTTCTATCTCAGAAGATACTTAAATTCAGCACAATTACTTTTCCCAACACAAACTGACTGAATTATCCTGAATTCTTGATTAGAAATTATATATAAAAAATGATTACAGCCAATATCGAGATAAGATGAATATTATTTTATCATGATCCAGTATTTAAAATTTGAGATAATTTTTTCAAGTTATGAAATCGAGTGCATTAATTCTCAATTGCGATAACATTCATTTCTGAAGATATAGGAGATAAATGGACATTGAAAAAGTTCTGAGATTATAGATGGAAAGCACGAAATTATTATTTTAGTACAATTACATGATTATGTGAAAAAATTACAATTGAAATTGAGTATAAGCTTATTTCGGAGATGATATTTTCTCAAAACTGCTTTGAAACAATGTTCAGTTCCAGTGACAAAGTGAGTGAATTCTTGTATTACGCGAGGGATACTTTCTGCGTTGCAAGAAATCGCATTATGCACATTTTGTGTCATCGAATGAATTTATGCACAACCGGATATGTCTTTAATTGCGTATATCTTTCATCAGGAGCTAAGTTATGTACACTGTTAATTCTGCTATTCATATATAAACAATAAGTAAATAAGTATTATACATTTGTCATCCCTAAAAAATAATGGAAAAATTTAAATTCATCATACATGGCATCTGCAACAATTTATTGTGTTATATGAGAACTATACGTATCTATTTATATGAACTTTTTATACTGCCAGTTCCTCTATTCATATATAAACAATAAGTAAGTAAGTAATAAACGTTTGTTTTATCAAAAAAAAATAACTGTGCAAAATTTAAATTTATTGCACATGTCATGGAACGATTTATTGTGTTGTATGAGAACTAGTCTTCAATATTTCATTGCTTTATATGAATTTTTTTTATACTGTCAGTTCCTCTATTCATATTTAATCAGTAACTAAGTAAGTAATATACATTTTTTTCTTAAAAAACACCCTGAAAAATGTTTTTTTACATGTCATTTGAAACAATTTATTGTGTTGTATAAGAACTAATCCTAAACTTTTCATGTTCTCAGTTCCTCTATTCATATATAGAAAGAATAAATAAGGATGAATAGTAAAATATGCGCAATTGATTTTCAAAATAAAGAAATGTGGAAAATTTGAATTCATCTTATATTTCATAAGAGACAATTTTTTTCGCTGTATGAAAACTTGTCGCATTTTTTTTAATCTTTACTTTATACGAAATTTTTATGCTGCCAGCTGCTTTTTTCATGTATAAACAATAAATAAGTGTCATACATCTGTTTTTCAAAAAAATCCTCTGAAAAACTTTTTTAGCTTATATGTCATATGAAACAATTGATTGTCTTGTATGAGAAATAGTCGCAGATTTCTAATCGTTTCATATGAATTTTTTATACTGTCAGCCCCTCTACTCATACATAAACAATAAGAAAGAAAATAATGCACATTTGTTTTTTGAAATAAGAAAATTATAAAAAATTTAAATTTATATTATGTGTAATATCATACAATTTATTTCGTTGTATAAGAACTGGGTTCAGTTTTTTGCATTACTTAATACGATTTTTTTATACTATCAGAACTACATCTGTTTTTCAAAATAAAAAAAACACGAAAGATTTAAATTTATCTTAACTGTCACATGAGACAATTTATTGTGCTGTATGAACAATAGTCTCAATTTTTTTATCATTATTTTGTAGAATTTTTTATATCGCCACATTCGTTGTTAATATATAAACTATAAGTAAATAAGTATTATACTTTTGTTTCTAAAACCCAAAAAACTGAAAATTACATTTTTTATACATGTCTTATGAAACACATTTTTGCATTTTTATGAGAACTATTATTTTCTTTAATCATTACATTACTTGGTTTTTTTAAGTTGTCAGTTTCGTTATTAATATGTAAACAATAAGCATGCGAGTATTTATTACACATTTGCTTCTCAAAAAAAAACCCCTAGAAAAATTTAAATTTATTTTCCTTGCTATATGAAAAAATTTATTGCGTTTCAAGAAATTATTGTGCATTTATTGCATTGTTTTCACATTATAAGAGTTCCTTATTAACAAAAAAAATACATGTATATATATATAATTGAAAAACTGGTCAGTTACGTATTACATCAAATACAGTGGGAAAAATCAAGTCAAATGGAAAACCAGAAGATTGCACTTTGTATTAGATGTTTATCATTTGTTTTAAATTAATATCTCAATAAAAACCTCTCAAACTATGTATAACCTATTCAGTGATAGAAAAATCTTAAGTAGAAACGAAATAGCTCAAGTGATTTTCAGAATCGCTGAACTTTTGGATGAATCTTCGAATAGAATGACTCGCTTTTAGGGTAAAGAAGTATTTTCATTTGTACTCGCAAAATTACTCGTTAATTGAAAGGTAAAAAAAATTGAGTGGGAACAATTTACAGGCTCAACTCCAACCTTCCATTAGTGTCAGAAACGAAATTAATTACAGGAATTTCATTTCAATTACCGGAGAATCCCAAAATGCTAAATGAACTACATAAATAGAAAATCGAGAGCAAAGAAATAAAAGTTATGATCCTAAAAAGTAATTAATTAGTTTAAAGTAGTAAAAGTCAAACGCCCAGCAATTAAATTCTTAGTGCATTACGTAAAGAAGAAAAGAAAAGAAGAAAAAGAAAAGTAGAAGAGAACTAGATTTTTCTGATGTCTTTGAAAGCATAATTGCTCCTCTCAATTACCCCGTTGCACTTTAATACTCTACAGGTGTTTATTTAATTGTCATTTTCCGAAATAGTCAATTTCCGTAGCATGTGAAAGACGCTCTCTTTTTTTACTTCCACAGTCATAGAATGAATTAATAACGATAAGCACTTCTTAAAATAGAGGAGTTGATGAAGTAAATGCGACAAGAGGATTCCTCTTACTTCTTTCCTTAGCTCTAATTCGCGTTCATTAATAGTTAATTGGTGTTAATGCCTTTCTTTGTCTCTTCAAAAGTATTGTCTTCTTTGTAAGTTGGGAAGCTTGTTTCACTTTCTGAGAAATATTTATTCTTTGTGTAACTGTTCCCCGTCGTCGGAAATAACTTAATAAGCAACGAGAAAAATGTAGCATATAATAATGCATTCCGAATAGTTTCGAATAAACTCGTTCATTCAATCGTTCATTTTTATTTTTTCGAATGCCAAGCGCATGTATAAAAATCAAATGTTGTACGCATCAATTTGACTTCGAGAGTGTGATGAATGCAATAGATTTAAACCTCCCTGAATCTGAATTGCCTTTTCAAACTATGGTTTGTCAATAAACAAGATAAAAACAGAGCAATTAAGTAAAAGAAATTTAATTTAAGCTTTTTACTTTAAGAAAAATGTTATAGGAATCGAATTCTGGGTTAAATCTAGGCAGGACTTGCTGCGCAAGAAGAAAAATGTAACATGGGATGATGCAATCTGAATAAACTCGTTCGTTCACTCATTCATGTTTAATTTCTCGAATGCGCAGTTCTTATATAGAAAACAAATGTTGTAAGCATCAATTTGATCTCGAGAGTATGATGAATGTAGAAGATTTAAACCTTCCAGAATCTGGATTGCCTTTTCAAACTATGGTTTGTCAATAAACACGATGAAAACATAGCAATTACAAAAAAGAAATTTAGTTTAAGCTCTTTACATTAATGAAAATGTAAATATACATCGAATTCTGGGTTAAATCTAAGCAGGACTTGCTGCACAAGAAGAAAAATGTAGCATATAATGATGCATTACAAATAAACTCATTCTTTCACTCATTCATGTTTAATTTCTCGAATGTGCAATTCTTATATAGAAAACAAATGTTGTAAGCATCAATTTGATCTCGAGAGTATGATGAATGTAGAAGATTTAAACCTTCCTGAATCTGGATTGCCTTTTCAAACTATGGTTTGTCAATAAACACCTTGAAAATATAGCAATTAAACTAAAGAAATTTAGTTTAAGCTCTTTACATTAATAAAAATGTAAAAATACATCGAATTCTGGTGAAATCTATGCAGGACTTGCTACGCCAGAGAACCATGATGCATATAATGGTGCATTCCAAATAGTTTCGTATAAACTCATTCGCTCATTTTTATTTTCTCAAATGCAAAGTGTATAAATAGAAAACAAATGGTATAAGCATCAATTCAACCTCGAGTGTGTGATGAATACACGAGTTTTAAACCTTCCTGAATCTGAATTGCTTTTGCAAACTATGGTTTGTCAATAAACACCTTGAAAAGACAGCAATTAAACAAAAGAAATTTGGTTTAAGTTCTTTGCATTAATGAAAATGTAAATATACATCGAATTCTGGTGAAATCTAGGCAGGACTTGCTGCGCCAAAAGAAAAATGTAGCATATAATGATGCATTCCAAATAATTTCGTATAAACTCAATCGCTCATTTTTATTTTCTCGAATGCAAAGTGTATAGATAAACAAATGGTATAAGCATCAATTCAACCTCGAGTGTGTAATGAATACTCTAGTTTTAAACCTCCCTGAATCTGAATTGCCTTTTCAAACTATGGTTTGCCAATAAACACCATGAAAACATAGCAATTAAGTAAAAGAAATTTAGTTTAAGGTTTTTACATTAAGAAAAATCTGTATAGGTATCGAATTCTGGGTTAAATCTAGGCAGGATTTGCTGCACAAGAAGAAAAATGGAACATGCAATGATGCAATCCGAATAAACTCATTCGTTCACTCGTCCATGTTTAATTTTTTTGAATGTGCAGTTCTTATTTAGAAAACAAATGTTTTAAACATCAATTTGATTTCGAGAGTGTGATGAATACAGAAGATTTAAACCTTTCCAGAATCTGGTTTGCCATTTCTAATTATGGTTTGTCAATAAAAACCTTGAATACATAGCAATTACACAAAAGAAATTTATCTTAAGCTATTTTCATTAATGAAAATGTAAATATACATCGAATTCTGGTGAAATCTAGGCAGGACTTGCTACGCCAGAAAAACCATTTTGCATATAATGATGCATTCCAAATAGTTTCGTATAAACTCAATCGTTCACTCGCTCATTTTTATTTTCTCGAAAGCAAAGTGCATGTATAAAAATCAGATGTTGTACGCATCAATTCGACCTCTAGAGTGTGATGAATGAAGTAGATTTAAACCTATCTGAATCTGGATTGTCTTTTCAAACTATGTTTTGACAATAAACACCTTGAAAACTGAGCAATTAAACAAAAGAAATTTGGTTTAAGTTCTTTATATTAATGAAAATATTAATATGCATCGAATTCTGGGTTAAATATAGGCAGGACTTGCTACACAAGAAGGAAAATGTAACATGCGATGATACAATCTGAATAAACTCATTCCTTCACTCATTCATGTTTAATTTGTCTAATGTGCATTTCTTATGTAGAAAATAAATGTTTTAAACATCAATTTGATCTCGAGAGTGTGATGAATGCTGAATATTTAAACCTTCCAGAATCTGGATTGCCTTTTCAAACTATGGTTTGCCAATAAACACCTTGAAAACATAGCAATTACACAAAAGAAATTTAATTTAAGTTCTTTAAATTAATAAAGATGCATATATGCATCGAATTCAGGGTTAAATATGGACAGGAATAGCTACACCAGAAGAAAAATGTAGCATGCGATGATGCAATTCTTTAATGCTTACTGCATGTATGAAAAGCAAATGTTGTAAACATCAATTCGATCTTGAAAATATATGGAATATATGAATTTTAAACCATACTTAATCTGAAAGAAACATTTTCAAAGTATGGTTGTCTCTGTCATGAAAACAAAACAATTAAACAAAAGAAATTCATTTAAGCTCTTTACAATAATAAAAACACTCATCTGCATAGAATTCTGGGTGGAATGAATCTAGCCAAGATTTGCTACGCCAAAAGAAAAATGTAGCATATGATGATGCATTCCAAATAGTTTCGAATAAACTCGTTCGTTCAGTGTATATACAAAAAACAAATGTTGAAGTCATCAATTAATTCGATGCTGAGATTGTGAAAAATGTACAAATTTTAAACCAACTTGAACCTTTAAAAAACATTTTAGAAGTATGATTGCCTATAAACACCATGAAAACCGAGAAATTAAACAAAAGAAATTTAGTTTACGTTCTTTACATTAAAAAAATGCATATCTGTATCAAGTTCCGGGTGAAATTTTGGCAAGACTTACGAAGGTCAAAAGAAAAATGTAGCACACGATGATGCATATCAAACAGTTTCGAATAAAGTCATTCATGCGTTCGTTCATTTTTATTTTCACGTATACAAGATGTGTACAAAAAGACCAAAAACTGTAAGTATCAATAGATTCTATCTCCACATTGTTATGAACTACAAGGTTTAACTCCTCTTGGAATCTGATGAACATGTTTAAACTATTGTTGTACCCAAACATCATGAAAACAAAGCAATTTAGACAAAAGAAAAAGCCCTTTATATTAAAAAAATTCCTATTCTCATCAAATTTTAGATAAATCTATGCAAGATGAAAAATGCAGCTTATAATGATGCATTCCTAATAGTTTCAAATAAATTAATTTAGTCAATATTTCATTTTTATTTTCTCGTATACAAAGTTAATTTATAAAGAATAAATATTTTAATCATGAATAAATTATATCTCGATATCTTTATGAACGGAAGAGCTTTAAATCTACCTGAATCTGAAAAGAAAATGTTGAAGTATGTAAATATAAGAAAACTATTTTTTATAAAAAAAAATTCAAATAATTTCAAAAAATATTTCAATTTTTTCACCATTAAATTTCTTATTCGGTTATTTATTATTGAATTAATTATTCAAGAAAGGAATTTAATTATTCAAAGAAATTCTCGACGAAAAAAATATCAAATATACTCTATCTTGGAATTATACGAGATATGGGAAGAGAGGTTACTCCTTATAGATTTTGTATTTTGAGAAAAAAATTCACAAAAATATTGATGAAGTCCTAATTAAGTAAATGTGAAACTAAAATTAATTTCCTTACTTTTATCAAAGTATTATCAAAAAAAAATATTTTAATGAAGATTAATTATTCCTCTGGAAACAGAAGATTTAATGAAATTCAAAAAGTCCCTAATTTGAATTTTAGGTTAGTATCCGATTAACATACTTGTCTAAGATATTCCAAGAATCATGTCTCAGTTATTGGTTTTAAATTATCAAGATGCGATATAAAAACGTTAGTCATAAATAACAGTTAGCTACCCTGCAAAACAAGTAAATGTTTTTCTGTAAAAGTTGCGTAAAAGTCGTACCAGACTCTCCGACCCACGCATAGACACACAGAATAAAACATAAAACTTAATGACCGGGCCACCTCAAAAGCAACACTGGTAGGAACTATGGATGAATCCTAAAGACCATCACCGACCACGGTACGACCATTCCCGTAGGAAGTACATCCTGCCATCTGTGGGCCTAACCCCAACATATTTCTGTATCTTTCAGAGTGGTGAGATCTAACCACCATACCAAAAGCATCTCATCCACATTTCGAGGTATACCCCCCGGGGGGGGAAGAGTTGTGTAGAAGTAATAGACAGACTCTCCGACTCACCACAAAGGCACAAGGATTAACCATAAAACTGAATGATTGGACAGCCGCAATAGCAATACTGGCGGGAACTGTGATTGAGTCCTAACGGCCATCACCGGCTATGGTATGACCCTCCCCAAAGGAAGTATGTGTCGTCATCGATGGGAGGAGTCCAACCCCCACCTATTAGTGTACCCACCAAGAGTGGCGAGATCCAACCACTATACCTAAAGCATCTCCTCTTCAATTACGAGCCCCCTCTGGGGCATAGAATTGTGTAGAAATAGAGATTGAATTAATCCACACTTATTGGCAAAAATTAGCTCGCTTTTGGAGTCAAGTATTCTTTTCTCACATATATAAAGTACACAATAATGAATTACACTGCTCAACATTGATTTTATAGCCAATAATAATCCTTGATTTTAAGGTAATTTCGCATTGTGATTCTAAATTTCGTATTATTTTGTGCGGCATCTAAAGCTTATCTTGACGTCATGATTCGGAAATCTAGACTGTAGGATTATCCATACACGTTAAAATTTGACTCAGACCATCTCTATACTTAGACCATCACCATGCTTTTCTGTATACGTAAATAACAAAAATGAATGAAATAGAAAAATAATTGACATCAGTGGCAACGGTAGTGGTTGTAAACACCACTGAAAGGCTGATTTCAAAAAGTAAAGTCAATAATAACCTAAAACCTTCGGACTTCATTGGCAAATGAAGTTTTTTGTTGTTACTGCTGAACAATTTTATTACATTCATAAAAATTAAATCAAAAAGTAGTGATGTCGTAATTGTGATTAATCTCCCACTTTTGGTCCTCTATGAGTTCAAAAAATCTTCTTTATGAAATTATGTCAGCGCACATTTCTCTCTATATAAACACATAACTTAAACGATAAAATTTCTTATATTGTATTTACTCCAAAATTATAAATTATCTAATTTAAGATAAAATCCTCAATGAGAACACTGTCTGTTCCTGTGTATGTAAATATTATAGATGAAAAAGGCAAATAAATGTATAAATAAGATTTGACGCGTTGTTGTTATATCAAATTGTCAAGGTGCCAAGTGATATTTTGTCTGTGTATTTATTCATACAGTGTATAGGAGCAAAATAATTAAAAATAATAATAATCTAGATGTGTGAAATTGAATTAGTTGTATTTTGTGTATCAAAATTATAAAATTATAAAGGGATTTCTATAAATGACTATTCTTCCAAAACGCATACAATTGATTTTATTATACGACGCCATCACTAAACACAAAACAAGAAGTCTTAATGGAGAAAATTCAAACTTTTTTCATTTGAAGCAACAAATATTGATAATTGGATTGTATTACAAATACATATATCGTTACATTTTGATGTTGCTCATATAAGAAGAATATATGCCGTTGTATTTTGATGCTCATAATATTATAAATACATATATGGTGGTATTTTGATGTTTCTAATATTATAAATACATCTATCATTCTGTTTTGATGTTGCTAATACTATACATTCATATATCGTTGCATTTTAATGTTTTTAATATTATACATTCATTTATAGCTGTATTTTGATGTTGCTAATATTATGCACTCATTTATAGTTGTATTT
>JAOUZG010050968.1:6918131-6945397 GCA_026289955.1 Argiope argentata | reverse complement strand
CGATAGTTGCAGTATGCCTACAACCTATGCCGATGTTCAAGCAATAATTTGACCAAGTTTCATTACAATCGATTGAATGGGACGGCAGTGCATAAGGTATAAAACAACAGAAATTCATTTTTATTTATTAGATTACTAAATCTCTTTTGATGTAATTTATATGTTGATCTTATTTGCTTTGTCTTGTATGGCATAAATAACAGTACTCCATACTGCCACTCGGATACAATATACTAGGTAATTTTTTTTTCATTCTGATAGCAATGGCTTGAGCACCTTAAACATCGTTCTTTATTTTTACATCGAATGGGGATAATGGTTTACCATTAAAACTTGCAAGGAAAGTCAATACCTAGGCTTCTAATAAAGGTAAAAGGCATATCGTTAATGGTTATTAACGTTGACCTTCGGCTCATGTGAAGGCCCATTGCATGGTGCCGAAATGTGGTAATAAGATTCGTTTTATACGAGACCTGTGGCCAGATATTCTGACATTTTTAGCGTATGTTGACATTTAGTTCTGATTTAATTTGAACACGAGTACTGCAAAAAATGTCTCATTACATCTCAACTTTGCATGATATAGTCTATGTTTGGTCAAGCGTTTCTAATATGGTCAACGTTGAACTTGACAATCTATGTCACAGTTGAAAGAATTTCGATCGTTAGAAAGTAAAATTCTAGAATGAACTCTGACTTTAGTTTTGTTTTGTGTTGCTAGGAAAATCAGCAGATATGGCAGATGGCAATGTACTCTAGTAAGAGTGTGCTAATTTCAGGAAAGCTGTATGTGCAAATGCATTTCTATTATTTTTGGACATTTAAAATGACAGTGAGTCAACACTGTTTAAAACAATTAAAAGATATTGTGTGTCTTGTACAAAATGGCGGCATAAGCAAATTTTTTTCGTATAATGGAAGACAAGAGTCATAAACACAAATGTTTCTTGTTTTAAAACTTCGCAGTATGCAAATTTTGAGAATGATGTCCAAGATGGCGTTTTAGCGTCAGCGAATTTGATTTGGCCATCAACTTAAGTTAAGACAAAGCGGAAAAGAATGATTGACATTCGGTAAACGCATTGTTCTGATGTGTGTGGTGTCTCAATGAAGCCATTTAACCGAATCGGAAGCTTGGAAAGTTGTGGGTCCATTAGAAGGGGGATAAACTCAAGCAGAAGTAAGATAAGTCATTGGAGTTTCACAAAGTATGATTTCCATGATTTGGAACCATTTTTCGAAGACTGGAAATGCAGGTCGAAGATGGGGGTCAACAACAAACAAAGAAGATCATTATTTAACACTGACGCCTGGGAGACACCAAATTATGAATGCCAGCCTTCTTCAACAACACCCTCCCTCGGTTACTGGCACGACAGTTTCGACACAAACTGTTTGAAACCGCCTTCACGCTGTAGATCTGTATGCTCGATGACCAATGGTGTGTGTCACCTTAACAGCAAAGTACCGTTGTGCCCACAGGGAGTGGGCAACAGAGCACATGAATTGGAGAAGAAATGAATTTGGCAATATTCTTTTCTCTGATGAGTCCTGTTTTTTCTGTTTATCCTGATAACTGACGTATTTTCATCTGGAGGGGCCGTGGCATTAAAAACAATTCTGCTTTCGTTAACGAAAGGGTAAAATTTGGCGATAAGGGGCTGATGGTCTATGCGAGCATCTCCTTAATGGGCTCACTTGTCTTCATATCATTCGAAACGGAACTCTAAACCGGTCGCCGATATAGGGATGAGATCCTGAGACCTATTGTGGTCCCTTACACCACAACAATCGGAAATTTCATGTTAATGAACGACAATTGCTGGCCACATTGGGCTAACTTGGTGAACGATTACCTTTATTTAGAAATTAATCAAATTTCTGGTTACCTCCCCCCCTCCCCAAAAAAATATCTCCAAGAACTGACAAGAGATCTTCTGAGGGAGTGAGACAGAAAACCCAGCCCTCATTATTAACCTCATTGGAGCGCTGCCTCAAAAGCGTTCAACGTTGTTGGCCGTCCAGGGAACAAATTTCTTTTAAGGAAACACCTTTTTTTTAAAAAAAATATTTTTCACATATGCTCAAATTGTATTTTTTCCCCTTTTGTACTCAAATGCTCAATAAGACGCATTTTTCTGCTCAACAAATGTCATATAGCCTATTACGTATGTCGATAATGTATCAAACATTCAAAAAATTCTCCAGCTGTAAGATCAACCTACAAAGTCAATATCTTTTTATCATTTTGAGCAGTGTATTTCGTTTTAGAATCATTAGAAAGCTATTTCCATTATGCATGCTTTATCTCATAATTATGATCTTCTTTATGCAATTTTATATTCTCGTAAAAAATTATCTGGTTCTGTACAAAGAAAAAATAGTGCTCCAATTCAAACCACCGCTCTAATTCGAACCCTCATCAACAGTGCGTGGTGACAATCCTTTAGCTCTCCTTCCATTAATCTTAAGGTTTGTTTTCTACTTATTTATAAATGAAAGAAGTAAATTTTATTCTTTTTTTCTGTTTAAGTCGCAATGGACGTCTTTAGGTTCGAATGTAAATTCAAAAGTTTCTCCATGGCAATCTGATTAGTTTAGATCGGTTGAATGCAAAGGAAGAATGCTACTCCCTTCTTGAGCAAGGCCCCTGCTGTTTATTCATTTTAATGCAACCTTTTTCTCATTCTAAGCAGCAATGAAGCAATAGGGGCTTTCAGATCGATTTCCGGGCTGATCTTTTCTTCAAAGATGGCCTTCAATAGAATGCTTCTGGCTTTTCTATAATATCGCAATCCAAAAATTTAAATTACTTTTTGCAAATGAACTCTTGCCGTCTTAATGATTAAATACACTTCTCACCTCCCCGTGTGACGGATCTTAATCGAAAGACACTCGATCAGCCTCACAAATCTTATTTACTGCGATCAAAAAGGGGAGGGAGAGGGATGGAAAGAAAAATTCAAAATTATCCTCAACTCCGTGGCGACAATTTCAATTAATCCTTACTAGGACAAAAGAATTTAGCTCCAGAATCTTTCGACCGGGGAAATAATTAAATCATCGAAGGAATAAAAACAAACGAGGAAGTTTTTTTCCCTCATCCGATTTCATTTGCATATAAGGCTCTTACTTTTTAGGAAGAGGGAATGAGGGGGAATGAGGAGTCAGTATGAGGAGGAGAAAGTAATAAAAAAAAAAGGGGGAGTTGCGATTATTTGCATTAAAAAAATTCCAAGTAACTTAAGACACTGATATAACAATAGGAGTGAAAAAGGAAAGAATCTGGTAGAGCCATGCACACAAATGATAATGAAGAAAATTTTTTGGAGGCAGAATATTTGCTTGGGGATGAAGAAAAAATAAAGAGCGGATTGCGTTGATTAAGGTGTTAATGTATTCTTCGGGATTTTTTAGGATCTTATTAATGGTCAAAGAGGCGATTGTAGAAAGCACAAAGTAGCTTGCCTAAACCGAGTTGGGTTTATAATGCGTCAATAAAAAAAACTTGGCATCAATTTTTTCAGCAGCCACTTTTTGAATGCTAAGATGAGTTTAAGTTGAATTTGAGATGGTGTTTCAAAAATTCCCTTTTGCCATAACAAACATTACCCAGCACTTGTGTCTTTCACTTTTTGTAACAGACTGCGATTTGGGAAATTTCATTACAACTTGTGAGTTTGTTAATGATATTAAAAAAGCCCTGTTAAAATTAAATTAGCTCTCAACTTCTGCATAAAAATTTACAATATTTAAGTGCAAGATAAATACTGCTATAGGAAGTGGCCAAAATATTTATAGAAAAACTTTATGATAATTTCATTAAAAAATGTTTAGAAATGGTTACTTATTATGAATGCAGTTTTCACGAATGCAGGCTGTTCAATGAGTGGCATATCTTTCTCCAATAAAATGCTCTTCGGTCAACTGAATTCGCACATATATCAACGCTTTATATTCCTTATATAGTCTGATTCTTTCAAGCTGTTTTCATGAAGCAGGCTGTTAAATGAGTGGCATATCTTTCTCCAATAAGATGCTCTTCAGTTTACGTAATAATTCGTTTCGCCTGTACATACGATATCAAGTAGTATTATTTAAGAAATATAAATCTTAAGATGATATCGATATGTCGACTTAGATGTACGACGACTAAAGAAGTGAATCAGATTTTAGACAAAATTTCGAAGAATAATGATTATTCATTAAATACCACATACCTACATTCCACAATCACATTTGTCTTATAATAAATGGCTCTCGTCATTTTTTGCTTTTGAAGCAGAAACGAAAAAATTTCAGAATTTTGTCTATGATTTTATTATTTGAGTAGACGCAATAGAAAATAAGCGGGACACTCTGTTAGTGAAATAATTTTCCCTGAATAGTTTAGTTTTCTTATTGTAGTTATTAACATCCTGTTATAAAGCAACACTAGGGATCTATTTAGGACGGATCTCGCAATTTTGAACCATAGTCAGATGACGAAGAGGACATCTGATCTGGCACCCCTTTTCCACACCAGTTGGAGGGCGTTTTTCCTGGCGGATTTAATGTGCAATAACCCGTCTTACAGGACGGTTCTTGGATGGAATCGGATCTCAATCCTGAAACCCTACGGCTCCCAATTCGAAACCTTACCACCAGGCCGATGCGGCCCTTATTTTGCCTGGAAATGTTTTAAATATGCGTCATTATCAACTTCCCTCAAAATTCTTTAGTCTTATTATTTAAAAACCCTAAAATGTATGTGGTTCGAGTGATTTTATTTGAGTAAAAATTATAATGCATCATCTCTAAGAAAAAGCAGAGTCATATTTAAATATCGTTTCCAACTCTAATAATACACTGCCAAAACTCTTTTTGCACGGTGGATACGGACTGTATAAAAAAACATCAGAAATTTCCTAAATAACTTTAAAAAATAATTTTTTACAACGCAATAAAGAAAAAAAAAGGTTTTATGCTGGGGAAAGAGACCGCATACATCAAAGATATAAGAAATAGCGAGAAAACATAGAAATCCTCCCAATAAATAATAGAATTGAATATGGAAACATTTTTTTTTAATTTTTCATTTTAAACATGGGCGAATTTTAAAAATTCGCATAATTCAATGCTATTCATAGTAGTCCTAATTGCACATTTTCTTGTAATGATATGGTTTAAATTCACTATCGTTACTAGAAGATATATTGTATCCTCATTATATGTAAGCTTATGAATACTGTCAACGCCCTGATACAGGAATAGCGCGAAGAAAGAAATATCGCATCAGTTGTGGTTTTCCCATATTTCCATCATTTATCTCTAAAATATCCAATTTTATTGTAATTACTTCCTTTCCATACAGGGCGAAATAATGTATTTTGTCGAGAGCCCTCGGATATCTGTAAAGTCATTATATATGAACTTATGAAATCCTCATTTTATATGAACTTATGAAATCCTTTTTTTATATGAACTTATGAAATCCTCATTTTATATGAACTTATGAAATCCTCATTTATAGGAACTTATGAAATTCTCATTATATATGAGGGCGAAATACAGGGATAAATAATGTATAAATTCGTCGAGAGCACTCGGATATCTGTAAAGTCTTTATATATGAACTTATGAATGAACTTATAAAATCCTCATTATATATGAACTTGCGAATAAACTTATAAAATCCTCATTACATATGAACTTATGAAATCCTCATGATATATATAAACTTATGAACATTGTCAACGCCCTGGTACAGGAGTAGCGCGATGAAAGAAATATCGCATCAGTTGTGGTTTTCCCATATTTCCATCTTCTTTTAACTCTAAAATACCCAATTCTGTCGTAATTACTTCCTTTCCATGCAGGACGAAATAATGTATAAATTTGTCGAGAGCACTCGGATATCTGTAAAGTCATCAATTAAAAGCGTCAACACTAATGACGACAAAAAGCCAAAATAAAAGCGCAGTTCTATTCAGACTTTCGTGGAATTTTACTTTCTCATATAAGAAGTATAGAGAAAGTATTGTAATCATCAAAATATTTGAACTCAATATTTTGAAGAATTTCTATGTTTTAAACCAAACAGAGTCCAAAAAATACATTTTTCGGTGATTAGTAGATTCATTAAAAATGCTAAAGAAGTTAAATGTATGATTTTTTCCACTGTTTCTTAACCAAATTTGAAGATATCTTTCCAAGTTTAAGCAAAATCATTTCTAAGAAAGTCTATCTTAATTCCGAATATAATTTAACAATATAACTACAGAAAGAAGAGAGCTAGATAGATAAAATTCGCTACATACATTCGACACATACGGAGCGATGTCCTGGCAAAGGAGAAGTGAGTCTTCCCCGTGATATGGGCATTCTAGGTTTGAGTTCCAGTTTTGTTCTATTTGTGAGGTGTGTGAATTTACCCCCTGATAAAAGGGGCTGTGCAAGCAAATGTGAGGCGTAAATAGGTAAAATGTACTCTTGGCTTTAGCTGCTACTGCTCAAAACAAGAGACGCGCCCTCGGCTTAAAATCGCTGACTGCGTCAATCAGGATGCCCATAGCAAGTGTTATTAGTAACAGCAACAACATTATTATTATTATTTAGTAATATTTACTTAGTTTCCCTGAAAAATGGAATTGATTTAATTTACGAAAATTTGTGTTAAATTATAAGTAAAAGCAGATTATTTTTCTTCTTTTTACAGAATTTAAAAATATAGATTTTGTTTAAATAATTTCCTGTGATAACGTTATGAATGTTTTCATAATCTACGGTGTAGACTCTTATTAAACTTTGAACCAAATCCAACAAGAGTTCATCATTTTTCGGATTGTATTTTCAGAAACATTTAAGAGTGGTAACTCAAAAACACGATATATAAATACATCAAATTTGGAATATGATTTTATTACTACAAATGTAGTTCTGTGTAAAATTTTTGTTTCAGTAATATTCGGATACTATTAACGGTAGGCGAGAGAGTAATATCTCCCCCCCCCCCGAAAAAAAATCGCTAATCGTCACAGGATAGATTTAGTAAAAATGTTAAATATTAGTATTTCGTCTTCAGTTATTTGGCGAAATATTTCTTAATTCTGTGATATTTTCGTAATTTAGTTAATATTCTGTGACTGTTATACGCCAATATCATACAAGATATTCTCTATAGTGTTTTTATGCGAGCATAGGTCAGAAAGTTTTGAGAGACCACTCACATCGATTTCAAAAGAATATTAACAGGTTTTTTTTCAATTCCTACTATTAGTTCCCACTCTCCTCATATATATCTTGTTTAAATTTTCAATCATTAATAATATACTTTTAATTCATCCACTTACGTTCAAATACATTTTTTTAACTTGCAGTGGATGACACTTCATGTTAATACAGTTTTTTCAAATATTAATTCATTAATTATTCAATTCTTACTATTAGCTCACACTCTCCTTATATATTTCAAATTTTCAATCGTTTATAAAATACTTTTTATTTATCCACGCAGGTCCAAATACATTTTTTAAAACTTGTAGTGGATGACACTTGATGTTAATACAGTTTTTTTCAAATATTAATTCATTAATTATTCCATTCCTACTATTAATTCACACTCTCCCTATATATATCACACTATCCCTATCCCTATTCACACTATCCCTATATATATCTTGTTTAAATTTTCAATCATTAATAAAATACTTTTTATTCATCCACTCAAGTTCAAGTATATTTTATAAAACTTATAGTGGATGATTCTTGATGTTAATACAGTTATTTCAAATTCTTTAATTAAATTTAATTAATTTTTAATACTTTAAATAGAGTTTTAGCAGTTTGTAATGAGCTTTGAAATTGATAGGCAATAACTCAATCGGTAAAATACAAAAATTTTGGTAATTTTTAAGTGAAGGGGAAGAATGCGGGTTAAATTTTTGCGAAAATCAAAATTTTCTGAATCCAAGTAATCCAAAAAGTAATCCATAAGTAATTGTTATATAATAGCTGCGAATTTATTTAATTCATTCTTCAAAATATCTATAAATTTTATTTTAAATTTCAGATAGATGGATTCGAAAATTTCATAGATATGTCCATAGAGCGGTTTTTCTGGCAAGACCGAAACATTCATTTTTAACGAATATTGCATACAGTGAACCTAATTTGAAAAAAAAAAAATGTTTAATTCTGCTAATCTAGTTTGTGATTAATTAATTTTGATTGTGATTGTGATTAATCGATACCTTTTTTTGTTTTACTTTAAATTCTAGCTTTCAATTGGTGACTGATTATCTCTAATGAGGTAATTAGTTTTAAAGAAAGTTTTTCAAAAAGTTGAACCATGTTTACCATATTTCATAAAAATATGTTGGGTTGAAATAAGATTCGATTTCAGATTTTAAAAGGGCGTTATTGTTGAAATGAGATCTGTTTTCCGAGGAAGCCCTGGAAAACTGACGCCCACGTGATCCAAAAAACAACCTTGTTTTTGTCTCCAATATCTCCCGAACTTTTCCTTTCTTTTCAGAAGTATAAAATTCCTTTGCGTCTCATATTTTTCCTTTCTTCTTCTATGGACCCCTTCATATTGCGAAATTCGAATAAAAACAATAAATTTTCGAAACAAAGTCTAAACCTTTCCAGCCGAGGTATTCATCAATTTCATTCAAGATTTTTCGAAACAGTAATTTTTAACAATAAAATTATTGAGTAGGACGACATTTTAATATTTAGTAATAGCATTTCGAATGAAAGAGAAGTACATATTCATAGAAACAATAGACGTATTTATTTTCTGTGCATATTTCTCGAATTTCGCTTAATTTCAAAATTGAGAAGAAAAAAATGAAAGGATGGAATAATAAAATTGGCATCTATTATGATTTTTTAAATTAAGTGCGAAATGTCTTTAAAAATAATACCAGAGCTAAGAAAATATCTTTATATGTATAGTATTTCGTCTTTTAAATAAAATATTCGCTAAAAGACATTTTAAACAATAGTGTAACGGAACTGTGGCAACGTCACCTAGAGGAAACATCAGCGCCACCTAGATCAGTATCCACCTAGGCCACCATAGCCAGTCGACCTCCAGCCAACATAGAGAGAGCGTCTCGATTGAGGATTGTCTTTTGTTTTTCGTAAATGTCTTAATTGGTTTCGTTATGTTGTCCCTTATGTTATATAACTTTTTGTGTATGTGTTTATGTTTAGTGAATGTCTACAAATAAATAATGTTAAAAGCTAGCCGTGGTAGTTATTGAAGACAAACGGTTATAATAGGCTATTATGAAACAGAAAGGAACTACTTTCTTAAAATATGTTTCTTAAAAAATGATACGTTTCGTGAATAATTTAGAATTGAAATAAAATATGTTTTTTATAATTGTGTCTGGAAACTCATAAATGAAAGCGAAAAGTCTATACTTATTTTAGCTTTTTCCAGATATTCTACTTCAAATGGGACAGAAACTACCATGTATTTTGTTACAAATTAAAAAGTGCTAAAAATTCTGATTGCAATCTTTAAAAATTCTCTTTAAAATGAAAAATTAAATTGAGTTATCACTCCACTTTGAAATATCTTTAAAATGAAAGCACGAAAATTTCCACCAATTGTTGTCCAATAGCTAATTTTCAGACATATTTTATTTGGAAAAATGCTTCAATTGCTGTGAAAATTACATTGTGTTTTATTTAATTTAATAAATATATTATTTAAAAATATCAATTTTATTAATTATATTTAGTTTAACAATTTTGCCACGCTTACGCTTTAAAAGGGGGAAACGGACACTACTCTCTCAATAAAACTCCGAGTAATGAAACTTTAAAAATCAGTCTTTTGCTCGATTGGTCATAAGTTCTCTATGTCGAGAGTTGTACCACTGAGGGTACTGAGTCGAAGATGATCGTTATTCGGGTACTCAGGGGTCTATACCTTCAGC
Organism: Argiope argentata; assembly: GCA_026289955.1. Lineage (NCBI taxonomy): Eukaryota > Metazoa > Arthropoda > Arachnida > Araneae > Araneidae > Argiope > Argiope argentata. The sequence goes on along the minus strand of JAOUZG010050968.1, from coordinate 6,935,462 downwards.
AGCTACTTCACTCCTCCTTCCGTTGTAAAGCGGAACAAGAGAACAACAATTGTAATTATTTAAGAAAAAGTAGTTAAAATAAATAAAAAATTTCCAAACTTCCTAAATTTTTCCAAAAAGTTCGAACTCGCAGCACAAGGGATGCAAATCCAACGCCCTACCAACCAGGCTATCCCGACCTAACAATTACAACCACTATAAAGGCGAAAAATTAATAAATTAATATTTTAAAAAATGTATAAACATTTATATATATATATATATATATATATATATAGTGAGAGTGAGAGCTAATAGTAGGAATAGAATTAATGTCCATTTTTAGCAAATATTCATAATATACGTTTTTTCATAATATACGTTTAACACGCTTAAAACGCCACTTGACGAGAATAACAAACTTCTAACCAAAAAAAGGGATTTTTATTTGATATTTTTATGGCAAAAGAGCTAGCCAAAATGCGAAGTAAATTTCAAAATGTGTGAAGATTTTCTTACTAAGCAAAATTCAATCGACAGAAAATCTTAAAAAGCTATTCATATGCACCGTTTGTGAACAAGATTTAAGATGAAGCTCATTACTATGTAACAGCTTATATGCCATGTCTGCCGAATTATAAAAAAAAACATTCTCAAAATGGGATTTCTTCATTCCCCAAGCTGAGAGGGTGAATAAAATCATTTGCGATGAAATAAAATTGTAGGATATTTCAATTGAAGTCAGTACAATTGAAAAAGTTCAATAAGCCTTTTTAAGCGTGAGAAGTTTTCCGCTTTCATCCACAATCGTTTCTGTGAATTTTGTTTTTAATCTTAAGAAGTAAAATTTTCAAAATAAGCATTTTTTTTTTATATCGAAGTGCGATCATCTTTTTATTTTGGCCGCCATTGCAGGAAAAAAAGGAAGTAATTTACTTTCGTGCTTCGTTTCGGATGCCCAAGTACCTGGCATCTAAGTATAAAGCATTGTATGTAAGCAGTATGCTCCAATGACGGGGGAAATAAATTCAGGTATTAAATTCCAACACTCCGCAAAGCCCGACATTGCTGAAAACCATAGGATTAAAGAAACAGTCATGTTTTATTCAACAGCAAGATTTTCGGAGGCGTAATCTACAGAAGAGCTTCCATTCCAAAGAATAAGGAGAAGAGTCCGTTTGTAGAAAGCAAACCAACTAGCTCTCCTCAAACTAGGATTTGATTCAAATGCTTTTTTCCCTTCCGAATAATACAAAACTTTGTTTCTGATATATTAGAAAAAATCCAATATCTAGACTGTTAAGTTTTATTTTGAATAAAAGTCCTTGGAAATGCCGATATCTATTTGCATTTTTTGTATTAGTTGTTGAAAATTGTTTTCAGTCTTTATAAACATACGCTTAGAAAACAACTGTATGGGAATAGTAAGAAAAGTAAAAATTTTATTAAAATTTGGGTATATATTGAAAGCGTCGATGCATACAAACGAGCAATAAATTCATCTCCTGTTGTTTTGATCACGAAAGAGGCAGATGGTATAATCTGCTCGTGAAAATTGTTTTCATTCTTTATAGACATAGGCTTAGTAAACAACAGTATCAAAATAATAAGAATGGCATAAATTTTATTAAAATTTGGGTACATATTGAAAGCGTATATGCATACAAACGAACAACAAATGCATTTCAATTTCTTTTTTTTATCTGGAAAGATGTAAGTGATATAATCTACAAACTGAGAAAAAAAGAAATAATTGTTTTCAAATTCCGAAAATAGTTTTATTTTTTCTATGTTTTTTTTAGTATTGGGCCCAACAAACCAGTGGAGTTCATTTACCATTTCTTAATCAATTCGTAATTCTAACCAGTGTACGTTACAATTAAAAAAATATAATAATTTTATGAAATTTTTTTTACTTAATTAAATTTTTGCTTTGACATTTAGTTCTATCGCTCCTTCTAACTCTTTTAATGTAAAGCCCTTTTTTAACCATTTTCCACTAATATTAAACTATTTGCTGACAAATGGCATTTTAATAGAGTTTGCAAAATTCTACCATATGAGTAGTGTGAAATTCAAATCTTACTTTCATTTTGAAATTCCTTTTATTAATTTTATTAAAAATGTTAATAATGAAAATATTTATTTAATTTTGAGTTAACTCTAAATGATTATTTTCTGTCAAAATCTTAAAAGCATACTTAATAAAATTAAGGATGGATCTGTAAAAAAGTCATTAGAATTTTTTCTAAAAAGGTTGAAAGTGAAAAAATGATATTTTCCAAATAATTGCACTAAATTTTGAGCAACTATTTTTTTTAGAAACTAATATAGATATCAAAAATTCCAATCCCTAATTCTGATAAATACATTGTACGGGAAGAAGTATTTTTTTTTAAAAAAAGCGTAGTATTAAGCATAGTAAAATGAAGATATTTCCATTTCTAACTTAGGAATCTGAAAATTATTTTGTAAATTTAAGTTTATCTACAGTTAACATCTATCTATCACAAAATAGAAAAAAATTGGAAAAATTAAGAAAAAAATGGGATACCGAATTTTCTTCAGTTCGAAAGGCGAAATTTTTAAACATACATCTTATTTATGTCGTGATTATTTTAGTATTCCTCTATCGATAAATGAAATAAAATTTATTTAACTTCCATAATGCGATGTTTGTTTCAATATTTTATATGTGTACGTGAATATGTGCTATAGTAAACTATAAAATTATATAATAATTTTAAAAAAATTATTATTAACGAATATTCCATCGAATATTTACAATAAAAAAATAATCCTGCCTGCCAAAAAAATCATGCAAAGGTTTCAAAACATCACAACAATTTTCCATAAAACTGTTTAAATTGTTTGTTTTTGCAATCAACCAAATAATTTTCTAAAGTTCGAAAAGCACGTTCGTCTCTTACCATTTTTGGCTAAGTTACTTTTACGGAGAAAAAGTGGAAAAACATCTGTCTTCTCTATTTTGAGTGGCATGAACGCATACAGTTCTTCCAATCAATATCGTATAAAAAGTTTTCGGAAAAACGAGTTGGAAATACCCTTCCTGACGTAATGCCCTGAATGAAACTGGATCATTAGCATTTCGAGCGCCAGAGTGGTGACTCATTTTTCGTCCAATACCCCCAAAACTATCATTAGTCGCCATTTTCCAGAACTCTTAACGATTAGCTCCAGGTTTGTAACGGAACAATTACTTATCACGAGACATTGAGTCTGCAGTCAATTCGATTAGGAGAAAGTCCTTATGTCTTCGAATTTATTCCTAATCTTTTCGGTTAGGAAGAAGTAAAAGTTAAGCAATCAACTCTGGCTCGATTTCTCTATCAATAATTGATTTGTTTTCCAACTATAATCTCGTAATGTGAGATGATCTTTTGCTTCGTTAAATGTTAAGTTTTAGTTTATTTTGTTGAATAATTTTATTGATTCTAGATTGATCGTGAAGCTTTTTGATTACGTCAGACGTGGGTTTTTTTTCACTGAGTATATATACTTTATAAGAGAGATTTCGATAAAAGGATGCAAGAATTTCTCAATTTCAATAAAATGATGTAAGATCTCTTATCTAGAAATTTAAAGAATGGAGATGGAGTACAACTATATGATATATCATTAGGTGTTTTTTTTCACTGAGTATATATACTTTATAAGAGAGATTTCAATAAAATAATGCAAGAATTTCTCAATTTCAATAAAATGATGTAAGATCTCTTATCTAGAAATTTAAAGAATGGAGAAGGAGTACAGCTATATGATGTATATTTAAACGAGCAATTCTTGTATATATATATATATATATATTTCGTGTATCTTGAAAATGGCTCCAATAATTTCGATCAAATTTCATATTTTGATAAGTTTTTGCTTTTTAAATTTATCTTTATAGGCAGGCGCAGTGGTAGTCCGGTGGTAGGGTCTGGGCTCGTGACGCGTAAGGCTTCAAGGTTCGTAAGGCTCGTGATCCGATTCACTCGTAAGGTTAGAGATCCGATTCTAATGAAGAACTGATGTGTAACAGGATCTGTTGCACGTTAAGTCCGTCCTGGCGAAACGTCCTCCCGCTGGTGTAGTGTATTGTCATATGGAGAGGAGGGTGCCGGACGGTTTAAAATTACGAGGTATGTTCAAAATATCCCTAGTGATGCTTTACATCGGAACGACAATATAACTAAATTATATAGGTGTCTTTCCTGCAAAAACTTGATTTTCCTCTCACTGAATTTTTTTTCATAACTAACTATTGAAATAAGTCCATTCAACTTCCGTTTCAAGGTCCTATATAGTTCAACGTCCTATATAGTTTCAAAGTCCTATATTTCTTCCGAGTACAACAGTCAAAACAACATGAATGTTGCAGGTTCTCGTTTCGAACAACATGAATGTTGCAGGTATCGGCTTCATTTTTAACTTATGTATTTATATTTAATATTTTTACTCTTAAGTTAATCTGTTTGCATCTAAGTTAATCTTTTTGTTTCTAAGTATATCTTTGATTCTAACTTGCCTGTATAGATAGTTATATCTATATACATATATGTCTTTCCAGAGAAAAAAGACGATTTTACACTTTATGTTATAACTATCAGAGCCTCTTTATATCTGCTTTCATACCGACATTGTTATATAGCCCCCTCTTGGACCCGATTTTACCATGGTAAAACTGAGTGTAAATTTAAAAACATAAGTAATGATAGTTAAATTGTGAAATAAATACTTTAGTATAGCATATTTTTTCGAATAACACGGTAAACTTAATGTATTCATGATATTTTTTTTATTTAAATCACCAATCCATATTTAGGTAATACGGATAGATGTGACGGAAATCAAAACACAGGACCTAGACGGACGCTACAGATTTCTAACTCTACAGTTTGTGTGTGTGTGTGTTGCTTACACACTGAAGTGCCAGAAAAACTGGTACGTCAATCTAATATCGTATAGAGCAGTAGGGCGTGACATGGATTCAACTAATTTGTGAAGATATTCCGTAGGCAGTTCACTCCATGGTTCTTGCAGGACAGTTCACAAAACTATGAAAGTGCGAGGTGGTGGAGATGTCTTAAGGACAGCACATTGCAAAATATCACAGATATGGCCGATAATGCCCATGCCAAAAGAATTAGGTGGCCAAGAGGGGGAAAGAAATTCAGAAGAAGACTCTTCATGCCCCTGCGGTATAGCTCCTATAGTCCTGTGGTGTGGCGTATTATATTTTTGGAATTTTCCACGTGCGTCAAAATGCACACAGAACCTGAATGCATATTGATGGTCAGAAAGGATATACCGCTGACCTGTCATGGTAGAATCTACACAACTCAACAGTCGCATTTCTTATCAACTTCACATGCCCCTTGCCTTCACAGAGCCCCCACCAGCTTGAGGAGTTCCTTGTAGGCATGAGAAATCTATATATTCATGGAGTTTTCTCCACATCAGTATAGAGATATTCACTCGATACACTTGGAAACGTGACTCTTTAGACCAGACATTTTTCCAATCATTAAGAGTCCAATGGCGGCTATGGCGAGTCCAGCTAAGATGCAGAGCTTTGTGCCACTGAATCACCAATGGTGCACGAGAGGATTTGCGGCTGTGAAAGCCCGTATCAATTAAGCTACTTTGCATGGTGAGTACACTGACACTTGTGGATGGGCCTGTATTCAAAACTGCAGCAATTTGAGAAAATAATGAACGTCTAACGATTACGATGTAACGATTTTTTTTCAGGTATTGATGATCCCGTTCTATCAAGGCCGCTCCGCTGTCGGAGATTTGAAGTTTTACCGTCAACCTGGTATTCGTCGTACACCCTCGAAATATTCTATAGCTAAAATCCAAACTTCATCTCTACTTTGGAAATGCTGTGCTCCCTCTCTCGAGCGCCTCGATGAGTCACCGTTAAAAATCGCTTAAATTTTGAAAAACTGTCATTATAACAGCAGGAAAGGATGTAATAGCACCCCTACGTGGATGGATTGACGGGGCGCCTAGCCCCGGCAGGGGCTTATCTCCGTTCATGGAAACTGCTTAGCATGATCTAGAGTTCTTGGTTCTCTGCGAAGGGCCAACTGAGGTAGTAATAGCCCCCTCAGACACCTATTGCCTTATATACTACCGACCGCATCGCATTATGCTGATTGGTTTAACACCTCCATTTTTTATTTAAGACCTGCTGTACTATTTCTCTGGCTCTTCTTTGTACATGTCATACAGATATTCACAATTTAATTTATCAATTTTTTTTCCTTTTCAGTTAGTAGTCTCATTTTCTTGTAAGTTTAACTCATAGTCACCATTTGTTTAAGCATTCTTGTCCCCCCTCCCATTTCTTTCACCAAAAATTGAATACAGTTGTGCAATATTGTCACCGATGGAATTCTCTCTAGAGATACCTGTATGATTTGCCGTCTCTTTCTTTCTCTTATTTTTTAAATTTATATATTTATTTATTTTTATGTTTCTTCTATTTTTCTTCCTTTCATCCTGTGCTCATCAAACTGGTTAGATAACATAGTGTCATAGGCACTGTGACACAGGATGGCGTTATGTTATGTAGGTAAAATGGAAAAATATTAACCTTTGCACTCGAAAAATAATTAGATGCAAAATTATTCACCTAATACAAAGATTTGTTTATTGCCATGAAAAATAAATATACATAATTCTTTTAAGTCGAATTTCTTTGAAAAATTAAACCACATCTCTTAACCATTATGTAAGCGTTTTAACAGTTAAATTTGAAAAATAAATAAATAAAACGACAAAATGATACACAATCTTGATTGGTGAGTCAGAGGTATCATCAGAATGCGAAGGGTTAAAATGCAATCAGGTTGCGAGTCCTATCTAAATACTTTCTCCGAAAGAACACGATTTCATTTTAAAAGAAAAACAACCCACTGAACAAAGTTTCATCTTCCAGATATTTATTAAATAAGAATGAACATTAAAGTTAGAATAATGAATCCCAATGTATTATTGTTTTTATTATTTGTATAGCAAGTCTTGGAAAATGATGATCACAGTCTAACAACTTTAATCCTCTGTATTGAATAACACAGAAATCGCGATAAAATTATCTTACACGATTTCGGGGATTAAACTATTGTAGAGAGAGTCTAGAGAATTGTATTACACCTTTAATTGAATTGCATTACAAAAATAAGTTTCAAGGAACTGATAATTAAATTAAATGTGTTGTAAGCTAATGTTAATTGTATTGAGCGACGGAGAAGTCGATTTTAAAGTACAGGGTGTCCATAATTAAACAATTCTACTTTAAAATTGTCTACAGGCTTAACTATTGCTCAAAAAGTTATGAAATGTTTTATAGGACATAATGAGGGGATGGGAATTTGTTTGAGCAGATAAAAAAATTTGCACAAAAACTTGTTCCGAAACTAATTTTCGAACAAGAGATTTGAATAAACGAAGAAGGTGAATCAAAAAAGCAAATTTTTATCGAAGTCATGCAGCATCTGTTAGAAAACCAATAAAGTCTGCATCTTCCCATCGTTCTTGTGTGAATTTTCGTAACAATATATTTTGTTATTTCTTCACAGGCTCGTATATTATTGTTATTTCAAATTTAAGTACAAATTTTACTAATACTGCACTTATGCCCCTAATATTCTAATCAATTCGTTCGCATTTTAATTGCAGAATTTACTACACATAAAATACATTATTGAGATATACAAAAATAGCGATATGTACATAAATAAATTTATATGAGCCCAATCTCACTAATTATTGATAAAAAGGTAGTTTAAACACTGAAGAGCCAGAAAAACTGGTATAGCAGATTGTAAGCAAATAATGAAGGTGTTCAACCCATCAGCGCAGTTCGATGTTGTCAGCAATGCGTATATAAGACAACAGGCGTCTGAGGAGGCTACTACATCAATTCCTGCTGTTATAATGGCTGGTTATAAAGATTTAAGTGATTTGTAATGAGGACTAATAATCGGAGTACGAGAGAGTGAGCACAGCATTTCCATAGTAGAGATGGAATTTGGATTTTCGCGCATGGCTATTTCTAGGGTGTACAGCCAATACCCGATTTCCCCGGAAACTACAAATCTCCGACAACGGTGTGGCTTGAAAAAGGCCTTGATAGAACAGGATCATCGACGCTTGAAAAGAATCGTTACACGAGATAGACGTTTAACACTTCCTCAAATTGCTGCGGATTTGATTGGAGGTACATCAACAAGCTTCATTGTGCGCTTTACGCAACGTAACCTAATTCATATGGGCTTTCGCAGCCTTAACCCATCTCGTGTACCATTGGTGACTCAACGGTACAAAGCTCTGACCCTTACCTTGTCTCGCAAGCGTTGCCATTGGACTCTTAATGGTTGAAAAAACGTTGTGTGGTCTGATGAATCCCGTTTCCATGTGTATCGGGTGGAAGGCTGTATACGGGTGCCATGAATCTTTGAATTTCTCGTGCTTACATGGAACTCTTCAAGCTGGTGGAGGCTCTGTGAAGGTAAGGGGTTTGTAAAGGTGGTAGGAAATGGGACCGTTGATGTGTGTAGACTCAACCATGAAAGGTCAGCAGTACTTTAATTTATTTTCTGACCCTTTGCCTGTATTCGTGTCCTGAGTGCATTCTGACGGACGTGAATAATACCTAGGGACTTGAAGAGTCTTCCTCTGAATTTCTTTCCTTGTCCTGGCCACTAATTCTCTTGACATGAGCAATATCGACCATATCTGTATTGTTTTGCAATGTGCTGTCCTTAGGATATCTCCACCACCTCGCACTCCTATGGCATAGTGGACTGCTCTGCAAGAATTATACTGTGAATTATCTATTTTACAATTACTTCACAAATTAGTTGAATCCATGTCATGCCGTATTACTGCTTTTCTGCGTGCTCGTGGGGGCTGTATCTGATATAAGATTAGTGTACCAGTTTTTCTGGCACTTCAGTGTGCGTAACTGGTGAGCAATTCATATCTATTATTCAATGGGAGAACTTATTTACTATTATAGTTAAGAGATGATAAAGAAGAAAAATAATCTAATTACACTGCTGATGTGATTCAAATGCATTAGTTATATCAGCAAACCAGGATGTGATTCGAATGCATTAGTTATGTCAAAAGAATCGCGCTTAATTATAGCGAAACAGATTTTATTGAAAAAATTTTCGACGCTCTTCTAAAAAGGTTTTAAATAACTTTCTCATTACTTTTATTCTGTAAATTCTTGAATCGGAAATTAAACATTCGTAATTGAATCGAAAGAGTCAAATAAATTTACCGCTTAAATACAAAAAAAATTGCATTCCAGGAATTATTATTTGAACCCTTATGAATAAATTCAAAGATATAAATTATTTGTTAAATACAGGGGAGAAATAAGGAAAAAATTTCAAAAAAAGAGAGTTCATTTTCTTTATTAAATATTTTAAGCCTTCAAATGTATAAAAATATCTAGAAAAAAGTCAAATCTTGTTGGAAAATAAGTTATAGACCACAATAACAACATCATTCCTTAACAGTGAATCTATGATTATTAAAGTAAATATTGAAGCAGTTAGAGAATTATTAGTGGAAAAATTTCGAATTTTGATATGTCGATGATGTAACAATAACCGTGTTAGTATTTTTCAACAACACCAAAGAAGTTTACTCAGTAATGTAAATATATCATGGATCTGCCAATATATTGTTGGTATTAAGTGGAATTGGTTTTTGAATCAGAAAATCAGAGCCTGGACTTGACCACTTGGGCAGCGTGATGCGTACTACTTTCCAAAGAAGAAGAAGGAAAAAGAAAAACTTTTCATGCCAGGGATTGTGAAGATGTCAAATGAAAGCTGTCTTGACAGTGCAAGCGCATTTCTCGTTTTGCATATGGTATATATAATTCGAAGTAGACTCTCCCGTTTGGGGTCCATGCTTTACAGTGCGTCTTGTAAAGATTCTTTGTTTCGTGGAGAATGTTTCTAAAAATTTCAGTTTGATTAAAACTTCTTTCCCCTTTGATTGGTATTATACCATACAATGTGTAATTCAAGCCTTATTTCGCACAGAAAATTCATCCCTATAAGGATGGTAAGTTAATTTTAGTACAGCATCAAAAGCTTAATATTTTCAAAATGTATTTAGTTTAATTTTGTTTTTCATATCCCTACTTCATGTCATTTGAATCTAAAATTGTTTAAGTTTTTTCTTTGATTATAACAATTAAAGCAATTTATTTATTTTTTTCAAGTTTAATTTGGAAATTTTATTTATTGGAAGTTTTAATACGTTAATTATTTTATGAATTTTGCATTATTTACACTTTATACGTTAGTTGCGTTACGAGTTTTATGTTGGTTGTTTGCGTTTTATGACGATGCTAAATTCTATTTTATCCTAGTAATTGAAAGTTGAAAATTGTTTTGCTCCAGTTAGCTAATGCCTTGAATGGTATTGTAGCATATCGGCAGGAAAGTTTGACTATTGGTTAAGAATTTCATTAAATTTTGAATAACTAAAATCCTTTTTTAGAATACAAGACGTGCAACTTCCATTTTAACAAAAGTATTTTTCTATATATGCTTCAAAAAGCTAATAACTGCATAAATAACTATTTAGCATGTTGTAATGTTTTTTATTTAAACTTCGGCAAATTCTGTTGCTTCCACTTAAATTTTTTTATATAATCTGATGTAAATGTAAATACTTCATAATTAATACAGTATTTGTAAATTCAATTGGATATTTGTCTATCAGCTTGAAAAGATTGAAATTGGACGGAATCGTTGCAATTGTCTGTTTAAAAGCCGATTCATTCGATTTGGGTAATATTTCGCTATGCGTTTTTCGTAGTTATCTAGTTTCATCGATATTTCTACAATTATAGCTCTGAAATTTGGAAGCAAGAATTTCTCTCATAAAAAAAAATGGTTCTGAAATGGCTACGATTCTTTATACCTCAAAGTGAATTTCTTGAGTTCGGAAATCTTTGCTTGCTTTGCTGTTATGAAAACGCAAATTTTACTGAAATAATGAACACTTAATTATCATATCCTTGCATGTAATATAAAAAGAAACACGCGATATTCAGACCTTCTGAAGAGTCGAACTTCATTCCTTCGAAAAGTCTCCAGCTAATGTGCTCACCTTGTCTAAAAATATTTTAAATTACAGGTCCATTAGTCTTGAATTTCTATTTTGCTTTAAAACGGGGCATTGACATGAAATGCGTTTTAGATTCAAATCGTCAAAAGATAATGATAATGCACAAACTAAAGTTGTATTTTGCTTGGACAGTTCAGTTTTTAAAATGCCGGTGTTAGTAAAATTTAGCGCAAACTTAATATTGGATATTACATACAACTCGAATGAAATGCAACGCTTCTTAAATCCACCTTTCTACGTTTTTTTCTGGAAACTCGCTTATTCGGTTTTAAAGGATTGCAATTATTTTGAATTAAAAGCATGAAAAGGAAAGATCTTATTTCTTGGAAAACGCAACAAATACTACCTAAATCTTAGTGCAGATAGAACGCGTAAAAGAAACTAGAATAGTAATCCCATTCGTCCGATTCTTTTTTGTTAGAATATATAGTCCTATTACTCATGGATGTAAGATCTTTAAAATTTTTTATTCCTTTTTTACAGGGGGCACATTCACACATCTCACAGAGCACACAGAAGAACAACCATGCCCGAACCAGGACTCGAACCCAGGATGCTCAGATCACGGGGAAGATGCGCTACCTCTATGCCAGGAAACCGACTCATTCCAAACTTCTCCCGTGTAATGTTTTATGTATTGGTTGCGTTGTCAAATAACGGTTCTTTCATCTGTTGGAGCCGCACTCCTATCAATAATTCGGATGTTACTCATTCACAAAATTGTCCATTCGGATTTAATCTGCTGACATTTTCATCTCGATCAATACAACTCTGCATGTCTAATTTTTAGATTTTCTATGTATTCACATGGAGAATATTGGGTCTGCATTGTTCCATATTTGTCTATATAAATGAGATTAGTTTTAAAGTTTATATAAAACTTTTGTACAAAGGACTTCTCCAATTGCTTTATTTTTATTAGTGCAGTTACTCACACTATTGGAATCGAAAATTGACTATTTAATTTGAAAAAAATATTTCGTACAAATCTTCTTAACCATAAAATCTTTGGTACCATATCTAATTCATTCTATTAGCGTCTTCAAGCGTAAGATCACAATTCCTTTTTGTGAGTCTGTAAAATTTAATACTTGCCTTTATCATAATCCGATGATATTAATAATTTGTATCTTTTTTTTAAGATATAAAATATCATTAGCTTGAAAAGTAATATCATCCAGTCTTTTCTTGACACTGAATTGCAATTATTTTTGAAAATAAATGCAGTCCAGTTATGCATGAAAATACTCGTATCTTAGCTAAACTTGTCGGTTGTGTTAGATTATATATACTTTGTAAAATTTGCCTTTTGATTTGTTTTCAAGCTTGAACTTGAATATCTTTTCCATTTTTAAGTGATCATAAAAAAATTGTCAGCTTTGTGAATTGTCTAATCCATTATTCCCTACATGTATTGAAAATTATGAATAAAATTAGAACTTGAGTATAAAACACTAGCATTAATTCTTGCAGATATTGATAACAGCTTCTAATGCTGTACAATACAAGATAATATAATCTTTAGAAAATTAATAATTTCGAGATAAATTAGCAAATATGAGTGTCCGTGTTATTTCTATAATATGGTTGTATTAGCCCAAGAAATAGTATAAAGCAAGTACTCTTTCTATTCTGTAGCTATTAATTGCCTCTAAATGAACCTCTAAGAAATATACAATTAAGAGAAGTCGTCTCGCTGCAACATTAGCAAAACGTCAATTTTTAAGGATGAAAAGACTTATTTAAACTGGACAGAAATCCAGACATTGCAAAAAGTGCTTGATTTGAAATAGAATTATCTGTTTTTTTCACTTACGGGTACTTCATTTTCATAGTTTACCTTTTAAGCCCTAATGAGGAGTAGAAATGTGATATAATTCCTTATTTGATGAATAAATTCTTTTACACGAGTTATCATAGAACCACTTTTATTTAGATTTAAAAGCCCAATGATCCCAGAAATCGGTTTGAACAGGTTGATGACTTAGTCAAGACTTTTGAGATGAGTATTTAAAACTGTTCATTATAACTGAAGCAAAATTATAAATTTTTTCTCAACTCTTATTTATACATTCTTTTATAACAGATTTTCTGACTTATTTCACTTTACTCATAGATCAAATAAAAATAATGGAGCTGTTAACAACTAAGCTAGATGTTTAAACATATATATGCATTTTTAGGCTAAATTTGTAGTATCTAATTTCTTTAGTCTATATAAAATTGGATGTATTCGTGATCTTTTGTAAATCCAAGTTGAAATGGAATATGAAATTTCAACTTCCTTTCCTATAAGACGGCAAAATGCTTTGTCTGATATTATATTGTCTTTGTCTGCTTTCGATAATGTGTAGCTTAGTAATGCGTTTCAATCTTAATCTGTGAAGTATTGTTAATTTGTTTTGTATCTTCATTTGTGCATTAAATATTAATCGTTGATGTTTATTTAGTAATAAACTTTTGTAAATGTAAATCATCTCTTTTCTGGTAGCTCCTATTTCTTAAATTGTCCCACAAATAGCATTTTTAACTAAGTTATGCACCCGTTTTAAAAGAACTAATGTCTAAACCTATGAGTTTTACATTGCCTTATTGAATTTTTGAAACTATGAATAACGATACTTTCTCAATAGCCTTTTCCCATTCAAATTCTAATGGCTTTCGTAATCTGATTCAGAACAGTAACATGTTTAAAGCCGAGAAGGCAAATGATTGATACCTGGTGCTAAAGTAGAGAAGTGGTGCATATAATAACAAAAAAAAATCGTCGAAAGTTTATAAAATAATGGATATTGAAAATTTAAAGCAAGTTTTCCAAAAAAAGACTAAAATATTAGATGTCTAAAATAGGACATAGTATTAAGGTTAACATTCGTATCAAGCAATGTTAAATAACATTTTTTGCGGGTTCGTTACATTCTTGGATATGATACTGTTAGCTCAAAGTTAGAGGCATTTTTTACCTTTTATTGTATTTTTTCTCGTGCAAAACAGTACCTTCGCTTAGTAATATCGGAATTTAACAGAACTGAAGTTAAAAATAGTTTAGTAATCCTTATTTGGATCAAAATTTAATTTTAATCAAATTTTAATATTCTTGAAATGTGGCTGATTTTTTAATATCTTCATCAAATTGTTTAAAAGGAATATTTTTTCTTTTAATATATAAATTTTAAATTAATCTATTCCATTTATCGAGATGTTTATCCCATTCATCCGAGAGATTCAATTGGAAGTTCAAAATAGTCGTATCTGATTTTCGGGCCAGACGATAAATTTCTGCAAATATTTCTGTTGTATTTTCTACCCCATTCTATCTTTCACCTGAAAATACTCAAGGCCGCGATGGCCTGGTGATAAGGTATCGGCTCATTAGCCATAGGGTTTCGGGTTCAAGAACCGATTCCACCGAAGAACCGTCGTGTAAGGGGATCAGTTGCATGTTCAATCTATCATGACCAAACGTCTTCCTGCTAGTGGGATGTGACGTGGATAGGGGGCGCCAGCTCAGGTGTCCTCGTCATCTGACCGAGGTTCAAAATTAGTAAGTCCATCACAAAATAGCCCTAGTGTTTCATTACGAGACTCGAACCCTTTGCACTCCGAAAAATATTAGATGCAAAGTTATTCACCTAATACAAAGATTTGTTTATTGCTATGAAAAGTATATATATCTTTTAAGATTAATTTTTCAAATAAATTCGACATCTCTTAGCCATTATGTCGGCGTTCTTAACAATTAAATTTGAAAAATAAATAAAACGTCAATGATACACAATCCTGAATGGCGAGTCAGAGGCACCACCGGAGTGCAAATGGTTAATATAACTAAACTAAATCTGAAAATTCTTTAGATTCTACGAGTAAATTTCGTTCTTGAAAACATATAGTAAATGTTTCACTTTGCCAGGGCTTGCATTAATTTAATCTATTTCAAATGAAAACAAGCAGACTCAAATTTTGCTTGTATAAATTAAGCAGTTTTTAGTTATGGTGCACTAAACTCGATATTTTGTACCAAAAAACGCTGTAAAACAACCTTTGGACTATCAAATATTTCGAAAGCTTGAGCGTCGAGTGAATATTAGTTTATACTTGCTTAAATCATTTGAAGAGTAATATTGTTGAACTAATTTACCATTCTGCTGGCAATATTACTTATTGCAAGGATTGAGGTATTTGTATAGGTTTGAAAGGCGATTTCCTCTTCAGTGGAATTAAGATATGGTTAATCTAAAAGTTTAATTTCATTTAGAAGACTAATACTTGCAATGATTCTAATGGCTTACAGCGATAGAAATGCTCATTTTCTCATATCTTGGTTTTCAGAACCAGTAATTGTACTCATAAACTCTGAATTGTAGCATTTTCTAATTAAGAACACAGCTGCTAGACTAAATTTGATTGGATTTGAGCTAGCAAACCCTATTTCGAAAGCCATATTCTTCGACCCGCCTGAAGACAAACGAACTTAAACCACTTTTACTGAATGACAGAACCGCCTCTATATCAACACTGGCGGGAATTGGGGTTGATCCTTTATGATCATCACCGGGCACCGTATACCCCTTCCCGTAGGAAGAACGTCCCGTCATCGATGGGAGGAGCCTACTCCCACCTATTAGTGTACCCTCCAGGGTGAAAGATATAACCACCATGCCAGAAGCATCTCATTTCGAGGTGTCCCCTCGGGAGATAACGGTATTTCAAAAGAAGGGTTAAACTGAATAGAGTTCGTGCATAATTTAGCCAACCCGAAAGGGATTGAAATATGGGATGAAAAAAAATTGTAGTACGGTTCTCTAATAAAGGGAATAGACAATTAATCAAAATATTCAACTTCCTAATAACTATGATATTGAAAGCTTTTCGGCAGCTACAATATCTTAAAACATTGTTAGAAAATCATTTTACATCGTTATATTAATTATACAGCATATATAAATGTAATAAATTATAAAATTTGAATGTTTACGCATAATCTAATTTCTGAGATTAAACTCTTGATTCATTTGCTGCAGAATTCAAATTGAATGTATTTTCTTCGACAGTAATCAAAATATTAAATACGGGAGATCATTGAAAGAATGGAGACACCTTTGAATAAAAATGACAATTTTATAAATGCGCTTAGTAAGCATTAAAATATAATAATAAACAAGTTTTTTTAATGAATAGCAATATATATATATATTCTAATTGTATGCTTTAGCTTAATTGAAATTCTTTAACTCTTGGATTTTTTTTCGAAGACGTAAAATGTTGAACCTCTAAAGTTTTCAAAGAGGCCAAATTCTAGGAACTTGTCTAGATGGAGCAAGTGTGATCGAAACATCCCAGCTTTCAGGCGTTTCAAGAGGTACGGTGTCGTAAGTCATGACAGTATGCACACAGAGTGGCGACGAGCTTGGAAAAGCAAAATAGTGGGTGGAAAGAGAAGATCAGGGAAAGAGACCAACCGGTATTGAAGCGGATTGTAATGTCTAGAAAGCGAAAAACTGCAGCAAAAGTGACAGCAGAGATCAATGCCCAACAGGATTTTCCAGAGTCAATGATTACAGTTAGAAGGCATCTTTATAAATAGAAAGTTTATGGTTGAGTAGCAATTCCCAAACCCCTTCTCACGGATATTAATGGTAAACATCGTCTACAGTGGTGTCACACTCACAAAATCTGGTCGATTGAAAAATGGAAGAAACGAATATGGTCTGACGAGTCATATTTTGCACTTTTCCGTACAAAAGGATGGTTGCACTTTTAGAGAACATCTCCCAAGCATATGATAGTGATTGCCTACTTCCAACTGTCAAGCATGGAGGTGAATCTGTCATGATATGTGCAGATTATATTTCTGGTTGATTGAAAAAGGAAAATGTGGTCTGACGAGTCATATCAAGCATGGGGGTGAATCTGTCATAATATGGACATGATATGTGCAGATTATATTTCTGTTCAATTGAAAAATAGAAGAAACTAATATGGTTTGAGTCACATTTCGCACTTTTCCCTACAACAGGATGGTTGAACGTTTAGAGAACACCTCCACAAGCATATGAACGTGATTGCCTACTTCCAACTGTCAAGCATGGAGGTGAGTCTGTCATGATATGGGCAGATTATATTTCTGGTAAAAAAAAAGGGAAAAAGGAAAATATGGTCTGACAAGCCATATTAAGC
>JAOUZG010050968.1:6907505-6918121 GCA_026289955.1 Argiope argentata | reverse complement strand
AAAAAAAAGGGAAAAAGGAAAATATGGTCTGACAAGCCATATTAAGCATGGAGGTGGATCCGTCACGATATGGACATATTCCGATATGGGAATGATATGTGCAGAATATATTTCTGGTCGATTGAAAAATGGAAGAAACTAATATGGTCTGACGAGTCATATTTTGCACTTTTCTCTGCAACAGGGTGGTTGCATGTTTAGAGAACACTTGCACAAGCATATGATCGTGATTCCCTACTTCCAACTGCCAAGCATGGAGATAAATCTGTCATTATATGGGCAGCCATGTCGGGATTTGCTGCTAGACCAATCGTAACCCTGAAAAGAAGGGTCACTGGGGAGAAGTGAAGAGAAATTTTAACAGACCAGGTTCATCCTATGATGCAAACTTTTGTTTCCTGCAAGAGATGGAATTTTTCAGGATGATAATGCTCATATCCATACCGTTGGACTTGCCCAATCACGTTTTGATGAACACGAGGATGAAGTTAAACAAACTCTTTGACCAATCTCCGATATCAATATAATTGAGCCGTTATGTTCTACTTTAGTGTTCAATACGAAATCGATATCCTCCACCGGCATCTCCTCCAGAATTTTCACAATATTTCCAAGAAAAATGGTACTATGTTCCTCTAAATACTATTAATACTTGTATTAATCGATTCCTAAATGAATCCAAGCTATATTACATGCCAAAAATGGTTCTATAACATATTAATAAGGATTCTTTATAAATCTAAGGTGTTTCCGTTATTTTGATAACCCCCTGTATATATAATGCGTATGAGAATTGTGTGCAATAATGTGTGTGTTGTAATTTCTAAGACATATTTTAAGTATAATTTCTAATTTCTTCGATCTCAGTTTCACTGTAAATTTAAACTCTGAACTGCTCGGTCTATTAATTTTTCTCATATAATTAAAGCATTGAGTGGGCAAAATTCTTTCTAAAACTATATAAATTTAAAATACTTTCTCCCAGTCTCCCTTTCCTGTTTTCTGACTCTTTAATGTATTTTCTCTGTTCTCATTACTGCACTTGTCGTGATTTATAGTTTAAAAGAATCTTGATAATTCAGAAAATTTAATCATATCTTTAAAATTATGAAGAATAAAATTTATTAGACTTCTGCGACTGTTTAAAACAATGATATTCTACACACAAAAAAAATCTTGTTTCTTATGATATTATATACGACTTTATAATATATATTTCCATACGACTTTTGTCTTCATCGTCAGAATTTTTTCAAAAATTTATTTTACCTATTCAATACATTAAAAAAACTTTTTATGAGAACTTTTATTCATTAGTTTTATTTTCATTACATTTTTTTATTTTACTTACATTCCAGTTTTTAGTTCTAAATGTATTCACCAAATAATCACTGAAGGTTACAACGTATTGCTAAGACTAGATCGTGTCAGTCTGACAATTTTCTGACACTGTTAAAAATACGCAAAATAAAGACAAAAAAAAAGACAGTGTTCAATACAGTGTCTTTTTTCTCTCTTCTTTCAGCCAGTGTACCAGATTGAAGCACAGAAGATCTTATCACTTTATTTTTCCGCAAACACTGCTTGTTTTTTCCCTTCCCTTTTCTCATCTCCCGAAGATATCCATCATGTGTTGGACGAGTGTCGGCTATGGAACGCTGATGTGAGCCCTCCCAGTAGGTCAGCTTTAGTCCGTGCTTCCGGCAGACGTGCGGTGCGCTATGCTCCCCGGTGAATTAATCGACAGTTGGGTTAGGCTTCACTGACCTAGTCTAGGGTAGTCTGTATTATCTCCGGAGGCAATTCGTTAAGAACGGGGATTGTGACAGGGATAGTGAAGCGATCCCTGTATCTGCTGCACAAGATACATGAGATGAAAAATCTATTTTTAAACCTGTTTAAATTGCCTTTTATGAAACATATAAATGCTTATCCCTTTTCTTGATTGGGCAATTATAAGTTTATAATAGCGCATAATAAATATAGCAAGGCATGAAAGTTTACGTTTTTATCATGTCAGAACATGATGTTGTTTTTAGGATGAGAGTTTTGACGTCGACAAAAGTCCTTGGGCAAAAAAGAATTTTTTTATCTGCACGAGTATCTAAAAAAATCAGCTTTTAATAACCTGCTGCCATTGCGTTTACAAAAACTCTGATTAAAAAAAAGTTAATTACTACAGCAAATGAAACCTAGAAATACGTAATTTTGAGCACGTGATTATATGAAATGAAATAAATAGGAAATGTGATATTTTTGTAAACAAGTAATTCGAGACAAAGTTTTTTGGATCATTTGCAATACTTATGTGATTAAATCAATGAAACAATTAAAATTAATAAAAATATAATTTAATTTGCACGAGAACGTCGTACTTGGCCGTTCAAGAAATTGTTCTGACACGATGCATTGAAATATGCTTAACAACCTATAACCTATATTCATCAATTGATATCAATCAATATAAATATATATTAATTAGTAACCATAATTTATATCATAATTTATTATTACTTGCTTATAAATTAGTAAAAAGGAAAAATTTGTATACTAAATTTTCTGTTTGGCTTTTTTTTAAAACTATCAGTTAAAATTTTGATTCAATATCTTTAAAGAATCTCATTTTAGAAAATTTTTCATTTTGAAATTTCTTTATTCGGCATTTAGAAATATTATTATTACCAATTTAAAATGCTAGAATTGTCGTCATTTCTTTTTATAAAATCCCGTATTTTGCATCGTTGAGTTTTCCTCCGTTAAAAATATGAGGGACTCTAATGAATGTTAAACACTCACAGGTACATATATTTTTCTGCTTTATTCAATTTCACTTTAACATTTAATATTTTTATAATAAAATTGAATTTCGTTTTCATTCCATTTTATATTAGGAAGAATAATAAAAGGTTTTGAAAAATTGATTTTTCTTTAAAGGTTTTAAAAATTTCATTTAAGAATCATTATTGAATTTAAAATACATATATTTTAAAGTTACTTATCTTTTTTTCCTTGTCTTTTTTCATTTTCAATTTCCAATTTTCCTTGCCCTCTTTAAATTTTCAAAAGTAAAACTAAAAGGCTGAATTATATATGCATTTACTTATTATAATTTTCATTTTAAATCGGCTCATCGAGAGATATTTTTTGAATTTAATTTAAGCAGATGATATCTTTTGCAATATGGTAATAAGATATAGATTAAAATATTGGACTTTTCAGTGGAGTTTATACAGTAACACGCATTGCTTTTTTTTCTATCTCTTTTACAAAGCAGCATTACAAATAAATGATGGGATCAGAAAATTTCAAATATATTAAAGCAGATGAAAAAATAATCTTCGGAATCAAATAATTTTTTTAGGTATAATAGATTAATTTACTAAATTTTTTCATTTCATGTTTCAATTATTTATGCCAAATTTAAACAGAAAGGCATATATGTAACGTCCTATGTCATTAATATATATTTGTCATTTTATCGAAAACATATTTGTCAGAATCTACACAAAATTAAGCTTAGGAAAAATTGAATTAACAGCCGGTTATTATCAATATGCAACATTTTGTGATTATTTACATCAATCTGAAAGTAAACGTAACTACCCAAAGCAATAGTTTTGAATAAATAAAATGATTTGGTGAATTTGAACATACAACATTTTGATATAAAACTGATACTATGTGAAAATGGGAATAATTTTTTAACTATTTAAGATTAGTTTTTATACTACTAAATTTTTAATTTTTATTACATTTTTTATCGTTGTATATTGGGAATGGCATTTTTTCCAGATATCGAGATTTTTTTGGCATTCCTCGACAATCAAAAGAAAAAAAAACCCAAAATATTTTAAGAAAATGCCATGTATGCATTTATTAAAAAAAGTCACCTATCTATTTCTTTCGTGAAATAAAATTTCATATCTGTTTTTCAGTTATTAAAGCATATTTTTTTCTTTCTGAGATTGCC
This sequence comes from Argiope argentata, assembly GCA_026289955.1. Taxonomy (NCBI): domain Eukaryota; kingdom Metazoa; phylum Arthropoda; class Arachnida; order Araneae; family Araneidae; genus Argiope; species Argiope argentata. The sequence continues at coordinate 6,914,151 of JAOUZG010050968.1, read as the reverse complement.
TAATATCTATAGATGATTATTAAGAAATTATCTTCGAAATTTGAAAGTTTTATTTAATATTAAACTCGGATTTCATTTTAATATGAATTTAATCACGTCCTGATATTGATTTTACAGCCGAGTAACAATATATATTTTATTAATTTTCCCAGAACAGTCTGGAAATGAGGCATGTCTCTAAAAAAATCTGGAAAATGTTTATTATGATTAATTGCTTAACAAACCCCTTTGCGTGACGTTTTCTTCGATTTTAGACAGAGTAAGAAAATAGATGACTTTAAGAATAATTTGGATTTTCTATAAAGAATTTTAAAATTTCATTCAAGAACTACTATAATATTCAAAATATCCTTCTTCCTTTAAACACGATAGAATATTTTCTTTTCTTTTAAAATATCGAGAGAAAATTTCTAAATATTCCCTCTTTAATATCGGCTTGTTTATCGTCTTTGCTATATCTGCATTAAGAAAGAAGAATTGTGTATCCTAGAAACGAAACTCAGGGAAATATAAATTCAATAAAAGTATTTATAAAACATATTATTTTTCAATAATTTCGCTGAAAAGTTTGTCATGTTATTATTTGGAAAAAGACAAATAGTTTCTTTACAAAATTAATTGTTAGGATAATTTAAAGTTAAAAACTGAAAACATTCATAATGCTATTCAAATTATTTAAAACGGGTTAAATCCGTATCTTTATAATGAATAGTTCTTGAAAAAGAGAGAATTTTCTAAATATATATTTAATCATATTCTTCGTAATATTGCGATTAAACTATATGAAGTCGTTTTCAAATATGTTGTATAAAGAATGTTGAACCAATTCTTCCTCATTTGGAAAATACCTTCAGTATATTCCGACCAGAAACAACTTAACGAGATGGTGAACACTATTAGGTACGTTTGTGAATTATTTATTGAAGGCTATAAAAAATTTTACGCATATCTGTTAAATACATCAAATTTATTTAAAAACTTTTTAAGATGATATACAAATGTATTAAAAATTATATATATATATATACACTGAAGTGACAAAAGTCATGGGATGATCGTGTCGGTCCTCCTTTTGCCTGGCGAAGTGCAACAACTCGACATGGAGTCCACAAGTCGTTGGAAGTCCTCTGCAGGAATATTGAGCCATGCTGTCTGTATAGACGTCTATAATTGTGAAAGTGTGGATGGTGCAGGAGTTTGGCACGAAAGGACCTTTCGATGATGTCCCATAAATGCTCTATGGGATTGACTTTTAATTATCTTAAAATTCTCGAAATACACAATGCATTTTTGATTCTTAACTGAAACTTTTATTACCAATTTTATTTAATTTCCTCAAAAATTAAGACACTTGAAACATTTCAAATGTATCTTAATCTAATTAAATATTTTGAGCAAAATAATTTTGATGTATTGTTTTTCCTCTTAACCCTTCAAATATTTATTTTATCGATCAATACATTTTATAACTCTATTTTAGTTGAATATAAACATATATTTTTTGGATGGAACTATGAAAATAAAAGTCATTTTTCTTCCATCCTTGCTTATTTCAAAATCCACTGTATCCTTAATATCAGAAAAGGTGAAGGAGTGAAGTTTAAGAAATATACTATTTGCAATCGTAATATTGCAGATTTTTTAAAATTTTTAATTTGTATTTCAAATCTTTTACATAATTATTTCCCCGTCACGCTCCAATGATATAGAAATTCTTCTGAAAACTATAATATATGTACCATCCAGAAAATAAGTTCCCTAAGTAATTTCAATGGAAATACCACCTGTTTTATTTCGCTGCATTTTGAGCTCTTTCGCTTGCTTGGAGGAACAAACTTTCCGCTTATTCTAAGCAATGCATAAATTTCCTTTTTTTCGATGCCAAAACTTTGTATGGACTTTAAAAATTCGAAGGCTTAAACAATTCATAGGCAGAAAACATCTCTAATTTAGCTCATGCTTTCTTTGCTTGTACGCGAGAATTCATTCGAACGTACACACAAAAATTCACCTTCTTCTAAAATAGTTTAGAATTTTTGTCTCCCACTTTGTTGTCCCTTCATTAGTGTCCTTTCTTTATTCTGTTTTAAATTCCTTGATGGATGAGCTCGGAATTTTCGTCAGTTTATTAATAAATCTTTGAAGTAATGATTTATTTGGTAGAAGTTCTGAATAATTTCTCTTTGTCTTGAATTAAATTGTATTGGTTTTATTGAAAGTTTTTATGTAGAGAGTTTGTTAAATATGTACTTTAATAATGACCTAATCAAAATCTGAATTGAAATGTATATTACAAAGCTGAAGATATTTCTACTTATACAACTATTGACAGCATTCCTATATATACACTACAAAAAGACTAATAATTGAATTAGTTTAGTCAAATTTCAGATAACTTTCATTGATTCATTTAATATTTCAGTTATTTAGCCTTATATTCTTATAATCACTTAACCTTATATTATAATCACTAAAGCCAAAATAGCTAATATATTTATTTTTGAAGCGCGTCAAAAATGATGTAATTACGACCAATTACGAATTGGGAATGATTAATTTATTTGTCATTTGCCATTATTCAATTACCTAATTTAGTTTGTAGAGAACTATTTTTAAGAATATCCTCTTCTTCGCTGAGACGTTGGTAATGCCAAATTATTTTTAATCTCAAAAATATTATTTTTGAAGAAATGCAATAGGTATGTACTGAAATTAATTCAAGAAACATGTTTGTTGCTAAACTGTTCAATAATCAAAGCAAGTCGTTTTTGAAAACTTCAATAAAAATATTTCATATTAATAGTATTTTCATACCTTTAAAATTAATTAACTGTCTTAAAATCATTAAACTGACATTATTAAACCTTTGAGTAAAGATATGAAAGAAACATATACATTATTTTTGAAATATGTAAAAATATTTTTTTGCATTTCTATTCCATTTGAAATTGTGTCAATATTGTTTGATGGTCATGTACATCTGTTTTTTTAAGGTATACCCATGTAAGATTAGTAATAGGGAGTGAAGAAAGTATTGTAGGACCAGGTCAGGAGAGCGTGAAGGCCATTCTTCAAAACAGTCATATCCGATTATTTGCTGTTGCAATCCCCCCCCACCAGAAATGGCTTTACTTTTGGTGTCATGTGTGGAAGAGCTCGTTATATTGGAACCATATGTTCCACAGTTGAAGCAGTAAATCGGGAATTATGCTCTTCAAAGCTCTAAATATCGTTCTTTAAGTAATATTTGAAAAGGTATTGGCATACGGATTAGGGTCTAATTCGATTAGAATTTTCCAAACCAGTTTTTTGAGAGATCACAATCAGTTTTCAGTGATTTCTCTTGTACTGTTGTTTAGAGAGGGTAAGGTTAATACATTTGCAGGCTGGATTTTTCGTGTTACTTTACATGATATGTTTGATGCAAGTACATTTGTAGCAAAGATCATCATAGGAATTTAAACATTGTGAAAATAATACTGTGAAAGAGACAATCCCCACGGAAATTTTACATGTATTACTAATTTCACCTTGAGACCACATTCGCCACAAAGCCTCAGCCATCTCGCGATGTCCATTTTTGAAAATTGTTTCTTAATGATAAATCTCATTATAAAATCCTGCTAAGCTTTATGATTTTTTTTTACTGTATCCAGTGAACAATTATGATTTCCATATATATTTGCATGGATTTCAAATTTCGTACAATGCGCTGAATTGGTTTGTCCCAAACAATATTTTTCAGGATCTGCATATTGCCCACTCTGTTAGTAAAGACCATCAATAAAAAGGGTTTTTAAGCCTCAGTCATCTGTATTGCAATTACGCGCGATAGCTAAATACAGGCTAGCTTTTCAGCCAATAGAAAATGTTTTCCTCTTTCGTGCTCGTTTCATGATTTCACAGTTAAGGAAATATAGAATAATCAGAAGTGCATTCTGTTCTTAGTATTAAATCAAAGCGATTCAGCACACAAAGCATCTCTTTATGCTGAATCGATAACACTCCATAACAATGCAACTGACATTCCCCCCTCTCCACATTGTACCGTTTTCGAAGTAGGAACAGATGGTACTTACAGGTAGCATTGTAAGTAATCTCATCGCGTAGCGCATAACCGTTTTACTACAACTAAGCAAAACTTTCTCGTTCAGAACTGCCGACCTGAAGTTAAAGGGTGTAAGAGATTTAATTGACAGAGTGCCTTTTTATTCAATTCCTACTATTAGCTCACATTGTTCTTATATATAATCTCCAAATTTTCAATCGCTAATAAAATACTATTTATTCATCTTCTCGAGTTCAAGTAAATTATTGTTAAGTTTGTAGTGGATAACATTTGATGTTAATACAGTTCTTTCAAATATTAATTCATTAATTTTCATTAATTAATTAAAAGCTAACTTTCTAGCCAAAAATCTTCATTTCCTCACTTCCAAATACGTAATGAATTTAGTTTGTTTCCCCCCCCCATGCTAATGAGGTTAGGCTTAACATGTTTTCGGCCGATTATTTCAAAGGATTCTGTTTATTTTCAAAATGTTTTATAGATTTAAAACTAAACAGCGCTAATTAATCGATTTTTCGGATTCATTTTGAAGTACTTTCGAATTAAAATAAAACAGAATAAAGAAAATTAAAAATTTCTCATCTGTATTGCGTTATTCCAACTGGCGTAGAAAATTCAGGCATTTTGAGTTTCCTTAATTGGCGTTGAATCCTCAATTGCCGTTGAAAATTCAACGCTAGTATAATTCTTTGATCAATTATTTATAGTAATTGTAAATATTAGGTCGTGATAGCCTGGCTAGTAGGGGGGTTAGATTCGCATTCCGCATGTGTGTGTGTAGTGGACGTTAAATAGGTCGTGGTAGCAAAGTCCTCCATGTCGAGAGTAATACCACTGGAGGTACTGGGTCAGAGGTGATCGTTCTCTGTTACAGATATAAATTATGATCTGTGGGTGAATGAATAAAAGGTATGAATGAACTTTACCCCGTAAAAGGGATTGTGACGTGTGTAGCTAGAAATCAGATATCTGGCCTCGGACGCTCAGAGGTCCATAGCCTCAGAAGCTACTGCACCACTCCTTCCGCTGTAAAGCGGAACACGAGAACAACAGTTGTAATTATTTAATAAAAAATAACTAAAATAAAATTTTTCTTTTTTTTACCTTAGTAGGAAGACTTAATATGGTTAGTCTTAGTAATGGTTAGTCATGATTTTTTTTAATACATTACTTGTTGTTTGGTTTTTCAGCGAGGGTTTTGGTTACTGAACTGATGGACCTAGAGGGTAATCATGATCCATTACGCATTATATATCATGATTAATTTTTATTAGTAATTACTGTGTAATTTATAAAATGTTATCTGTATATATGAAATTGTGTAATGTAAATACTACTGCATAATTTATAAAAAAATATATGTGTATATGATAATGTGTAATGTTTGAATTACTGCGCAATTTATAAAAATTTATCTGCGTATTTGATACAGCATACATGATACTATGTATAAATTACTGTATAATTTATACACTACACAGCATTATGCATGAATATTTTCTTGTTGATATATCCCAATTTTCATTAAACTATCTCAAACAATCTTCCGGAAAGGCTTAAAAAAACAATTTTTTAAAAATTTCTGGCACCAGGGTGTAATAACTTCGTGCTGCTTTCAATTATTCAAATTCCGAGAAGACGTAATTACTGGAATTATAATTACACTTCTCCTTCATAATACATCTCAATTAACCAATCCAAGAAAAAAAAAGGAAAATATAAAATATTCAGCCTTAAATTTTATTCGTTTCTTTCACAGAAACAAAAATTGCCATCGCAGCGGTGCAGTAAATGGCTATTCAAAATTAAATGGAACTTTGATAAGTGAGGTCTGTGCTCATTTTATAAAAGAAGACTTTTTATTTAATCGACTTTTTTTTCAAGATGGGTTCAAGTTCAGTTTCTTAGTATGTAAGAGCGAAAAAAAAGTAATGATTCGAAAAAATCGTGAGTTGTCTGTGTGAAAACAATGCACGCGACATCGCGTGGTACTCTTGGAAATGAAGGCTCGTCTCGTGTCTGATGACACTGATATTTGTCAATATACAGCTATAGAATATGGCTGTGTAAAAGTAGTGCTTTACAGACAAAAGTCTGCTTTACGTCATGTAATATAGTTTATAGAAAATCAATTAATCAATGAGGTTGAATTTTAATATCTTAAAACAGAGCATGAGAAGTATAAAATATGAAATAAAATATACCTTTTTTTAAGTCAATTAAAACTTATTTAAGGGACAGAAAAAAGGAAAGGGCTAATTTTGTTGTAATTTTGGGTTCAAATTTCTATAAACATTTAAGGAACAGAAGAAAAGAAATGGCTAATTTTGTAGTAATTTTGGGTTCAAATTTCTATAGCATTATTTTTATGGAAAGTATTTTTCTTCGAGTGACTTATGGATGTATTATTTTCAATTGATATACGAATGTATTATTATACATAAAGATGTGTTTTGCTACATATGAATAAATTATTTTCAATTGATATACGAATGTATTATTATACATAAGGATATGTTTTGCAACATATGATATATTATTTTCAATTGATATACGAATGTATTATTATACATAAGG
>JAOUZG010050968.1:6868969-6907495 GCA_026289955.1 Argiope argentata | reverse complement strand
ATGTATTATTATACATAAGGATATGTTTTGCTACATATGGATATATTTTTTTCAATTGATATACGAATGTATTATCATACATAAGGATATGTTTTGCTGCATATGGGTATATTATTTTCAATTGATATGCGAATGTATTATTACTATTTATAAAGAAATGTTTTGCTACATATGGATATATTATTTTCAATTGATATACGAACGTATAATTATACATAAGGATATGTTTTGCTACATACGGATTTATTATTTTCAATGGATATTTTCGAACTAGAAATGAAGGTTTTTTAAGAGCCTAAACATATAATCACTAACTGAGCAATGTGCAAGGGAAGTGTTTAGAGAAGAAAGATTATAGTTATAATCAAAAAATAAAATGCACTTCCCGTATTTTCAACAATTTTTGTTCTAAAAAGGAAGAATAAATTCTTACCATTTAAAAATTCGTAATTTCATAGCTTGGAAGGCAATTCTGAATTTTCCAAATTTCCATTCAACTTAAGAATTTAACGCTTGACCTTCTCACATAGGCCGCGGTAGTCTAGTGGTAACGTCTCGGCTCGTGATCCGTAGGGTTTCAGGTTTGGGACTGATTCCACCGAAGAACCTTCGAGTAAGGAGGTCTGTTGCACGTTAAATCGTCAGGGCTAAACATCATCGCACTGATGTGGTATGGAGAGGGGATGCCAGCTCAGATATCATCCTCGTTATCAGACCATGGTTTAAAATTACGAGATCCATCCCAAAATCGTGTTTTCGCCCGATCATCAACCTCGTCATGTGAATATGGTTCAGTATTTAGAATTCAATCGCACAATAGTCCCTTTATTGCTTTAAAACAAGATGTAAGCTAACGTAAGCACTTCATACTAAAATATATTAACATTATTTTTATTCCATAAGTATGTACTTAGAATATTTTTCTGCTTATGGGTTTCATATATAGTTGCAATATTTTTCATATCATATCATATGTAATGTAAAGCTTTTTATAAATTTTGTATTTCATATGTGGATATTTCAAAATTTTTTTGTTCGCGTTTGATGTATAATAATACAGAATGCAACGATTTATTCAATGCTGAATGTCGCATATAACGCAATGATTGCTTCTATATTTCATATCAAACCATGTAATGCCACTCTATACGATTTGTATTATACAAACAGCGCAATATTATTCGTTTTATTTTCTTCACGTATTTTCAATTTCTATTGTATTTCAAACATGACGCCTTATTTTTTCAATATAATCTTGTCGTTACATTTTTTTTGAATTCGATATAGTGCAATTTTTCTATTTTCATTTTCATGTTTTGTAGCGATATATTTGTTGTTGTTGTTGTTTCTAATGGCACTTGCCTATGGACAAGCTCGCTGCTGGACCCAGCAGCAGATTTTAAGCCGAGTGAAGCGTCTCTTGTTTCAAGTAGCGCCAACTCGGGCCAAGAGTACGACTTTTGCTACACACTCATCTCATTCGCTTGCACAACCCCTTTTTACAGGGGGGCACTTTCACACATCTCACAGATAGCACACAGAATAACAACCATGCTCGAACCAGGACTCGAACCCGGGACCTCCTGAACACGAGGCAGACGCGCTACCTCTGTGCCAGCAAGCCGGCTAGCGATATATTTAAAAACAAGTAATATAAAAAATTTTTAAGTTAATTCCTACTTTAATGAACAATTTTTTTTATTTCGGTTATTTTTTTTATTAAATAATGACAATTAATATAAATAATTTATAAAAAAATTATTGATTTTAGCAGGAATTAAACTCGCATTTTTCATCTTCAAAAATAATGATATCCTTGCATTTTAGCTATTGAGTTACTACCTATTGATTTCAATTTTCATTACAAACTACTAAAACTCAATTCAAAGTAATAAAAATTAATTTAATTTAATTATGGAATTAATATTTTAAAAATCTGGATTAACATCGTGTCATCCCCTACAAGTTTACAAAAATGTATTTGAATTTAAGTGGATAAATAAAAAGTATTTTATTAGCGATTGAAAATTTGAACAAGGTATATATATATATATATATATATATAGGGAGAGTGTGAACTAAATGTAGAAATTGAAAAAATAAAGCTCCTTTGGATCAATAACAATGTGGGATGGGGTCACAAGAGTTAAAGGGATGGACATCTGGTGCAATGATATCTTTTTCCTTTTAAAAAAGTTTTCATTACTTAAATCTTTTTTAAAAAATGTCATAATAACAGTTTTTAAAAGCTACTTTTTTAATCTGTTAAAAACTATTTTTTTATTTTAATGAATTTTTGCTTTTTTTATTAATTCACTTAAAATCCTTTTTTTTTTTTCAAATGCTACACCGATTCGCAACCTTTACATAAAATCGAATTAAATTAAATTAAACTAATATATTAATCGTTTTTCTTAATTTTTGAAAATATTGAAATTCCGTATTGCAACCAACATAATACAAGTCGTTAAGTTAAATACCATCGTTTAAAAATATGAAACAAATGAAGTTAATTAAGAGTTTGTAAAAACTATTGGTTGTTAACATATTTTATGAAAAAAAACCGAATTATTTGAAATAACTGAATAATGGAAAGAAACAAAAGTAGCCATGGTAACTTCCTGAAACGATACATTACATTTAAAACCAAGGTCCCGCGATGTCATTTCAGACGTCACTGATTGTGTATCTCAGTTCAAAATAGCGCTGATTTTGAAACGCATTTCAATTCATGAAGAGATTATACAATTCCCATGACTCACCGACTCTCATTCAAGTTTTTCATTAAACTTTGATTACTGGCATAACATTGTTCTTTTATCTTACCGTAGGGAAGACCGGGGACAGAAAGGAAAGGAAAGGAAAGTCCCGCCATTATAAACAAGGGCCACATTTCTCCTTCTTTATTTTTTACTTATGTCGGCGAAGGTGAACGCTACAATCTTAAAAAAATAAAAATAAAAAAAAAATAAATAAATAACAAAAGAAAACCGATTTCCTTGATTTCTTTGCCCCCCCCCCCGCTCCCATTCGTCTCGAATTTAACTTTCCGGCCTCGCTTAAATTAAATCCGGCTATTTCATGTATTCCATCACACTAAGCCTCTTCCATGGAAGCCGAAATCCCAACTGTAATCATGAGGGTCCGCAATCCATCCAGCTTGCAGCAGAAGTTTCCTCCCTGGAATCGATAAGATTTCTCCCCCATCTCCAAGACTTTTTAAATGAAGTGGTAGCTATTTGTTCAATGAATCAACAGGATATGGCACTGACTCATATCGAAAAAACATTCTTTCGGGGGGCATCGGCCCGATATGTCACTCCATCGATGACTCTATAAATAAGGGGCCCTAGTATTAAACTTCTTAATCAATATACAGATAAGGACTGCTTCAGATTTTAGGCAAATTAGTGGAATGAAATCAATTCACGTGACGTCACAGTCACGTGGAAAATGGAACTGCGCATGACATCTGCCATCCGACTGTCTTAGTGTCTGCTGTGATGACATGCCACTTATCCTCTGGCTACATGCCTAATGTATTTCAAAATTAAATTGGAGCGGCGCACTTGACGTGTGTCACAACAGTATGAATTGACTCCGTTAATTAAAACGTCCCAATCGATTAAAAATAAGAGTTTGGAAACGTATTACAAGGTGGCTTTGAGTTCTGTGCCGATCAGGAATGGTTCGAACGTGTTTCGGTTTCTCCCGATTGTTAACTTTGACACAAAAGTTACGAATTCTGGGACTTAGCGTATTTGAACTACAAGATATTATAACCTGGCATAAAAGCAGGATCTGACTAAGTCAGGGGCATACGAGGCAGTTGCCCCGGGGGGGGGCAAATTGAATAGAAATTTTACTTTATGTTTTTTTTTCTTTAATGAATGTTTTTCATTACTAAAGTATTGAAATAGAGGGGGCCCCAAAGAAGTTTTTGCCCTGGACCCCAACTAGGGTTTAGTCGGGCCCTGCATATAATAAAAATTCGTTTTGCTTCTCCAGTATCTGGTTCTATTTAGCAAATCTGTTTATTAATAAAAATTGTAAAAAGTGATTTTATAACTAACTTGCCTTAACCAGAATATTTGTAAGTAGGATACTAATCGATACTTGTTTTAACTTAGATACTTGTAAGTAGGATACAAAGTGATTGCTTGTTTTAGCCTAGATACTTGTAAGTAGGATACTAAGTGATTAATAGTTTTAACCTAGATACTTGTAAATAGGATACTAAGTGATTATTTGTTTTAACTTAGATAATTCTAAATTTAAAATAATTTATAATAAAATCGAGTTTTGTTTAGTCATATTAACGTCCCGTTGTAAAGCAACACTAAGTTTTTTTTGAACATACCTCACAATTTTGAACCTCTGTCAGATGACGTATATTAATAACGAGTCACGAGAAAAGTATCTTTACATTTTTATGCATACTTCATATCACAGCCGTACATTATAGGAGTCATATTATCAGAACTCGTGATATTCACTTCCATATATTTCTTATTTTTCTTAGCTTCAATTGTGCTCGAAATTGAAAATTTAAATCTGTTGTTTTTGTTACTAATGACACTTGCCATGAACAAGGGCGCTGACTTCCATCAGGGGGTTTAAGCCGAATGAGCGTCTCTTGTTTTTGAAGTAGCTTCAACTAGGGCCAAGACTACGACTTAGCTATTCACTCATCACATTCACTTGCACAGCCTTTTTTTACAGGGGGGCACATTCACTCAACCTACAGATAGTACATAGAAGAACAACCATGCCCTAACCAGGACACGAACCCTGGACGCCCAGAACGCGAGGAAGACGCGCTACCTCTATGGCAGGACGCCGCAAATTTAACTCTAAAATACCTTTATTCATATCTAGAAAATCAGGGTATTGATATTTTGAAGTTTAAATTGCATTTTGTTACATAACTAATTACTTACGAATTAAATTCTGTGCATCCATCGTTAGCTTAAGTGTTATTTTCATTTCTATCAAAATACCTGTGCAATATGCATAGTTTGGTTACAAGTACCAGGAAATTTCACTTAAACTGGAAATATATATATATAAACGAATAAATAGGATGATAATACATAAAATATATCAACTGATTTGCAAGAATCAAACTTGGTATTAACTGAAAAATCTTAAACTCTTGCTTGTTCAATTCCGCGCTTAACTCATTCAAGCATTAATGTTATATGCCAAGAAACAGACATTACAAGTACGAGGCGATATTGTTTAAAATACATATGTTAAAATTACTAATTACAAATAGATAAGTAAAAAAAATTGCCAAAAGTATCAATACAAATACACAGGCAGGACAAAATTAAAGATTCTGTTATTGCCTACGAATTTCAAATACATGGAAGCTGAGAAAATCCATAAAACTCCTCAAGTATAATTACATTGTCGGAATATGATGGTTCGTATTGAAGGGGTTCTATTTACTTTCAACGAATCTTAAATACGTGGAATTTTAGAAAGTCGTTCCAACTTCTTCTCATTATATTATTTGAATATGAGGGTTTGTATTATTGATAGGTTAATTTTGATTGAACTTAAGAATTCAGAAAAATTTGGAGTATGATACAATATTTGGTTAATGTATTTTTGTATTCCAAGATATCTGTAATAGAAGGAAATCATGGATTCTCCTAAAAGTTAATATTAGCAACATTCTTTTGACGTGTCATCAAATATATATAAATAAATTCTTGAAGAAATAAAAAAATATATGTAATTAGAATTAGGAATTAAATATTCCCTTTAATGATATGTTTAAAATGCAAAAGAAGGAAATATTTTCCGGTTGCTGTTGTTGAATCATTCTCAACAACATTTTGAAGTTAATAATAGACATTCTGAAAGCGATTGACAAAATAATAAAGTAACTGTCATGCCATTTATCCCTTTTTTGCAATTATAGAGCATTTTTTGCTATAAACAATTTGATATTTTCAAACTTTTGAAGTCTCAAAATCTAATGAAAAATACAGACATCCTTCTTTAGCTAGAAAGAACTTTATCATGATTTCTTTATTCATTTTTTTTCTTTCACTGGAGTTGCAAAATGATACGATCCTCAATCGAATTTTCAACAAAATAATATACAGGCCCTAGAAAAGAAACTATTTTAAGTGCTCTTTTAGGAGAATAAACAAATGTAAACGAGCTTCATCAAGTTCTCAATGAGCACTTAACTACATGAATGGTTACTAAAATGAAACGAATTAAAGAAAGCCACCATTACTAACTGTGCATTTTTTTATGTGTTGCAAAAATACATGTAAAGAAAAAAATTGCTACTTTTTGTTGTAAAGAAAGTTGAAAAAAATTAAGGATTACTGCAAAACTCCTAGAGATGCTCTGGTCATCTTCCACAATCCGATCAATAGAAATATTTTTTTTTTCAAATCATACACGATTTATTAATAACTCTAGAAAGAATACGTTATTAAAATTTTCTGTACTTCGAACTCTATAGAAAAGCGAAAGAATACGAAAAGGTTTAAAAGGAGTTAAATATTAAAAAAGAATACACTCCGGTGAATTGAATTCTGTACCAACTATTTATATGCCTGAAATTCAGAGTGATTCAGCATTGACTGTTCAAATCTGATGAAGAGATAGAGAGATCAAAAGTACACAATTTCGTACTGTCACTGTTATAGATCAAAACGCCGCATATTAAATATGTCAGTATGCTTTATAGATACAAAACTCTCGTTATTAGCTATAATATATTTTGCATTGTTTATAAATGATACATTATTGCGGTACGTTTTCATAAAATGCCACATATCGCCACGGATTTCAAATGTTGCAACAAAATATACAAAATTTGATGCATGTCGTTTTCGACATTCAGCATTTTGATATAATAGTGACGATATAGGAAATGGCTTTTGAAAATATCCAGCAGAAGGTCAAAACATAGTAGACAAGTGGAGTAAGGAAACAGTGGAAGCAATTGATATGTTAACCCTTTATATGGTATTTTTTTAAAGCCATAGCATATAAAAAGATTTTTAGTATTGAAATTATCTTTAATAAAGTCATTCATTTGCCTTATTACATAAATTAAATTAATTAATCATTAATTAAGTAACGATACAAAGTACACTATTTTGTGTAAGAAATTAAAGCAAGTTTCTATATTTCTGAAAAATTTGTCAGAACTTATGACAACTTGTAAAACTTTGTACAAAGATTGATTTATTAGGAAGGAAGCATACTTTCCTTGGACATAGAAAGGCTAAATTATGATTATTTCTTCATTATTACTTTATCATTATATTAAGGTTTCATAGTTGATGCATCTGACGCAAGATTGATATTCTACAGATATTGCCAAACTTAACAAATAGAGATACTACATTTGAATAGTTAATGCTACTGTACGTACGAATGTACACAGAATTATTAACACATCACTTAATTCATTAAACCTATACCATTTTATATTACATTCTTGAATCAGCTAACCAAAGTGGTCGTTTGCAGTGGTTGTTGTTATTGTTCTCGTGTTCCGCTTTATAACGGATGGTGGGGTACAGTAGCTTTTGAGAGTATGTAGTGGTTGCAATACGAGCGTACAGAAATTTGGTGATACAAGTGAAGTTTCTTTACTTTCCTATATCCCACTTCCTCAAAAATCAATTGAAAGATCAATTATGAATCTAACATGTGAGATTTTACTATATATTGCCAACATTAATGTAGAGAGTTTAATTTTTCGTCTGTTTTTACATTATTTGTTTTGAACATGCTGACATTTGTATTTAAAGTTTCTTAAATATGAAACTAATTCAGATTCTCTCTCCCTCCTTCAAAAATAGTTTTGCAATTATTTATGTTTGCTTACGTCAGTTAATTAATATTTCTCATTCTATTTCTCTTTCTACTTCTTTTAGAAAAAAACTATCGTGAATATACTTTCTTTGTGTTGTCCCTTTAATTAATTAACAAATATTTATCACAAAGCCAATACAACCTTTTAAAAGTTTTTGACAGTAGCATTGATGAGAATCTTTGATGAGATAAATTATCAATTTCTTCTTAGTAAACTTCCTTGCCTGAAATTTGATGTAGATCAATAACTTTTTGGGCTCAAGACTGCTTACCAGATTTTCCTATTTGAGTTAAAAGAACCCAAAGGGAGACGATTATGCACATCCCACGCACATTCCAGAAATAATTTCTCTCTTTCACTTGGGAGCATACAGAGTTCAGAGATTCTTCAAAATCCCGAAATTTAATTTTTCCAGGATTTTATACTCACAATGTTCATTTGAGTTGTTGATATAGATCATATTTAGAAAATGGTGTATATAGTTATGAAATTCTGAGTTCTACATGCTACACTTATAGAATTCTATAAGTGCTGCTGTATTTGTGATATTTTATACACTATTAGTAACGGAAAATTCTCGTAAAATGTGCATAATAAAGAAACTCCCAAAAAGATTTCTTTATTCGTGAAAATGTGAATAAAATGCAATATTCAGCTGTCTATTATTCCAGATATGAAAAAAAGATTCGAAATACGTTGAAAATGGCGAAAATATTGAATTTTTCATATAATATCTTTCAAAGACTTATAAATGAATCCATAAAAATTTCTAAATTTCTTGGAAGATATAGAAAAAACAAGATATTTTGAGGGCGCACTGGACGTACAAAATAAAGCTTTTCGATTTGTGACCTATTGTTCTAAAATTTACATTAACAGTTTCGTTTTATTATCTTTATGTAATAAAAATTCTTCAGAAAAGTTCATTGGTAATATATTTTAATTTTTGTTAAAAAATAAATGTACTAACGTGTGAAAACAAACTGTTTCATATGTAAGGAAATAGAATTTGAAATTATTTTCGTGGATTTTTTTTCAATTATTTTAGCACTACATGACATTTTGCATGCTGAAGATCTTTGTTTTCCTCCCTTAGAATTACTTGAATTTATATTTAAAAAATGTTTAAAAAATCATTGCAGTAATAATTCATGAGGTCCTTATTACGAAAAATATCCATAAATTACTTATTTATGTAAAATTCTAACACTTAATACTTATACAACATACAAAAAGAGTTTCAAAGTCGTAGCTAAAAACTATGAGGTCATAGAGTGCTTAAAATTAAGGATTCCGTCATGAAATTTCTTTTTAAAAGAAATTTAAATATATTAAAGTATCTATAAAAGGAATTTACAATATGAAAAAAGGTTCCTGACATTGTGATATAGAATAAACTAGCTAGATGATTCTAAAAAATGCTTTTTAATAAAATGCAAAATATTAATTTTTTCTTGATTTTTTTATCTGCAATATCTTTATACCCTTCAAAAAATCAATATAGGAAACATAGAACCACACTCTGCAGTTTTTGGTAAAATTGTGCTTTTTCGAAAAAAAATTACATACGAATCACATACTGATTACATGTGACTATTTTTCAATTTTACCTATATATGAACTAGTCATTTATATGAAAATAAATCATGAATGCGCTCAGTTTAACATGTTATTTGAAACAATCTGATACATTACAATATTCATTTCACAACTTATCTGTCATTACTTATATTTGTGAATATGTACTCAGTTTTATCATTGTGAAATCGAGTCCTAAATGGAGCTATATGACATTATGAACATGAGAGAAGACTGAAAAAGGCTTTAATAGTTCGTTATTAATTTTTTTTGTGTGTAAAAGTGCGTCTTTTTCAGGATATATTTATATTTACATAGATAAATAAGCTTAAAAAGCGAAAATATTAAGCATAAATACATCAGTGAAAATATAAAGCAAATAGCACGACTTGAATGTACGACCCACAACAAACAAATCATTCATTTTGTTCTGGCCATTATACTGCACAGCCCACATGTGGTAGTAGAAATTAAATATACTTATTCTAACAGTTATAATTTTTTGTGTGTGTGTAAAACCGCGATTTTTCAGGAAATGCACTTATAAAGACAAACTTAAAAAGTAAAACCTTATCTGAGAATAAATTTAGAACCAAATCATTAATACATAATTTTTGTTTGAAGCAGAAAACAGCTTCGAAGGCAGAGGGAGATTTTCGAATTTTTAAGTTCACTTTATTGCATTCCCTGGAGACACGCATAATGTACAAGTGGAAGTGACGAGCACAAAAGAGAACGTCGAAAAACGAAATGAGGTAAAGCTCATGAAATTTTTATCCCTGTGAACATATACTGTGAGATTTTAATGGGGACTTCCGACACGTGTCAATCAAAAGTAAGGGAATTATAGCGATCTTTTAAAAGAGTGTGCTCCGATGGACTATATTTTATCCCTTCACTCGGAGTGTAGGAACTTGTTGGCTTTTAGCCAATTCAACAATTTTGCATGTAGAAGTAATTAAATAGAAAAGAGGGAATGAGATGAAGAAATGAGAGAATATTTTAGAATAAAGTTACTATGGGTTAAATAAAGATAAAACTTCGTAAATTAATTAGGGTTTAAGTTACATCATTAAATGCCATTATATGTACAGAAACACAGAGAGAGAGAGAGAGATTATAACAATCGCTCGTTTAAAATTATAAGAAATATATTACAAAAGCGCATAATTTCCACCGATAAAAAAAATTCTTCTTAACTATTTATCTATGAAAATCTGAAATCTTATCTCAATGAGTCAGCAGAATTTGATTGCGATAGCACAGATTTCAAATTGGTGCTAAAATGAAATCCTAAATTTAAATTAACGAACAATTTTCTCTGTCCTTCCAGCTTCAACAGAGGACATCATTAAATAACAATATATGCATAGAAACAGAGAGAGAGATTATAAGAATCGCTCGTTTAAAAATATAAGATATATATTATAAAAGCATATAATTCCAATTGATAAAAAAAAATCTTCTCAACTATTTATCTATGAAAATCTAAAATTTCATCTCAATGAGTCAGCAGAATTTGATTACGATAGCACAGATTTCAAATTGGTGCTAAAAGGAAATCCTTAATTTAAATTAACGAATAATTTTCTCTGTCCTTCCAGCTTCAACAAAGGACATCATTAAATAACATTATATGTATAGAAACAGAGAGAGAGAAATTATAAGAATCGCTCTTTTAAAAATATAAGATATATACTACAAAAGCGTACACATCCCACTGATAAAAAAATCTTCTCAACTATTTATCTATGAAAATCTAAAATTTCATCTCAATGAGTCAGCAGAATTTGATTACGATAGCACAGATTTCAAATTGGTGCTAAAATGAAATCCTAAATTTAAATTAACGAACAGTTTTCTCTGTCTTTCCAGCTTCGACAAAGGAAGAGGAATTCTTTTCTCTGTAATCGATAGGACATTTCTCCCCTCTGTAGCAAGATTTTAAATGAAGTGGCAGACAGATACTCTCTCAGTGAATCAACAGGATCCTGGAGTGACTCATACCGAAAAAAGAAAGAAAGAAGTGACGTCAGCGATTCGTTACGGTCGCGCGCTTGTTCGCTGGTGCTACAAATAAACAGATCAAGTGACGGACTCCTTAATCAATATGCGGATAAGCTGATAGGACACTTTGTAAAGAAGGCGAAGGGATAAAGTTTACGAGGGAAGGGCTGTCTTCCGCTCTCTCTCTTTTTTATTATTGTTAATTTCTTTGCAGACGAACATGCGACCGGGGGAGGGGTGCCAATTCGGTGTGACGAAATTTTCCGGTTAATGTGAAACCACCCCTCTTCTCCTGTCATGGGTGGAAAAGATACAAATGCTCATTTCGAACTTCTTTAATTTGAGGATGAACTTCCAGATTCACTTTGACTGGAAATGTATGAAACGAAGAAGATATTAAATTCACGTCATTTAAAATACTACTTTCTACCAATGATGATGTGATTGGACATCTTTTTAACCAACTGTAATCTGTTGCTATGCTGTTTCGCTGCAAATTGTTAAAGGCATACATTGGCATTACATAAGATTGGTAAATTTATAACCATGATTTAACTATTTTTTAAGCAGAACCGTGGGCGGAGGCAGGGGAAAAAGGGTGACACTGAATTTTTAGCTTCGTTTTATTAAATCCTCGGGGAGAGGGACATGATTTATGAACAAGCATAAGGGACGAAAACACCAACATAGAACGAAAATAAAGAAAAGCTAATGAAAAATTTATCCCTGCGAATATATACTGTGAGATTTTGATAGGGATTTCCTACACGTGACGGATTTTATTAAGAGGAATAAAGGGATCTTTGAAAAGAACCTTTTTAGGTCAAATTTTTTTTTTATTTCTTCACAATAGTGTGGAAATCGCTGCCGAAAGCAATTTCGCAGAGCTTTCTGTTGCGTTAATTAAAAAAAATAGAATGGGATGGAAAAATAAGAGGATAGTTTTGAATGAAGTTACTATGGGCAAAATTAAACAAAAAAATTAGGAAATTTATTAAGTTTAAATTAGATTTTAAACTATCATCACACACACGCGCGCACACGCACGCACACATTTGAGCAGTTTCGTGGCCGAAGAGGGAAGACGCTTTTGCAATTTTAAAACTTCGCTTTATTCCATCCTGGGAATCGTAATTTATGTAGAAGCAAGAAGTGTAGAGGTACGTTAATCTACATCACAGCAGAAGAGCGAAAAGAGATAAGAGCAATAGAAATACTTTTCCTGATAATATTATACTGTGAGATTCTGTTAGAGATTTCTTTAACGGCCTCGATTATGTAAGGGAATTATAGGTATCTTTTAAAAGAATTTCTTCAGATCGTTAGATTTTTATCTCTTCACTTGGAGTGTGGGAATTGCTGATTTCAGCATTTTTACAGAATCTGTGTAGACTTAAATAAATAAAAATGTAGAATTGGATCAGTAAATAGGAGAACATTTTAGATTGAAATTAATATGGGTTAATTAATATAAAACTTTGGCATTTTTTTCTACGAATTTACCACTTCCTTCATATCAAATATAACTAATTTTGGTTCTCTCCTTAAATAAAAAGCTTAAGTAAATTTTAAAAGTTAAGTTTTTAAATTAAAGTTAAAATGTGATCTTTTTGAAGTGGTTAGTGATTTTTTTTCTTTTGCTTAGATCCTTTCACCATGTTATTTAAATTGAAAAAAGTTATTAAAGGAGATATAAATGTCTCACATTCTGTAAAATGCAATTGTACAAAAAGCTTCTAAAGCAATATCCACTTTTTGTACTACTTCAATACAAAATTTATTTTTCCATTCGGATTTTTTTATGATTTAGTATTTTATGCCAAAGGTTATTCATTGATGCTTCAAAATTAAATTTATAACTTTCATTATTATTTCCAATTTATAATTTTCCTTGTTTTTCCAAATTTATAATTTTTATTATTATTTCAAATTTATAATTTTCATTCATTTGCAACAACTTGCAAATGCTCTAAATCATAAAGAATGTATAATAGAAGAATAAAGAATATTGCAATAAGTACGACTTTCTTTATATATTCTTTCTCTTTCTGTGAATTCTCTCTATCATTTAATGTCTTTTCCCAAGTACCAAATCAACAATGATTCACCAGCCCAATTGTAGATTTTATATACAGTATATTTGAGATCCATTATATAAGAAAGAGGTGTGCATATTTCGGTTATAAAATACATATATCAGTATGTGAAAAATTATGCATGGGATGTATAAATTAGTCGTGCTATAAAATTTGGTTTCGATTTATACCAAAATATCGATCTCTTACACCAATTATAATATCGCTTTATATGAGTTGATAGTCTAGTTAATTAACTGAAGGAATTACAGAAACAATAATTTGCACTGGTATGGCTAATGGTAATGCATTGGGAGTAATTCAAACGAATAAAAACTTCATTAACATTTTTATTATTCAAATATTTTTTGATCGTCAAACTGATAATGAAAGGTAATTAGAAAATAAACCCATTCTATTTTAGGATTCAGAGTAACCTCAATAATAAAGCCACCACGAAAGTGAAAACGAGAAGTGCGATAAAAGTACAATAAGTCTGATTACTAGTGATTCACGTGCCCATCCTTCTTATAGGCTATTATGAAGCGATTAGTAATTGGAATGAGGGTAACTCGCTCAACAGCCTTATTGGCGCACCAGAGAAGTGGGAAACAATCTCCATTCCAGAAGCTATTATCCCTTTATTTGAGGCGATTCCTGTTAATTTTCAGAAGTACATTAGACAAACAGTTTCAGCAAAAATTCATTTAGATAAGTGGCTTTAAAACAGATTTCACATTCCACCCATATAACTTATTCTTCCCTATTTTCAAATAATCTATAACTAACTGAATAAAATGGGGCAAAATAAGATGTTAATAAAGGATAGAAAAGCCAGTGAGTTTTATAATAAAAAAACAATACGGCTTTTTGAAATACTTTGATTTTTCGAACTGTAGAATATGAAAAAAAGTATCGCTGTCTTAATAATTTTAAAATTCATACACGGAACTACAGTTATAGGGAGAATTAACGTTCGGAAGATCTATATTTAGATGCGTTACATAATTCACCTATTTATTCATTAAACATTACCGTATATTAAGTGTAAAAACACGATACACAATTTCATGATATGTCATCTATTTATAGCATCCCATTCTTCGCTATAATTTTTTCAGTGAATTTACATTAGTGGATTCAGTGAATTTATATTAATGAATTCAGTGAATTTCAGTAAATTACAAGCATTTCAGCGTACTTACGAAATAAATTTAAATGTAAATTTTAATTTATATAAAAAAATTAATTTCTCACATTCTTATTTTCAATTCTCTTACAAATGCTTTAATTTACTATAATGAACCTATAGATAACCACTAACTAGATTTTTCTACGCTTCATTCTTAATTACATTACCAGAAATACAAAAGGTTCTTTTAATTTCGATCTTTCGTTATAAAAAATAATATTGATTGCATTTTCATAATTGGATGTATACTCTACTTTAATTGCAATCAAAGTTTTTGAATTAGTTCTTTTTGACACTTTTTGTTCGTTATATTTTAATTATCCCCATCTGCTAGTAATAATTATTCCATTATTATTTGTCAATATCTAATTGTAACTCCATCATTATTAATAATCTGATTAGAGAATTATTTATCAATTTTTAAAAGCTTAAAGTTTTTCAGACTAAATAAGTTCCTTCTTTCGTATTGCTACTTAATTTTCAGTAACTTTTATTTCTTTCGTCGTATTTCGGTAACATCTGTTATCGCCTCAGCCTATTATTTTCTAAGCCTTCAAGTAACTAGATTAGAGATAGATCTTCACCAATTTATAAGCGATTCGAATTCTTCAGCTAAAATAATTAAGCAACCAGAATTCTAATTCGTCGTTTTTATTTTAATTAATCACACCTGTGCGAAATTTGTTTTTTATTCAGAAGTTTCTAGATTAACTCAATAATTAGATACGAGAATTTTACTTATTTTTATCGTTTATCAAGTTTTCTTCAGTTGGATAATAAGCTGTTGAAGTCCTAGATTTATGTTGCATGATTTTATTTCATATAAATCTTTTAAAGTATGAGTTTATTCAGCGTACTGAATACAACAAGGTTTAAATTTTCTACAGATTATTGACCACGAAAATTTCTGAAACTTAGGTTATGAAAAGTCACCACATCGCATTCCCATTTTTACATTTTTATTCAACTTGATTTGTTTCATGTATACATTAATGTAACAATGCAATCGAATTTTCACTCACCTGTTTATGTGTTAGAAATGTAACTTTAAAAAAATATTTTTATGTTCTTGGTGACATTGCACTATTAGATATGAGTTAAATAATTGAATCAAATTAAATAAGAAAAAATTTAAGGTTGAATTTTTTATTATAATATTGATGTTGATGGCATCAATATTATATTTATAATAATTAATCATAAACTGAAAATTAAAAAGTGGGAAATAATTAAAATAAAAATATGTTTTATTATCAAGTTTATTTGAAAGGGATGGTTTTAGAATGCAACTGATGAATGAAATAGAGTCGATTATTTTTTACTGAGTGATTGATAAAATTCTTTTAAGTCCTTTAAATTCAAAGCGGCTTCTCGTATATTCAAGGAAATAGTGTGTATCTATAATGAAGTGTTTGAATATATGTTGAATATGTCGGGAAAGTTATAGCACCTTTAGCTGTGAAATAAAGAAGGTGCAAAAAGAAACTAAAAAAGTAAAGGAAATCGGCAAAAAAAGTCCCCATAAAAATGTGCAGAACAACATAATGAAATTGCAGAAAAAAAAAGTTCATGAAGTTATCTGTAAAACTGTAGGAGATATTTACGAATAAAATTTTGAACTTTCTTTGACTTAAAATTTTTTGTCTTTAAATTGGAAAAAAATTCTTCTTTGGAATTATCACACACTTTTCCTAAGTAAAGAAACAGCGAATTGAAATTTAAGCAACTAAGAAAGTAAATAATAAAAATAATAATAAAATATGAAGAAAACATTCATGGTGCGATCCTAGGAGACAATTCTTTTAGATGAAATTTTTTTCAAGTCACGGAAAGTTCATAATTTTAATCGTAAATATCTCAGTCAATTTTACAGATAAATCCTTGAAAAGGCTTCCTGTGTTTTTATTATCATATGATGCACGTTTTTCTACTTGGAATTTTTAATAATATCTCTTACTTTAAAACTATTTTTGTAACCTCCTTATTTTGCCACTAGAAGCGCTGGAATCTATCGCAATAAATTCAGCGTTTGCACTTTACAATTGGTACACGTTTCTTCCTTGGCTTGAATGTAAAAGGATTTTACCGAACACCTTGTATGAGCCAGAAAAAAATTTTGCCTTTGTCACTAATGAAATATTTTCGGGTTTTTAACTTCCCAAAGAGCATTTACATCTGCCCAAGTTTATAACTTTCAAACATGATTCAGTTTTCTTATAAAACATTTCTTTACGAATCACAGAATTATTTTGCAATCCATTTTTTTAGAAATTTGTTTCGTTCACTATTTGTTGTTATTTTAAAGATTATTTGCTGTTATTTCAAATACTTGTAACATTGTGAAGGTCAAGTGTACTCATGATATGAGGCACTTGTACGGATTATAATACGGCTATACGGGTATAACTTCATATAAAGCATTTACATCTGACCAAGTTTATAACTTTCATACATATTTGACTTTTCTTATAAAACATTTCTTCGCGAATCACATAATTATTCTGTTATCCTTTTTTAGAAGTTTGTTTATTTTGCTATTTGTTATTATTTTAAGGATTATTTGTTATTGTTTTAAACATTTCTAATACTTAAATTCAGGTTTACTCATGAATACGAGATACCTGTAAGAATTATGTTGCTGAACATCACAAGCTTATGAAGTCAGTGTGGTGAGAAGCCTTGCTGTTAATCATTCATTGATCTTTTTATATCTGGTGAAATCTCCACAGCAAAATACATATTCACAACCTCATATTAACTTAGTATGTGTCAATACTGTGTCCTCTATATGGCAATTCTCTTAGTTTCTTCTTCCTCATAAAAAGATGCTGTTTTTAAGATTATAAAACCATCCATATCACTTTCATATTGAGCACGATAATGTAAATGATTATATGATATTTTGGAATATCACATATTACTATTACATGCTCTCAATCTGCCGAAAACAGTCACCTAGCTAAATATCGTCTAAATAACATATCGTTCAATACTTATGATTATCGTATCATATCGTCATGTTGTTGGAAAGGAATAACTACCAAACAATTTTTGTTCAGATGGAAATTATGTATCTTCGTAGAATATCATACTTGAGTGGATACAGTATGCCATATGCCAACTCATGCCACTCTGAGTATGTAAATAATGACCGTATGCTGTGGAGGTTATGCTGTGTATAAGAAAAAATATCTGAGAAGAGTAATATTTTTTTGGAGAATAGTCAAACTCTTAAGAAAGTATCATCGATTTTTCTGTCTTTTAGCTCTTTCTCCTGGCGGCCAGTACCTTGGACTTTCTTGGTGGACTGATAAGGCTCAACTTTCGCTGCATTCAAAATAAATTGCGGCATTTAAGCTGTGGGTCAAACGGCCTCTTTCTTCTTATTCCTATGACCGATCATTCCTTTTCGGAAAGAGCAGAAAGTGAACTGTGGGAAATGATTGATCTGCCCTTGGTTCCAATCCATCGATCTGTAGCAGCCGTTCCTTGTCACTTTTGAGCCGTGCAGAGAATCGGAACAGGAATTCCGGAGATGTTCACTTCCAAAGGAGAGGCGGAGATCTTCGCAAAGAAGTGCCTTTTATTAGTATATTCTTCTATCTGGATTTATACAAAAATAGATCCTTGGGATTAAATAGTTTTCAAATAATAAATGATGGTAAAGAATCTATAGAAAATAAATGATGAGAAATATTTATGTACTTTTGCTTTTTGAATATTGTTCTGTTGGCAATCTTATTTTTCCTCTCCATTTTAATTATTAGTTACTGGCTGTTATACTGTTTCAGGAATGTGTCGCCATTTTGATTCTGCTAAGAATCTGCAGAAAATTCTCTTGGATTCCAACTGGAATCATGTTTATGGGTTCCAAATTTGCATCGGATAATATATGGATTCCAACTAGAATTATGCTTATGGATTCCAACTAGAATTATGTTCATGGATTCCAACTTTAGCATTGGATAATGCAATTGATTCCAAATGAAATTATGTTTAGGGGTTCCAACTTTTGCATTGGAAAATATATGAAATATATGGTTTCCAACTGAAATTTCGTTTATGTATTCCAACTTTTGAATCGAATAATATATGGATTCCATCTGGAATTACATTTATGGATTTCAACTTTTGCATCGGATATTATATGGATTCCAACTGTAATAATGTTTATCGATTCCAACTGGCATTGTGTTTATGAATTCCAACTGGAATAATGTTTATGAATTTGAATTGGAATTATGTTTATGGATTCTAACTGGAATTATATTTATGGATTCCAACTTTTGTATAAGATAATAAAGTGCTAGAATCATTCAAAGAACATTTGATTCCGAAGTCTGACTCGCTAAAATATCATCTAAAAACGTTAAATTAATCATCAGAGGGTTAAAACATTTAATTAAGAACTTTCAGCAATAGATAGAAATTAAAACTAAAAACTTAAAGAAATTAAAATTAAAAAATTAAAATGTGCAGGCTGGAATTTTCTAATAGTAACGTAAATAAGACGATGACGATACTTCAAAGGATATTCTGACTTTACATTCGAGAGTTAATTTCTAAGCTCTCCCCATATTTGGGACTTTCTTTCAATTTGTCGTGGATTAAAAGTTTTCCTTTCAGAGTGGAATTTAATTAAGCAACGTATTTTTAACTTCAATAATGTAAACGCATTTAAGATGTCAGTCTATTGATCTTACAATGGTTACAAAAAACAAGATTCTTACTAAATTATCCTCTTTGACCTTCAACACGTTGTTAATTCCTGAAATTCGTTTCGGGATTCTAGGAAATAGTAATTTTGAAGGAAAAGCAATGTTAACAAACAAGATTTAACTAAGCACTGAAGCAGCAAATATAAATAATGCCAGGGGCACAATAAGATTTTTTCATCTCCGATACTACCAAATGAGCATCAAGTTCGTCTTTTATTAGGAAAAGTCAACAGGAACTAACTGCTGAAAATAAAAGCATACATTTTTACAATTTCGAATTTATATTTTTGAAGTACAAATGACACATATAATTCATAAATGTTTAATTTCTGACAAGATGGAACTCTTTATTTTATAACTGCATATGGCTGCATGAAATTAAATTGACCATTTCTTTTCAAGAGATCTTAAGACATTTAAGTGATCTTAAGATAAATGCTTGCCATACCAGTTCAAGATAATGAAAAATTTAAGACAAAGACAGTCGAGTTAAGTCTAGAATCACAAAATTAATATTGGACAACAAAGGACTAGTACAAGAATGATTTCTTGACATTATTCGAATTTCAGAAAATGACACAAGTGGAAATTTGATAGGCAACTGAGCTCAGTAAAAACTCGAGTTGCAGGTCCAGAATTTACTGAAATTAATATATGTGTTATGGTTAACAGTCTTGGTGGAATAATTTTTTAATTGGAGCAAGGCTTTAAGCTCACATGTAGTTTTACTTCATAAAACGACAGAGATGGGCCTGCGTTTGACCTGCATGACTAAGATCTTCACCCAGATTAACTATATTTACTTGGAGCAAGACTTTGGACTCACCTTAAGTTTACTTCACAAAATAATATAAATGTAATAATGTTTGGTTTCCATGGCTAAGATCTATACCCAGGTTAACTATTTACCTCACCGCCAGTTGAATAATTCAAAGAAATTTCATTTAAAACAAAATAATAAAAAATTAAGTCTATTCCTACTTAGGACAACAAAGAAAATTTTTATTTTAGTTACTTTTTATAAAATAATTACAATAAATATAAATAACTTTGTCGGCTTTCTGGCACATAGGTAGTGCGTATTCCTCGTGTTCTGGGAGTCCCGGGTTTGAGTCCCGGCTTGGGCATGGTTGCTCTTCTGTGTGCTATCTGTGAGATATGTGACTGTGCCCCCCTGTACAAAGGGGCTGTGCAAGCAAATGTGTGGTGAGTGTGAAGCTAAGTCGTACTCTTGGCCTTAGTTGGCGCTACTTAAAAAACAAGAGACGCTCCTTTCAGCTTAAATCTGCTGCTGTATCAGTGGCTGGCTTGTGCAAATGGCTAGTGCCATAAATAACAACAACAACATGAATAATTTATGAAAAAAGGATAGATATTCGCAAGAATTGAACTCGCATTCTTCACCTTTCGCGCGATAAAGGTTGAAATTCTTTTATATCCCCGATATAAAATATATTCTTTTATATTGACTCTTGATTTCAATTTTCATTAAAAACTGCTAAAACTCTATTTTAAGTATTAAAAATTAATTAAATTTAATCAATGAATTAATATTTGAAAAATCTGTATTAACATCAAGTGTCATCCACTACCAGTTTTAAAAAATGTATTTGAACTCGAGTGGTTGAATGAAAAGTATTTTATTAACGATAAAAAATTTGAACAAAATACATAAATATATATAGGGAGAGCGTGAATTAATAATAGAAAGTGAAAAACAGTGCCCTATATTGGGAAAAAGAATATGTCATTTAATTACAATCTAATAAATTCTATCAGATAACTGCTGTTTCAACAAAAGTATAAATGATTGATATCCCTTATTATTAATAATAATTTTAGGGAGGGTGAAATTTTTCTGGCTCTAAGTAAAAAAACATGCTTAGTTAATTGGAAAATAAAATAAATGAGTAAGTTATTTCAATAGTTTATACTCTTAAAAATTACTACCTTTCTCTATAATTTCAATGTATTTAAACAATCAAATCCTCATTTTGCATTGCTAATAAATATCATTTTGGATTTGCATTATCGTCAAAAGAAAAAATAAAACATTTTGAGACTTATCTTGGTATTTTTTTGTTTTATTTTTTTATGTCATCGGGTTTTTGTAAATTTTAAATCCCTCTTGTAAATTTCCATAAAACATGGCCCTGACTTTTAATTAGAAGCATAATTATTAGTCGTATTCTCATAAATAATTGTAAGTATACACCTCTGCCCCTGAATCAATTAGCTTCGTAAAAAAGTGATAAAAAACCTCTCTGCAATCCTTCGCATCTTTTTAGATAATAGTTTTTAATGGAAGGCTCCGGTTTTAAAAATTGCAAATTAAATAATTATTATTTAAGAGAAGAATATTTCGATCCTTTTCAAAGGTAGTTTTTTCCGTCCCTTCAAACCCTAAAAATAAACTGACTGAAGCATTTTATGTATTGGGGATCAAATTAGATTCCCTTTCTTTCGAAAGATGTGTTCCAACTCGTCGTAGAGAGAGAAAAGAAGGTTTATGTACAAAAAGTTATCGCCATTATTTTCTAAAAGCTTTCAGGCGATACTATTTTTTTTTTCTAATGAGATGTAATTTTAACGTTCCTATTTGTTTACTTTTGAACATTAGATTGAAACGTATTTTCAAAAACGCTTTAGTTTTATTCTTTAAACAGTTGAGTCTGCTATTCCCCAAATAGCTGTTTTCTAAGAATAGAAGAAGAAAAAACCCAACCTGAAAGCGAATAATGGCAAAAAATGAGAGAAAAAAAATCAGCTAATCGAGTTACTATGAAGAATAATAAAAACTTTTCAAACTTCGGAAAAACAAATTAAGTTTTCTGAATTTCAATCTTCAGTAATTCACGAACAAATTCATTACGTCACTTTCAATTTTCTTGAAGGATTGACTGAAAACAAATAGGATTTTAAGTAATGCACTTAAAAAAACACCTGTTAAATAGTACTAATGAAATTTTCAGTGTTTGCATATCACTAAAAGCTCGTTCGGAAACAGTTAATAAAATTAAATGACAACTGCGAGACATCAAAATTTTTAATAACTCCAACCATTTCCTTAATTTTTTTCCTGCAGGAGCGATTGTTTTACGTAAAACCCTCGGGGGTTCAAGGGATCTGATAACAGAGAAGCAACGAAAACGGCCGTAGGGTTGTGGTTTTTCGATGTTCGATTTCCTTTAAGTCTCACCATAAATCAGAACATTGTTAAAGTGAAATAACTTCGTGGACGACTGAGTATCGTTTGAACAGATTAACAAATTCCGTTGGATTCGCATCCCTTGGGATGCGAGTTCGAACCCACCAGCCGAAGACACTCCATGTGTGGGGTGGCTGGTGCGCGTTAAATCTGTCGTGATAACGAAATTCTACCCTGTCGAGAGTAATACCACTGGGATTACTGGTCGGTCATTCTCTGTTCAAAGTCTAAATTACAATCTGGGAATAAAATGCATGAATGAAGTTCTCCCCGTAGCCCAGACAAGGAGATATGTCTGATCATGAGTGACTACTTCATTAACTACCAAAATACTTGTATTTCCAAATCATTGTCCTTCTAAAGTTGCTACTTAACTAAACGGCTTATCTCAAATTCTGTATTGAAGGTGCCTTCAGGCGGATTTTTGAAAGTTATAATCACAAGGAATAACCCACTCCATCACTAGGGCATCGGGTAAATTTAAAAGACAGATGAAGATAAAAATTATCGATAAATTCTGAACCATTCAAAATTATTAAGGTCGTTGTTAATAAAACCATAAGATTTATTATCTAGCCCACCTCCAAAAATTACTACTATTCAAATAGAATTTTACTTGACTCGTTTCCTTGTACTTAAGTATTTAAAATTCGTATCTGGTTGATTGAAACTTTGTAAGAAAATGTGAGATTTCCGTTGCCTTTAAGAAATAAATATATATATTGAATCGCCGCTTGCAGAGTTTTGAAATTTGAAAGGGCATTTTTCAATTAAATAACATATTCTCAATAGCACTTAGAGCATGAAAATAGTAAACTGATTTTTGAAATATATAAAAATGTCCTTAATGATTTATAAAATAAATATTCGTAGTTTCTCTTCAAAAATAAATATTAACAACAATTTATGTTAATTTTTTTAAAAAATTTACATTGCATTGATGTTTGATTTGAATCAATAAATCCTTGCTATATTTATAAACGGTGTCCAGAACTCTTTGGAGGATGGTATGACAGGGATTGAAAAATCTTTTCTATCTCTCATTCCAACTGGCGAGCAAGAAATCACGAAAGTTACCTCCCATTTTATTTATTCTTCCGGTAAAGTAAAAACAGCAAACGAAAGCGAAAAGGTGAGATATTATTCTAAAACAAACTGAACAGTCCCAATTAACGAAATTTGGTGCCTTGGTTTGGGCCTTCCATATCGTTATTACGCGTGTAAATTTCTGAAGCGGAACTGTTTTCAAAGATGTCAACTAAGTAAATATAATTTATATTTGTAATTAATAATCCAAATAAAGGGAAGCGACAGTTCAGAGCTTGCTGCAGCGATAACGTGTAATTGCTCACTAAATCATCCTCGACTAATTTGCATATTGCAAGTGTGGCGTGCGAGGTGGTGGCGGAGGAGCGAAATTTGATTTTCTTCCCGAGAAATTACCACGCTCGTTTAATGTTAGTAGCCCTACTTACAGATAAATGCTGGATTTATATTTAGATTTGCAAATTTGATCGCCGTGTTTTTCTTTACTCAGTTTAATGATGATTTGATTCGCCTTTTGCACTCGAGTTTGCGCTTCTACTAGAATAAATTTCCATCTCCGAAAAAAAAAAAAGATAAAAAATGCAGGGAGAGATAAAAGCAAGAAGAAAATGTTATTAGATTCTTTAGAGGCTCGCGGGAGAGGGTTGCCTTTTGAAACAAAAAGTTATTGCCTCATTCGGAAAAATTTTGCCTCTCGAAACGAATTCCGTAGTCAATTATCTGCTTCCACGGAAGTAAGTCGAATTGTTTTCCTAGTAGCGCCGAATATACTGGGGAGGGTGGAAAGCAAACAAGAATTCACAATTTCCATAAATAATCCCGAAGATTGTATTTGAATGTTTTATCGTTTTGAGGGGAATTCAAAATAGCCCTTTAGGGTAATTAAAGAAGATGATTTGAATTGGGTGTATTGTGATTCGGCTGAAGCTTTCGAAAGTTTCGGTTTTGTTTGATTCTAGAAAATAAATAAATAAAATATGAATTCAAATGAGTAAAATTAACTACAAGTTTTGGTATAAGAATCTCATATTTTCTTATCTAGGTTTTAGTTAAACTTACCATTGTCTTTCCTCCTTATTTTTATTTTGCATTTTTTCTTTCTTCGAAATTGATGCAAAGGAAGATATACTTTATAACAAGAGTGCTCGAAGAAAATTCAAGTCTATGAAAAAGAAAGATACGGGGACATTTTATTTTTCTAATTATTCTATTTCAAATTTTAAATAGAAAGAGGGTATAATTTCCTGATGGCAAGAAATTATTTTTTAAAGCATTAGGGCTTAACATCTGAGGCCATTTCAAGTGATTTGTTAGGACCAAAAAAAAGATATGAATAACATACTATTAGATAAAGGAATCGAGGTCAAAATGTAGATCTATCGAATGTAAATGAGAAAAGAGTCATTTTAATATCTTATAGTTAAAAGAGAATTTTAAATAAAACCTGTTTCATGGATAATTGTGTTTATTGTTCAACAAATTAATAAATGCTAAACATTAAAGTTTAACCGAAAAAGAAAGTAATAGAAACCATGTGGTAATAACAATCATAGCAAAAAGTTATTGTAAGTTATAGTAAATAGCAGGAAGAAATTCCGTGCTAAAGAAGTTCAACTAAGTAACAATGAAGTTAATAACTAAATATCGAATAAGCACTGAAGAATACTAAATTAAATGCAAACTATCTACAGCACTTTCTCAATCAGATAATTGCTTTCCTACACACAATTTCTCAAGATTGGTTATGAGCTCACCAAATGAATCTGTTTAGAACATTTAATAATCATTCTTTTAACTCTTTTAGGTCCAATAAAGGGATATAATAAATTTGTTGTTTATAATGGCACTTGAAAATGGACAAGCTCGCTGACCTAGTTAATGATTTTAAGCCGATTGTGTGTCTCTCGTTTTAAATAACGTCAACTAGGGCCAAGAGTACATCTTAACAACTCACGCATCCCATTCGCTTGAACAGTTCTTTTTTACAGGGGGAGGATTCCCACATTTCAAAAATAGAACAGATGAAGAAGTACCATGCCCGAACCAGGACTCGATCTCAGGAAGGAGAATTCATGGGGAAGACACGCTACCCCTGTGCCAAGACGTTTTCTGTAGTTAAGTTAAAGTCATGAAATTTTTTATTGATTGATTTTTGTCCTGATATATTGACCCCACATTGACATAATTTTAAATTTTAATTTCAGTGAATAAAAAATTCATTTATATTTTTTGAAAAATAATTAAAATTCTGGCATATATACTTGCATACAAAATGGTACTATAATTTAAAGAATCTGTTATGATTTTAACTCATAACTAAAGAGAGTTTATTATAAAGTTGCAGACCTTAATTTTTACGTCCACGCCAAGCTTAATTTATGAATACTTTACATCTCTGAAATAACACAATATTCTATTCCGTTGAAAATGGTATTATAAATTAAAATTTATAAAGTATACTTTATAAAGTATATTTTATAACAACTCAACGATTTCGTTCTCCTCTTTCATGGAAGTCTGTTATTGTAAGACGGCTGCCTTAAATAATTAACTAATCGTGTCAGTTAATAAATTAAATTAAGAACCTATCTTCAGGTATGTTTGGGTGTCTGTTAAAGTTAACTCGTGAGATAGTACATCATCTTAGTGTAATTAATTTTAGAGTATTAAATACTAAGCGCATTAGAATTTATTCAAACTTCGGAAAATGGATCTAATAATATTATTTTAGCAAAACTTCAATTCCAATGCTTAGATGAAAAGTAACAAGGTGCATTTTAGCTTAAGTGAATGATGATAATGTATAAAACCTTTTATAAACCGTATATAAAATCGTAAAATATTTAAATCTGTATTTCATATTGTTAAGCTATTTGTAAACTTTTATAAATAGTTTCTGATTATGGTGATTATTATAATAATTTATGATTATAACAATTTATAGTAATTATTAATAAAAATAGTTATTATGATGTTATAATCATAATATATTTGTTCTTCATATAAAAAATGTTTCTTTTTCTTTTCTTTTCATTATTATGATGTATTTAAAGGAATTTTTAACGGAGACGTTCGCGAGGTAAGTCTTAACTCTTTAACTGCGTTACTTTTTTTTATAATTATCTGATTAGATGAACCTTCTATATCAAGAACTACTATTTTATTGATTCAATTAAGAATCCACAGAGTAATTGGGATTGTTTCAGTATTACATTGAGGAGCCAAAAAAAAAAAAAAAACTGGTGTAGGCATGCGTATGCAAATAAATATATATGGAACCAATCAGTTTATTGCGCTATGGCCTATATAACGCCTATATAAGCCAACAAGTATCTGACACAGATGTCAGATTGGCTACTGCTGCGAAAATGGCAGGTTATAAAGATTTAATTGAGTTTGAATGTGGTATGATAGTCGGTGCACAAGAATTTTTAACTGAGATGTTCAAGAAGTAAGTCTTACCTCTTTAACTGCATTTCTTTTTTATAATTATCTGATAAGATGAGCTTTCTATATCAAGATTTTACTATTTTATTGGTTCAATTAAGAATCCATTGAGAAATTGGGATTGTTTCAGTATTACACTGAAGAGCCCCCCCCCCAAATGGTATAGGCATGCGTATGCAAATAAAGGGATATGGAACCAATCAGTTTATGGCGCTATGGCCTATATAACGCCTGTATAAGCCAATAAGTGTCTGGCATAAATATTAGATATGCTACTGCTGCGACAATGGCAGGTTATAAATATTTAAGTGAGTTTGAACGTCTTACGATAGTCGATGCACGAGCGATGGGACATAGCATCTCCAAAGTAGTGATGGAATGGGGATTTTCAAGCACGACCATTTCACGAGTGTACCATGAATATCGGGAATCCGGTAAAACATCAAATCTCCGACAAAATTGTACCTGGAAAAAGTTGGTATAAGAACGGGACCAACGACGACTGGGAGAATCCTCTACAGAAGTGCAAACCCTCCTCAAATTGCTGGAGATTTCAATGTTGGGTCATCAACAAGTGTCAAAGTGCTAACCATTTAACAAAACATAATCGATATGGGTTTTCGAAGCAGAAGGTCCATTCGCGTACCCTTGATGACTGCACGGTACAAAGCTTTAACCCTCGCCTGAGCCCGTCAACACCGAAATTGGATTGTTAATGACTAGAAACACGTTTCCTGGTCTAACGAGTCTCATTTCAAATTGTATCGAGCGGATCGGCCGGTACAAATATAGAGGCAACCTCATAAATCCATGGACCCTTCATGGTAACACGGAACTGTTTAAGATAGAGGAGGCTATGTGATGATATGGGACGTGTGCAGTTGGATTGATATGAGATCTCTGATACGTCTAGATACGAATCTGATATATGAATCGTACGAAAGCCTCTTGTCTTATCACCTGTTATGTGTAATTTTTTTTACAGAACTATAGTTTCCTTAAATGCTACACATTAAGAATGCATTTGAAACGATATGATCATTTAAAAAATATTAAATACTATAATTTCGCGTATAGAATTATAACACAACTGCAAAGTTTCACCAATATTTTATTACAATTATTCTTCACACCAAGAAGAATTTTAATGATTACTAGCCGCCCTTGGCGACCAGTCGGTTCGCCAGTATTAATGCTCGCTAAAATTTTCATATAATATTTTATTTAGCTGTGTCTCATAACAGGTTTTTCATCAAAATATTTTTAAACCAAACAAATTTTGATAATCATATAATTCATTCAGAGTATTATTTAGTATTATTTTCTTCAGATGTTCTGTTCATTGTACTACTCATCTTTCTCTTTCTATCCGAGCAATGATTGTCCCGGAATCGATATTTTACTTAAATGATGGAGGGAAAGGTCTAAATTTCTACGTTTTCATAGAATAATGAGATTCAAATTTTCATAAATGTAAACACACTAAACAATAAAGAAAATTGGTTTTTTAAGAGATGCGAAAGTTTAAAAAAAGCTCGGAAAATGCCGCGCACAGAGGAAATAATATTGATACACACACATCCTTCTTTTCTTTTCTTTTTTTTTTTCTATCCTTTTTTTTCTTCACTAATTTTGTTTCTACAAACCCTATTTTCACTTTGTTATTCTTTTTTTTTCTTCCCTGCCCAGACTTTATTTTGAGCAGGCATAGATTAAATATTCATACAGACTAATAATAAAAGCAGCTATTTTGTTTCTTTTTTAAACATCCCGTTATCTATGAATGAAAACCAACTGACTCCGCGTATTTCTTTCTAAACAAATCCTAATTTATTACTTCCTGCTATCTCACTCAGTTAGCGTGGAGGAAGGAAATGCAGATTTTTGGCGGGAAAGTTAGAAAAGTGTAGTTTTAACTATTTTCCTCGCCGTTTTTTCATTTTTTCTCTCCATAAGAACCATCCTCGTGTCTTAACGAAACTATTAAACAAAAAATTAGCCGAATCGGTCGAGCCGTTCTCCAGTTTTGCGCTTAGCAACGCATTTCGAGCTGCATTTTTATTATAATAGATTTCCAAATTTTGTGCATTGCGCTGTTAGTGAAATTTTGTACCAGAACTTCGTATTTCAGAAATATTGCGATTTTTTGTCTGAGATCTTAAATTGCCCAAAAAGATTAAAAACGCTGTAATAGGATTGATTTTTGAAAAGTCCCATACTTCTAATAAAAACCAGTCTTCTATAAACATTATTTACGCCTTCTCCGTAGCTTCATTTTTTTTTAAAGTTTCATTTATAAATACCTGTTTAAACAGATAATTTGTAAATCTCTGTTCTTTGGAAATCAAGATTTGAACTTTTTTTTATTATAACTTATACATAGTATTCATATATCCATGCAATCTGACATCCGACCTAATTTTTTCACTTGTAAGTCATTAAATGAATTCGAATAGATCTTGATGCCTGACTGATAAAATGAAAATGAAATAACTGAATGAAAATAACTTCTTGAAGCTCAACAGCTATCATTAAATAATAGTGGTTTAAGATAGAAATGATTCATGCAAAATATTGAATAAAAGAAAACCTACATTTTTCACTCAATAAAACAAAACAAAATGAAACGAAAAAAGATTGAAAATAACACAAGTTACTTCAGCTCAATTTGTCACAAATAGCATTACATACATGCAACAAAACAAAATAAATACAAAGCAATTTTAAATCTATCTTCTTTAGATATCGTCTGAAATTTAAACAAATAAAACATTTTATTTTTCTACCGCGAAACAGAAAATGTACGATAAGCATCTTTCTGCGTACCGAATTTTATGGTCCATCGAACGATCTTCTAGTGCTTAGTGACTAATATGAAAGTTGTTTTTTGGAAAACAATGGTCTAAGTCGGTGGTCAAAAAGCTTTCCTAAAGGAAGTTAGAGCCAATTTAGGAAGCTTTATTAAGGATGTTATTTTTTAAAACCTGGGGAATAACATTTTATAACTGATCTGCCCATAGGAAGAAACTACAGCTAAAGAAATAGGAGAAGTGATTCTACATCCGTAGAAAATAAAATTGTGCAATGAAAAGCTATAAATAAGGAGGTCAGGATTAATGTGGGTTATTTCCCTTATTTGAACAACATTTTGATAATTAAAATTATCAATAGACTTCACCATAGTTAATTATCGTTATTTTAACATATATTATTTAAATGTAGGGAGTATCAGTGTTTTTTACAGGAAGAAAAATAAAATCCTCATTTTTTTGCAAAGAACAAAGTGGTAAGGTCATGGCTTCTAGTCTTCCAAAAAAAATTCCTTTAAAGTGATGTATGTGGATATGACGGTGACTAAATTTGATGTCGATGGTCAACGATCTATCCTTGTTGTGGCACTTGAAAGTTTCAAAAGGGAACGTCGATTCAGCTGTCATTCTCATTGTCTGACCACGGTTAAAAATTGAAAGGTCCCTTCCAAAATATTCTTTATTTGGTAGCACTGAAACCAGACGTTAATGTATTTAAAATTAAATATTTTACTATTCATTATATATTGACAAAACTTGGCTTGTTTCTGCGGGTTAGAAATTATTTCAAAGTAGAATAAAATTGAAATTATCTTACATATTTACTTATCATACAGTTATTTTCAAATGGATTATCAGATATATCCGAATAAATATTTCTTCAATGTCGGTGTTATACGGTATATTTTGTTACGTTAGCTATAATATCAGATAGAATACTAAATCTACTGAGATATAACAGCAGCAATCTGAAAAGAAAAATATACCAACGAATATATCTTAAATTAACATGACATATCACTTACTTTATATATAAAAAATTTATTTATGCACTCCAAAAGAGTTAAAATTTCTAGAATTAAAAAAAACAAAACATTTGATTTCTTAGTTTTGAGAGGGGATTTTAAAACGGAAATAAAGGGATGCAATATCCAATAAAAGAAACAATATTCCGGGGTTTTTTATTAGCTTATCTCTTATTCTAAGTTCATTGCATTAAAATTTGAAAATTGCATAATATTTCATAAGTTATATAGATTTTAGTTGACGAGAACAAAAGAAATATATTGGTAAATAACAACTTTGAATGGCTTTTTCTTCATATTCGGTGTTTATTCTCTTTCATATATTAAAAAAGGTTACAGGTTTTTTTTTGTATTTAAGTTACGCCTTTCAATTTTTTGCCAATTTAAATCATTGCTCAAAAATTATGTGAAATATATTTATTATTATATATAGTATAAAACTGCTCATGTGATAAGTATCAGCTGATTAATCTATTACATACAAGATGAAAAATCAAAATAAGCAACAAAACTTCCTTTTCCATTATGCATAACATTTTGCAATAAATTTAATATTAGATACATCTTGAAATTCATACAAAGTTTTGTGTTACATATATATAAATCATAAATTTGCAAATGAAGTTTCAAAGAAAATGCAATCCTGTGCAAATAAGTGTTGATGATGAAGCAAATTTGTAATAAATTAAAAACTAAAATACGTAAATAATTTGAAATAACAATGCTACAAATATTAAAGTTGGTAAAAATTGCGCCAATTTATAAGTTGTATACATATAATATCAACTTTCTTTTTATTTTTTAAATGCAGTTTCAATTCTTAAATAAAATCATAAACATCTGATACTTTTCTGACAAAAAACAAAAATGAAGGTTTATAGCTATTTTTTCTATAAGCTGTACTAAATAATAAAGTGAATTCCTTACCTGTCTTCCTTTTTGCTATAATATTAATAAAAACGACTAATACAGCAGCAATGAAATTTTATTTCAATCTTACATTCTGCCTTTTGTTAATAACACTTTTAATAAATTATTTTTATTTAAAAATCTTGCATAGCTTCTTCTAAGAATTAACGCAAAGTTTCATAAAGACTGCTTATTAGGTCATGTCTTTTTTATTTGCTAAGTAATTACTGGGAAACAAAGAAAAGATGAAAACTGTTTCATTCAAATTTTAATTGACGTGGAACTGACGAGACATTCGGCGAAACGAGAATTGTGACTCAAAGCAGGTGATAATTGCAGCTGCACTGAAAAGGCTTAGTTGACCTCATAATAAACCTTCACCACGCAAACGTGATTGAAACAGAAGATCAGCTACTAATAACTTCAGTTAAACAATGGCACTTTTGAAGTACGCAATATTTAATAACGTCTTATTTGAAGAGCAAACAAGAAATATTAATTCACACGCAGACTTTTATGAAATCTATTCAGAAATCCGGATTGACTGCTGTTCCAAAATAACGCCATCTCAAAGTTTACATTATCATGACATGTATGATTTCCTTTTCTTTCTTTCATTATTTTTATTTTATTTAATTGTTAAAGAAAAAACAAAAGGAATTCATTTAGTATTGTAAAGAAAGTAAATGTCATCAGTTAATATGTAATACATGAAGTGTAAGATTGTTTATTTTTTCTACCCGTTTTGAAAATGAGAAAATGAAATGAACTGTAGTTGTAGAGGTAAAAATTGAATATCTAGGTTGTTTTTCAGCAAAATTCTACTTCGACTGAAGCATTCACTATGCAACAATGCGATATTTGTCATTTTCTTTCAAAATAAATGATTAATTCAATGACCAATGTCCTAAACGTTTATTTAAACGCATTTCCTGATTACAGTTTTATCTTTAAAGGAAGCTAACAGAACGCGTATATATTTCAAATATATTCATCTCATTGACTTGTTGGTTCATTAGTTGTTGAATAATGGCGATTTTAATGAATAAACTTTGTGCATGTGTGCATTAAGCTTGAAATTTTACACTTTCAGGACAATTTTGCACATGAAAAGCGTTTTAACTAGATTTTTGTTTCTTTAAAGTTTTAAATCCCACTTAATCTATACTTCTTTCTACAACAACTAATTCAAAAGCAGGATTTATTTATCTAAAAGTGAATTAAGTCTAAACTTTAGGACATATACCCCCATTAAGGTCTAAATGTTCAAAAAGTGTTTATCAGAAAATAGTGTTCATGATAATGCAGATTCATATATACAAATTTAATACTGGTTTTTCGGAATGATATTTGAATTAAAATGGATTCTTCGTCTATTTTTACTTCGTGTTACAAATCGAGCTAAAATATATGAAAATTTTTATCAAAATGGCTTTGAACTATTCCATTTCAACTTTTAATTTTTTTATTTTTTAACTGTTTTGACAGAGTTTATAATAATTTTAAAAAAATTCTAAATTTAAATAAATTTAATTTAAAAAACACTACCACTTCCTTTACCACTTTAATATCTACATTTCCCAGTCTTTTAATATAAAATAAATAATAAATGTTGTATTGACGAAGTGCATAAAACTTTGACCAGGGAAACATTTGGAATAGACATAACAATGCCATAAAGGAAACAAGTCCACCGCTCAAATTCAAATGAAGGAAAGGAAAATAAAACCTTCGTGTGCAAATGATTTTTTTGAAGAAAGAGAATGCTTACGAAAAGCTTTTGGAAAAACGCATTAGCAGGATTCTTTTTTATAAAAATTGAAAGAAATCGATTCATAATTCGTAACAGGAGCAACTATTGATTTGGTTTATTTACATGCTTTTTAATAATGAAAAATTATGAAGGTAATTTAAATTATGAAAAATCATTTAAAATATTCCTTTTTTTAATGTCAAAATATTCATTTTTTTAATTTAAAAAATTCATTTTTTTAATGTCAAATATTCTTTAAATCCTTTCTCTTACTTCTGCATCGGTGAACAAAATTTGCAGTGCTACCATATCAAATATTAATAATTTAAGAAAAAAAAGCTTTAAGTTAAAATGTTTTAATTGAAAGAATTTTTATTTTGGAACAACGCCAGGTAAATCAGTTAGTGGTTAAATAAAGATCGTAATTAATTTGATTATATGAAGATTTCTAGACCGTAATATTGAGAATCCATTTGTTCAATTTTGTAGTAATTTGAGAGAAAGTTAATATGTAGAAAGCTAACTTTTCATCAGCATATTATTTTGAATGCATATGGTAATTTAGAATATAAGGATCAAATTTGATGAGCAAAAATATGAGAAACAGCAATACATGTGGTGAAAGGGTGTGTAGTCAAAAAATATGAGCCTATATTCAAAATTTAAACCTAATATTACATTAATTTTTGTTAGAAATAAGTAAATAACTTAAATGCGTATTCATTGCGTTTATGAATAGTGAACGTAATTATTCTCAATGATAAAAATAGAGCTAGTTTGTGTCAAATTATTTATACCGGAGAGCACATAAATATTATGCTTTCCGGTTTAAAGAATAATTCTCTCCGATATAAAGAATAAATAAAACTTTGCCTCTCTTTTCTTCACAGACTTAACACTTCGGTTAGAGAAAAGGGATAAAGTTTTGAGGAAGATAAATTAGGTTTATATTTTTCATTTCAACAAAGTCTTAGTATCTAACATTCTGACAAACTTCAAACCAAAAATATAAAAAATAAAAATAGGAGTAATTTATGCTGTTGAAAAGTTAATTGATTCAAACAGAAAATATAAATAATATAAGAATTTCCATCACATTGTGCTTTCTTTTAAGTAATAAATTGATAATCTATTTCTCCGAAAATTATTTCCTTCAATTTTTTTCAAATCTAAATATGGTTAAATAATAATTTGTTTGAATCCCGGTTAAAGAAATCATAAGTGTAAAAGTATTTATAAAATTGATATTCGAAAATTTATTTTTTAGGGTTACGTGAGGCTAAAAAATGGGTACCATTTTTTGAAATTTGTGCACATATAATAGTTTAATTTTATTTTGTAACTAATTTTTATCCTGAAATAAAAAGTCCTGAATGTACAGTTGCAATTTTTATAAGCACGGTGTTAAATATTAGTACCGGCATTCGTATGGAATATATTAGGCTTTTCCTTTCCCTTATTAATTTTTTTATATATTCTTTTTTTTATTCCACAAAAAATCACTTCACCTTTAGGCGAACATTTTCCCTCAGAACTTAAAAATAATGGTCCTTTGGAGGTTTGTAAATCATTGTTTATATCAAAAAATATGGGTTGTTTGTCTATGAAGCAGGATAAAGTTAGACTTTTTTGGTTATTTAAATATTTTACTACATATATATTCACTTACATTGTTTGAAAGAAAAAAAATGCATACAACTTTTAAGTGATATTTAAGGCATAAACTAAATTTATGAGTTGGGCAATTTTCTTCTCTACGGCTGAATCGAAGTTCTTTTACTAAAAAAAGTTTTTCCTTCTTTTTTTTTAATACAAAAGAAGGTTAGTTTTAAAAAAAATCATTTCTCTTTTCGCTGAAAAATAAGCATAGAATATGTTTGTTAAAGTAATCTTAGTTTTAATCGTACTGTGAAGGTTAGTCAAATAGAAAAAAAAAATGTGGAAATAAAAAAGATAAATAAATAAGAAGGTGTGAGCTTTTACGATTAAATACTAATATGTACATTTAAAAGTGATTTGCAGTTCTATAGCAGTGCAAGTCATTTTCTAACAACAGTAATTACGTCCCTCCATCTCTCACAAACTTTCGGCAATTAATCATAGGAAAAAATTAAGGCTTCTTTAAATAGAAAGCGTAATTATCAGTTTTATAAGGGGGATGGATATTTAAATACGAAGATAATTATAAAAGTGGAAATTGAGGGTGAATTTGTTTTGGGGTTTCATTTGTTTATCGATCAAAAGGCAACTTTCATTTAAAATCGCACTTTTCAGGTTTGTTTGGAAATCTTACATCTGTTTAATTAGCAAAAGAAATTTTTCAAATAATAAACAGAGAAACGGTGATGTAAAAGATAAATAATTTCAGATAACGTTTATTGAAATTTACTTGGCTTCTTCATTTAAGAATGTTTTTAAGACTTTTGTATTATTCTGTGTGGTATCTTGATTCAGAAAATTAGTTGTTATGTTTTTCCCTATGCAATTATTTCTAACTTGGTTTGATTACACGATAAATTTATGAGTATTTTCCTTAATTCTGCGATAATTGGCACTGCCTATTTTCAGAAATTTTAAAAAATCCAGGAGAATATAATAGATGAATAAAAATGAATTCATTAAAATATGCTAGTCTATTCTTTCTTTTTTTGAATTATTTAAAAGTCTTATTAAACTATTTTATGGCTTCATTTTATTACCTTTTATTTTAATTTTTTCAGTTATTTTATTAACTAGCTGATGTCTTTGCCTTACTCGTTATGAGCCCACTTTTATGCTGATTATTAAATTATTGTAAGAAAAAAAACCCTCCTTGTTCAACATTTTTGAACATTACGTATAGTTCTTAAAAACAAAACTATTTATACATACTAGATAATAATTCTTGAAAGGCTTTTTTGGTGTAAACATTAAGGCATTGAATTTGAAAAAGTAATAATATGTTAACAATCAAAGGAATGTGTGTGTGTGTGTGTGTGTGTGTGTGTGCGCACGCGCGCGTAAACTTATTTTTTAAAAGCAGAATTCTGTCCGAAGACAGAGGGATGACCCTTGAAATTTTAATTTCGTTTAAATGCATCCCTGGATTCATGATTTATGTGGAAGAAAGTTTCTATGACTAGTGATACAGGAGAAGAAAAACATAAAAGAGAGGGAAAATATTTTGTCCAGTGCTTATGCACAATGAGATTCTAGTAGGTATTTCTCTACACGTATCGACCCAGGCAAGGCAATCATAGGAATGTTTCAAGAAGAGTTCGCTTGGCTGACAGTTTTTTTGGGCACTTGATGCTTGAAACTTTTTACGCTTGGTGAGTTTGAACTGGCGATTTTAAATATTTGTTTTAAAGCTTCTGTTGAATTAATTAAATAGAAAAAATGGAATGGTTTCATGAAATAAGAGAATATTTTAGAATGACTTTTTTTGGGGCAAATTAAGATAAAATCCTAGAAATTAATTAAAATTAAAACTAGATTATATATATATATATATATATATATATATATATATATATATATATATATATATATATATATATATATATATACTGAAACAATTTTAAACGAGGTAAATATAATAAATTGCCATTTTCATAATAAATTAGAAAGATACACAAATGCATTAAGAAAGCGCGTATGCTGCTATTCCTAACGACATAGTGGAACTAAGAAGAATAAAAAACAGATATTTGTAATTGAAAAAA
Organism: Argiope argentata; assembly: GCA_026289955.1. NCBI lineage: Eukaryota > Metazoa > Arthropoda > Arachnida > Araneae > Araneidae > Argiope > Argiope argentata. The sequence continues at coordinate 6,870,164 of JAOUZG010050968.1, read as the reverse complement.
ATGAGAAATCCGGCCTGATGACTTTCTCAAGGGTCACCATCAAGCAATGATTCCAATAAAAAGCGGAATTTTTTTCTGTAAAGAGTTAGACTATTGTCTAAAAAATTAACTCTTTTATGACCCGAAAAATTCCGAATTTTAAAATAGAAGAGAGGCATCAATTTTTAGCACAAAAAAACAAAAGACAATTAGAAAAAAGAAAAGAAAAAAAGACAATTAGAAAAAAAACTCACAAATAAAATTCAAGATTGAAGAAAAAAACATATATCACAAAAAACTAAACGCAATAAAAAAACACATATTAGCAAAAGAACAAGAAAACAAGAAGTCTGAACATACCCTTAAGACAGAGATGTGCACCCAAGCAATGCTAAGGAGCAAATGAAACAGATTGGAAGAAATTGAGATGAATGCCAAATCAGGAAGGATAGTGGAGAAGAACTGTTTGTCCAATCCGAGATTAGTTTAGGTGGTCAAATCCCGCCCCCGAAACGAAGACTGAAGTTTTAGCTGTGCGTATATTATACGATTTCGGGCTTTTTTAATTCAAAATATTTTAAGTTTTTTTATGTTTATAATCTCATGAATAATAGGTAGACATAGGGAGAAGATTTTTAATATAATAAAGTTAATTGTATTTTCCTCTGATTTTTAGAAGTACGGGAAAGTTCTATTGAAATTGGATGTAAGTTTAGATTTTAACGCTGAAGTCAGTGCATAGCGGACCCCGAGGAATTGAAAATTATCTTCTTGAAATTGTTAATTTATTGTAAAATTCTGAGCCTACTAGTGGGTTAGTCGAAGAGATCTAAACCTTCTTTAATTAAAATTTCAATATTACAGTAATTTTTGGGAATTCATTGTTGGCTAGATTTTTTAAAAAACAACCTGTAGCTTCTATATAAGACCTTTTATTATTACAAATATTTTTTATTCTGTTAAATTGTGAAAAGATTATATTTAAAAAAAAATTTTGAGTTTAAATTAGAATTACAATTGCAAGGTTTTATTATTTTAAAATTGAATTCGTCTCTTTTGTCATATAGACCCACCAGTGTTTTACCGTTAGCAATTTTAATTTTTAAATCAAGATAATTTGCTTCAGTTAGTTTTTCATTTGTTTTATTTAAAATTAATTCTTTTGGATAGCAGTTTGTTATTACATTCGTATTCTCTACATTAATTAGCAGGAGGT
>JAOUZG010050968.1:6852334-6868569 GCA_026289955.1 Argiope argentata | reverse complement strand
GAGAGAGAGAGAGAGAGAGAGAGAGAGAGAGAGAGAGAGAGAGAGAAGAAAAAGAGGAAGGAATAAAAAGGGAGAAAAAGAAGAATTGTAAAGAAATTGTTATACAAATTACTATAACATACAAAATCCTCTTACCATAAACTGTTTTTTCAGTTGTTGTATCAGTTGTATCAAACGATTTTGAAATCTCATCGCTTTTTGAAAAATTTACAAACTGTTCTAAGCGATTTTTAAAAACAAAGATTGTAATCTCTCTTTAAGTTATCCATAACTTTTAGAGTGATAAAAAATGTCTTAAATTATTGTGAGTGGCAGCTCCGTTCTGTAGTATTTTTATTCAAGAGAAAAAAATCTTTTTATAGATATGGAAATATATTTTTAATGATTGCAAATTGATTTAATTAAAGGTCACGAAATATTCACAAAAGTCTTCTTTATTCTTCATTTTAATTCTGAACGAAATTTTAAGAAATTCATTTTAATACTCTGTCTTTATTATGTCATATATTTAGGTCTACCAATTCTTTTATTTACATGAATAAAAGTGAAATAGACACAATGGAATTTTCATGTTCAATCATATCTCAATAGAAAAATTTGTATACTGAACAGAGATTTTTTATCATTTAAAATTTCTACTTAAAACCATATGTATCAAATGATAAAAAAATTAAAATTGATTTGATATTATTTTATGTTGAATGTTTATATCTTTATTCACATACACACAGCATAGCTGTTTCAAAGTAGGGAAAATTTTTATAATAAAAGAAAAAGTTCTTTTTACATTTCAGGGGCTGCACACAGCTAGAAACACTCTTATCTGTTCAAGTTCAATTTTTCCTGCTGGATGTGTTTAACTAGTTCAGCAATTTTTAATCACTTCACCTTTTGATAGAGAAACTAGTCAACTCATAAATAACCATAGATAAACGCATGACGTAAAGTATCATAACTCCCGGGTACAGTCAATCGAGCACAAAATGACTTTTTTTTTCTCCTTCAAAATTAATGATAAGTCATTTGCATATGATTAATAATAAGAGCCAAGATCGAAAATGTAAATTGAACAGGTGTCGCCCGAAGCACGGGTTCTTTCAGAGCTACTGTTATAGAGGGGGGGGGGGGTTATGTCACTTTCGTATTAATGCCACCAAATATTATTCTTTGCTAGTAACGGTACAGTATTTGACAGTTCGGTCAGGATGAAATTTCTTTTCTCTGCTCGTTACCAGATCATTTTTTTTCGATGCGAGTTAATCTTCTGTATCTTGTCGAAAACTGAGAATGACGAAAAATCGTTAGCAGTAGTCTGTTGTGAAAATATGCCTCGAAATATTCGTCAAGAAATAAGATCACTCTTTTTAATCCAATGAATATTTATTTTAAGTAATGAATTTGAATAAGACCTCATAGAGGATTTTAATTAAAATTATTTCACTAAATTGCTGAGTATCACTCAAAATTTTAAATTTATTATTTATAAGTTAAAATTGATGTTATGTTAATTTTTAAAAAAAAAATTCTTTCGTGTTATGTTTCTTATCAATACTCGGTCACTTTTGAAGATCATCGAAATGGTTTTTTAAGTGCTAGTACAAATCAATATTTCATAAAGGACATTTTTTAACATTATCCGTATTTTGCATATTTAGAAATAAGACTTCATACTTTTTAATTCAATGAATTTAAGCAATGAATTTAAATAAAACCCCTTAGAGGATTTTAGTTAAAATTACTTTTTGATTAAAATTATTTCACTAAATTGCTAAGTATCACTCAAAATTTTAAATTTATTATTTATTAGTTAAAATTGGTTACGTTAAATTTTATTTAAAAAAAATTATTTCGCGTTGTGTTTCTTATCAATACTTGCACAATTTTGGAGATCATCGAAAGGGTTTTTTAAGTGCTAGTACAAATCAATATTTCACAATAGACATTTTTTAACATTATCCGTATCCTGCTTTTGAAAGAACTACTCCCAAGATTCTGAATATCAGGTATTTTTTTTATTAGAAAATATTAATTTACATTAGAAAATTCATTTTATATTATGGAATCAGCTATCTAAATGCAATCAAAAAGTTTCCCCATAAATTTGTTTTAGAGCTATAAATATGTAGCTATTTTGGTAATTTCATTATTGAGTTAGATATATTTTACACTTTATAATAGTTTTTATACTTTTGGGAACCGACTGATCTAATTATCTTGCATTATCTGTGTTAATATTCCTCCATTCTGGGTGGCAGCACCATTCTTAGTTTTAACCCCATATTTTTTAGCTCTAACTTTTAATTATCCCAAAATTTGGACTGAGATTTGGACTGAAATCCAAATATTGAAGTGGATTTTTTTCGAATTTCTGGAAAATTATACTGACACCATGGGGGAACACTGTGGATTGTATGTTTTGGTTCATTATCTTTATAAATAAGTTTTTCTGATTTTATATACTAAATTTTAGATATTTTTAAAATGTTTTAGTAAAGAAAATCCTCCTTTATGCTATCAATTAACACCAAAATACCAATTTTTGATACTGCATACCACATACACAAACAAAAGAATATTTCTACCATCACGCCTCGTGGTTTGAAACAAATCCATAGTTTTAAGTTCATTAGTTTTTCTCCTCATTATTCACCAAAATGCTACATTTTCTATGATCGAGTTCATTTTTTCTCCTCATTATTCACCAAAATGCTACATTTTCTATGATCGAACAAACCTAACATTGTTCAATCATTGATGTCTTAGTTAAAATGTTGATCTTTCTGTTTTTCTCATCACAAATTATAACAATTACTACTTTGTACGCCTGCTGAACTTACACCTCGTCGCAAAGTTTCCCGTGAGATGGTAGTAAAATTCTAAAAAGACTTTAACAGCATTCAACTATGTATTCTTCCCTTTTTTTAAAAATGAATCCTTATTCAGTATTAGATTTGTCAAAGACCATTTCTTTCCAAGTTTCCTTTCCAATTTTGCCTTTCAAGGTTTAAAAATAAACAGCCAAATGTGATAAATTTATTAATTTATCATCTGTTCTTGCTGATTTGTTAACTTGAAGATGACAAAACAAGCATCTGCTTTCGAACATCATTCATTTTTTTTTCTTCTGTTTATAATAACTAATGGAATATGTAGACAAAGATAAAAGCCAGACGATATTTAAAATATCATCACGACGTAAAAAGAAACTTAGCTACTGGTTACGAATTTTTTCATGGATTAATTCAAAAAGGTCCTATCACGTTTGTGACTTGTTTTCCTTAGTCAATTTGCATTTTCAGTTTTAGAAAAAAGAATGATTCTATTAATAAAAAAAGCATCGAGTTTTTTAGAAATAAATTGAGATGGCATGAAAAATTATGGATCGCATTTTATCTCATTCTAAAGTAGTTACAATGGCTTTTTGCAACTTTAACGCACCCAAATAAGTCAATGTATATATATTTTATTTTATCTCATCGTATTTATTTTGACCTCGTATTTACTTGTTACTGACTTGTTTTTATTGATTTTTTTATTTTATGGTGATATTCCTTTTATATTACATTTTATGATAATATTATTGATTACATAGTTCAAAACTTATTCTTTTTTTCCCCTTTCAATTCGTAAATGATGTTTGTTTCCCTTCAAAATTGGATAAAAACACTAAAGTTATGATTTTCTAAGTTCAAAATTCTTAATATTATTCAAAATTCTTGAAATCCCCAAAAACTCAATTCCAAATATTATCTTTAATAAATGTACAAAATTGATTATGATGGTTTAAAAAAATTTTTGCTTTGCAAGACTGGCTTGTTTCTTAGATTATTTAATTAGGTTGATTATAATTTAATAAATACCCTAATATTGTAGTTATTGTTTTAAAATTGTATATAAAACGGTATAAAATATAGAGGAATATATTGATACTTTATAAAACAAAATATTTGACGGCGAAAAACGATTTGATAATTTTTGAGAAAGAAATTTTATTATATTTAAAATTCAAGTTTTTCCTTCATTATTTTCTTATCTATGGGAGCTATTGATAACTTCCTACCGAAGAATTTTCCGTTTGATTATTAAAAATATCTAGAATAGTTCAATAATAATGTCAATAACATTCTATCGATATTGGCTGTTTACATTATTTCAGCTACATACGAGTAATAGAAATGTGAGCAATTGACTCGTACAAGCAAGAAGAAGTAAGCAGAAAAATAGGATAAATTCTTATCTACATTCTGTATTTATCATATCACGATCGAAAAGATCGCACTGATATGTCGAAAAATAGTATCAGACCTGCATTAAAACATGATTCCTTAAAATCTGAATAAAAATTGCTGTGTAATTTTCACTCCTTAACAAGTTTCATTGAAATCAATATAATGAATCTCAATCATTTTTGCAAATCTTATTTTATAAAACTTAAAAGCAAAAGTAGGTTAATTGGACGGATGTTGCATTAAAAAATCGAACGATCATTCGAAAAGATTCCAAAATGTATTCAGTGTAAAGTTTGAATTGAAATAAAAATATGAGCAAACATTTTATTTTATGCTAAAGGAAAGACAAAATATTGCTTTCTTTTAGAAAAATACTTTGATATGTGGAATAAAAATGCAAATTTGTCTCAAACATGAAGCTAGCGTTAACCAAACAGCTAAAACAGGCGGGCTTTATAATTTTGAATCACGGGCAGACGACGAGGACGACTACTGAACTGGCACGAATTTAACATGCAACTCCACACGAATGGGAAGACTCTAGGCCCTAACGAATTTACCTAGCAACAGACCCCTTTACATGATGGTTGTTCCGTGGAATCCGGTCTCAAACCTAAAACCATACAGCTCACAAGCCGAGACCTTACCACCAAGCGCGTCTTTCAACTTGCTTAAGAAGTGATTTAATAAAGAAAATTCTCCTTCGAAGTTTTTTTTTTTTTTAAATATTAACCTGAAATGCTCGCAAAACTTAAAAATAAATAATTGTATGGAATTCAAAACATTACTCAAAATGTTCAAATTTTTCATCAGATTTCAGAATTTAAGTGCAAAATTTGGAAAATTTTAAGAACTATTTACGTACTATGAAGGATTTTTTTATTTTAAAAGCCCTAATTAAATCCAAATTTTATAGTTAAAATTGGCTAGTTAAAAGCCAGACATTCTAAATAAGATAATGACGCTAGAAAGATAACATTTACAAACCAAAAAACACTAATTGATTGGAAAGAAGCAGAACTTCATAGAACGAAAATAAGCCAACAAATTTCAGATCTTTTTCTAGTAAATACAAAATTACAGAGGTTTTTTTTTAAATGGCGTGGGAGTAAGATCTGTTTGAAGAACATGAAAAATAGATAACTAAAAATATATTTAAATTTATCTACAAAGTATATAACAAGCAATTTTCAAAACCAAAATTTATAAACACGCATAATAACATTATAAATACAACCGTATTTTTTAAAGACAAAATAACGTATATTTCGAATTTTTTTTGGTGAAAGTAAAAAATAAAGATATTTTTCACTTTAAAGCTTATAAACATATAATGATTTGTTTCCCTTTAATAAAACACGCTATTAAAAACATTTATAACGAGCATTTTGAAATTTTATAAAAATGTTTCTGATTTTGTAACATAAAAATGATGATTCATTTAAAAATCCCTCCAAAATCAACAACATTTCCAGACTTGAAATTGTTTTTATTTCAATACATATATCACTTATTATTCAGCTACCGTTTATACATTTCAAAACATTTATTTATTTATCTATCCAAATCATTTCGTCTGCCTCTTTTGTTTCAAAAAAGTTTCCTGACTCACAGCGTTTTTTAAGTGATGAAAAACAAAAGTAAGTACAAATTTAATATGCATGTTTTTTATGTCTGAAACTGAAATAAATCAGTGTATTTCCCATTTTCCGAAATACATTTCCCTTACTTTCGAAAGCGGAAATGGATCTTGGCCAAAATTATTTTCTCGTAAATTCTCGAGTGAATTAAATGGCCTTTTATGTTCCTAATTCACTGTGTTTTGTGGCTTTTTAGCAAACGACTATTTTCTTTTCGTGAGTGAAAGAATTTTCGTAATAGATAAGAAGTCGTTTGAAACATTTCTATACTTTCTTGTAACAATTTTAAAAATATTTAAAACTAACAATAACTCTTTTAATGAGTCTTATAATACTTTAAAATTTCTTTGTAATGTCACTTTAAAGCTCTGTTATGTTGTTTACATATGTTAATGCTGTTTATTAGCCCTTAAAATGCAAAATTAGCCAAAAAAACCCCTCTTGTACAAATATTATTTTTGTAATGTAGTTAGTACTAATACTGAAAACGATAATTTTATTCAATATACTTTTTTAATTGAAATAATAATCTTTTTTTCTATCATCTGTTTTGTCTATTACTATTCTTATGTGCAAATTAGTCAGTTCTTTTGAGATGAAGGTTTTTTATGGCTTTCATTAAAAGCGTGTTGTTTTATGTATTCATGCTTCTCTATTCAAGCATTAATGGAACTATCGTAGTAAAATTAACAAATGCTGTTCTATAGTGGATGAGGATAATGGCTGCTAATGAAAAAGATAAAAATGTTAACAGTTACAGATTAGATAAGAAAATCATATAGATGATAAAAATTTATAAAAAATGAAATGGTAATTTGGATATTATCCAAAGCATATCGGACTACTTACTGAGTAAATAGTGAATTTATGAACCGAAAGTTTCTCATGAAGTTCAATTTCAGACAATAGTTTTTTTTTACTCTTTCACATAGAAAATAGATGTAACTTTTGTAAGTTAATTAATTAAATTGAATGAACGAATTAACAAACTGAATTCTTTATTAATACCTAAAAACGCGCCTATTCAGTTCAGTTACTTAGTATTCCTAATTTGAACTTGTTGTATTTTAAACTTGCTGGTAATTTTTTTTTTTAGTTTTATAAATATACAAAGAAAAAAAGTTGCATTTTGCAACGTTGGCATTTGTTTTATTCATAACTTGGATTACAATTTTTTATCTTTTGTCCAAGATCTCTCCTCTCAGATACCTTTCAAAATGGTGCATCATTCTGATGTTTTATTTTTTGAAACAATTTTTGATTATTAAAAATACCTACAGAGTGCTAAGAAGATGTAGATTAATTTTTCGGAGAAATTTATATTTAAAAAATTATATATTTTTATTTTTCGCAGAAATAAATAAGTCTTTATGTTAATCATTAATTGTTTTGCAGAGGGGAAAGAGTTAAACTGAATGGAGTATTTATAAGATGAATATGCTTATTCACGTAAAAAAAACTTGTGACCCTAGTATCCCAAAATATTGTAACATTTTGTGAATATTGCTCAATGTCTTTCTAATACTGAGAGAATTTTAAAATTAAAAGTCTTAGCTTGTTAAAGTCTTTTAACATGTTACCCTTAAAATATATAAAAATATTTAGTAATTTTCTTGACACCTGTACATTTTTACTTTCTGAATACAAAGTATGTAAAAAAAGAACATGTATAGAACCAGACGGAAAAAAACGGATCCTCCAGGTAATTTTAAGTCTTTTTTCCTTTGTATCAAACAACTTTCTCAATTTCTGACAGCTGAAAAGTACCATTTGATATGAAGACTTTAAGATATTTTGACAGCTGGTTTCGAGGGCATTATCACTGAGAAATACAGCAACAGTATCATTTTAAAAGGGATATTGCTATGTGAAATATATATTTTCTGTTGGGACTAACTCTACGACTGAAGAAGTGGGTTTTTTGGTCACTTCCATGTCTAAAACTCGTTGATATTTATACAGAAAAAGTAAAATTGCTTTTTATATTCAGATTTTCTGATTATTTTAATATCCTTTCACCCAAAATATAAAATTTTATGAATATTGCGCAATGTCTTTTTAATATTAAGAAAATTTTAAAATTAAATCAAAATTTTTAAAGAACTTTCCATTAAAATATATAAAAACTATTTAGTGATTTTCTAGACATCTGTGCATATTTACTTTCCTGAATACAGGGTACGTAAAAAAAAAGAACATATATAAAGCCAGAAGGGAAAAAACGGATCCTCTAGGTCAGGGGGTCTCAAACTTTTAGATATTGCTGCCCCCTTTTTAGACTAAGTATTTTGGTGACCCCCCTCAAAGTTTTAACACTGTCTAAAGTTTAGACAGAGACTTTGAAAAATTTATACATGCTCAAGAGTTCGTACAGTATGTGTCAGGTATTGGCGCCACATCCCTTGACACTTCATCTTTCTCCTAACTAGTATCATCTCATCTCAAAACTTTGATTGAACAGTTTACATTCCAGGTAAGGATATAAGTGGGGTTGTGTAAATAGTCAATCCATTTGTGAGCAAGCCATAACAAAAGCTGAGCTAAGTGTCTGTCATCATGATCAACTGATAGAGATTTCAAGTGATCAGTCAGCTAAAGTAACTTTTAACAAAGCATATATCGACAAATTTTGGATACTTATTAAAAAAGAATATTAGGAACTGTCCACAACAGCATTCAAAACTTTGATGCCATTTTCTACATATTACAACTGTGAACAAGGTTTATCCATAATGATAAATTTAAAAACAAAATCAAGAAATCGTTCGACACTGGAGAATGACATTGTTTTGTGTGTTACAAAGCTCATTCCAGACATTAAAAAATTGGTTAATTCCAAACAAGCTCATGTATCCCATTAACTAATAAAAAACACCTTTTGAGAACCCCTGCTCTAGGAAGTTTTAATCCCTTTTTCCTTTGTATCAAACAACTTTCTCAATTTCTGGCAGCTGAAGGGTACCATTTGATAAGAAGACTAAGATATTTTGACGACTGGTTTCGAGTGTATTATCACAAAGAAATACAGCAACAATATCCTTTCAAAGGGATATTGAAATGTGAAATAGACTTCTTGTGGTGATTACTCTACAAGTAAAGTGTGTTTTTGTAACTTTTGTGTTTATTTTTTATGTTTCAAATTAGTAAATGTTTGCACAAAAAAATTAAAAAGGATTTTTATACTCAGCATTGGTTAATATCTTGAAAACTTTTTTCTAGGGAGGATATTGTTATTTATATGCATTATTATAAGAAGTTTTGCCCGCAAAATTGAATTTGAAATTCGTTTACATTAATCAAGATACAATTTTATTGTATTCAATGCATAACAGTTCAAAATAACATTTTCCTTACCCAATGTTTCTTTAAATATTTTAGTGTTACAACATTTCTTCATTTTTAAAATCCTCTCGGTAATTTTGCATCTTTATTTTTGTATCAAATAACTTTCCCAATTTCGAAAGGTACCATTTGATACGAATATTTTTAAGATATTTTAACTGTTGGTCATTATTACTGAGAAATATAACAATAGTTTCATTTTAAAGGGATATTGATGAATAGAATGTTTACTTCCTACTGACATTACAGTTAAAAAGGATTTTTTGTTACTTTTTATTATTTCTTATGTCCAAAACTGTTAATGTTTATACAGAAAAAAGAAAAAAATATTTTTATATTCAGCTTCGTCTAATTTTTTTGCTAGAAAAGATATTGTTATTTTTATGCACTATTATAAATAATTTTGCCCCGAAAATTGCATGGAATGATTGAAATTCATTTTTTAAAGCGACCAGGGACCTTTAAAAATGATTTTTTGTAATTTTCACCTTAGCGATTTGAAATTTTACAGTCATTAAAAGTAACACTGTAGGAGATGACACACAAAGTTTTAAAGCATTATATTAATTTTTTTATGAGCTAGGGGGTTAATATAATATCATATTAGCGATAAATAACGTAAATGAAAAATGTTCCAGGGGCTTCAAATTTGTTCGAAAGCCCTCCAATTTTTATTATTACTTTTTCAAACCCTTTTGAAACAAAAATTGGGATTAATATTGAAGTTTGAGTCAGAAATATCAAAATTAACCAATAAAATAAATTAAAAGTACTGATTTTTTTAAAAAGTTTAAGTAGTTTTGAGATTACATTGGTTAATTTTGATATTTCGTACTCCAATATTAATCCCAAGTTTTGTTTCAAAGGGGTTAGAAAAAGTAATAATAAAAATTGGAGCGCTTTCGAACAAATTTGGAACGTTTGGAACCTTTTTCATTAACGCTATTTATCGCTAATATTATTTTATATTAACCCCCTAGCTCATAAAAAAATTAATATAATGCTTTAAAATTTTATGTGTCATCTCCTATACTGTTACTGTTACTGTTAATACCTGTAAAATTTCAAATTGCTAAGGTAAAAATTACAAAAATTCATTTTTAAAGGACTCTGGTTGCCTTAACCGACGCAAAATTTTATTGTATTCAGTATATGATAATTCAAAATAACATCTTCCTTAGTCTTCTGATCTCTTTAAGCATTTTAGTATTACAGAATTTCTTCTTTTTTAGAACCCAAATAGCAAGATCTTGTTTCAAAATTTTGATGAATTCAAATGCACGCTATGTGCACTGTGCTACTTTGCCAGAATTCTAGAAAGGATCTCTTAAGCCAAAAAAAAAGAAAACGAATGAATAACAAAAAAAAAAATCTCAAAATAACCTTAATTTGTGGGGGAGATATTTGTGTTTATCCGTGTAATTAAAAAAGCATTGATTTTGTCATTTACCAGTCTTAAAATCCTTCTTCCACACGCAAACCCATTTATCTCCGTCATCTACTAATTACCTTTATGAAATCAACCAACTCAGAATGCGTTCAATCATCAGTTTTGCGTAGGATGCGAAAGCACGCTTTCTTACTATCTAACCAGAGATGATGGCTTTGACAGAACGTCAGAAACAATAACATGGGAAAGAGGTATATGCATTTATCACATCTTATCTCTAGAGCTAATGTTGAGCAATAGTTGGCAAAACTTCACCCATAACTGATTAAATTGAAAGTGGGTGTTTGCCACTCAAAACTCTAGAGAAGTGTACGTCCAAAAGCAATCTATGGCTAAAATATTTGTATCAGTTAAGAAATTAAACGTATGTTAGAAAATAGGTAGAATTTCTTTTTGATTTCATATTTCTGGAGATTTTATATAATTTGTGAAACCCAGGTTTAAATAATTATGTGAAATGCTGATTGTTGTATTTAGATATTTTATAGAAGTGGACATTTACAAAGAAATTGAGGGGGTATTTATAATTAATAAAGCATGTAAAGATTTCGATGTTTAACTTGTTTAATGCAGTCTGTCCAGGTACAGGTTGCATAGATGGCAAGAGAAACCATTTCTGGAATCCACTGTATTTCTTGCAGAAAAAAAAAAGAAAACATTACATCATAGCTTGAGACATTAAGTACTACGCAAAGTTATGTCCATATTTCTTGCACTGATCACATTTTTTCACTAATGAGTGAAAATATAAAGGAGTAAACATTCTCAACTGCACAGATTCAGTAAAACTCGATAATTAAAAAAATATTTAAAATATCTTATAAAAAATCGCCAAGCTTCTAAATTAAGTGTCATATCACAGATTTTAAATCAAAATGGCGTAGAAAAAATCCTCACAAGGCGGAAAATAAAAATTTTAATATTACAGCTAGGATCTCAAGAAACATGTGGTATTTTGCGATAAAATACAACAATGCCATAACACGCACATCTATTTGAGAGCATATATAAGCAATATATTTAGTTATTTTATGTTAATAAAATGTATTGGCAAATTTGACACCTCATTTTGTTATAAAATCTGCTATTTTTCATTTGGAAAACTGCCATTTATATACAATCAGGTAACAATAGTAATGAAATAATAAAATACAAATATACAGATATCAGTACTATAACTTTCAATACATAGAAATGTGCAGTGTATTGGCAGAATTTTCATTGTATTGAATTGTATTGAAATTGTATTGATTGTATTGAATTTCATTGTATTGAAATTATTCACGTGGGAAGAGTTTTGACGTAATTACGCTACTCGACGGGAATCAACAGACTTTGAACACGGAATAGTAGTTAGAGCTAGACGCACGGACATTCTATTTCGAAACTATTCAGGGAATTCTACATTCCGAGATCCACAGTGTCGAAAGCAGACCGAGAGTATCAAATTTCAGACATAATCTCCTTCCTTGGACATCGCCGACTCCCTGCAGTTAATGACCGAGATCAGCAATGCATGCGTAGAATCGCCGGTGTTAACTGACAATCAACATTGCAAACACTGTCTGAAGTAACTGCAGGAATAAATGGGGGACGTACAACTGACATGTGAAGCAGTACAATGACTTTATTTTTTTGACTTTGACAATTTGACTTTAATGGACTATGGCAAAAGACCAATTCGACTTTTTCTTTACTAACAGTACGAAAGAGCTTGGGGCAATTCTCCTAGGCTCTTGACCATATCGGTTGAGCTCTAGACGACTGCATAAACGTGGCTTGACCATATGAGTCATGATTTCAGTTGGGGAAGATTTCTTACGGTCAAGTTTGAGTGTCGGGCAGACCCCAAGAAGCCATGAACCCAAATAGTCAACAAGGCCCGTTGCAAGCTTGTGGTGTCTCCATAAATGTGTGGACTATTTTTACATGAATGTATTATGGCCATTATTTCTACTTAATCGGTCATTGACTAGAAATGTTCAGCTAAATGGAGGCCATTTTTAGCCATTTTTGCCATTCTTAAACAATTATTTATCCAAACAATGATGGAATTTTTATGGATGATAGTGTATCATGTCAGCGGGCCACAACTGTTCACGACTTGTTTGAAGAACATTTTGAACAATACTAGAGAATGATTTGACTGCCCAAATCGCCTGACATGACATCGGACATTTATGGCACATAATCGAGAAGTTAGTTTCTGCACAAAATACTTTCACACTTTCGCAATTATGGACGTGACCTATAGAGGCAGCATGGCCCTATACTTTTGCAGTTACCTTCAATAAATTATTGTGTCCATGTGAAATCGAGTTGTTGCATTTCTCTACACAAACGGAGGTTCGAGACGTTATTAGGAAGTATCTCGTGACTTTTTTCACCTCAATGTATAAATAATCAAAAGATTATCTATATAATTATCTTCAATTATTTTACGTATTCTCCACTACAGCCAGAAGTCATTAATTTTCTTTCAAACTCTATGAAACTTGCAGAAATTGTGTTCATACAGTTCCAGTTTTAATTAACAAAAACGAATAATACGGAGATATAAATTGCCGAAAGGTGCAGTTTTGGGAAAAAATATTTTCAATCATTGGGAATTCACATCATGAAAGTTTTTATAATGATTGAAAAATTCTATTTCATTTTTTCGTCTTATTTGCAAAGTCTGTAGAATTTACATTATCACAAATTCGTTATTACAAACTGATGTAATTAGAAAACAAACTATGATTTCCTGAATACATGCCCATTCTACTTGCAATAATTTCCCCAAAAATAAAGGTTTTTAAAGATTCATATCCTTTTAATGCTTGAAGGGAAACTATAGGCTAAATTTTCGAAACGTATATTGCTTTTTTGCGTCATTATTATTTTAAACGATGTTGATGTAAATTAATTATGATTTACGTGCTGCAATTAGAAAATGAGAAACCATTTCACAAAAACTTGATTATTTTCATGCCATAATTTCACTAAAAAAATTTAAGTTTAAAATAATCAATCTGTTTTTATGCCTAAATAGAACATCATTGGTTAGAATTCGGAAAACATAGTCTCGTGTAATGCATTCCTAATTATTTTCTATCACTCAAAACAATTAAAGCGCATGAAAGTAATTTAATTATAATCCATTTATTTGTTTAAATAAAAGCTGAGCATTTGTACTCTTTACCGAGGAGAATTGGGAATGTGAAAAATCCCGTGGTTTCCAAAAGTAAATAAATTAAACAAAGACAATACAACTCTTAAAAATTAGAAAAGGGGATTACTTTGAAGTCGATTTCTTTATATGCTAATACAGTGAAACTAACTGTTGGAGGGTTAGAGAATCTCCTGTTTCCGTTTTGAAAAGAGGATGCCCTCAGGGTTTCTATCTGCTTGTCAATTTTCGGAAACCCTCCGCATTCTTTTCTTCTTTTTGGATATCTGTTTGGAGTAAATGCTTTTCAAAAACACTCTTTCCATTTTCAGAGGAATTGTGGTACAAATGAGGATAATAACAACAATGCTCATTTGTATTGAATTGAGCTTACGTGGGTCGTCGAATTCCTTTTCGTTGAATTTTGGCAACCCACGTATCATTGCAATCACTGGGGAGTCCAAAGAATGTATGCTGTACCCCCCTTCGATGCAGTTCCTACGTCTCATTTTGGCTTAAATAATGAGCAATTATGCATGCGTTTTCTATTGATATTAAGATTTAATCGTTCTTAAAAGTTTATTTGAGATGTAGATATATTTAAATAGTAATTTCCAAAACCTTTTCTTTCTCTTTAGAAAACCCACGCTCACATATGCCAGATTATTTAAAAAACGCCTAAACGGAAATTGTGAATGTTAAACCATATTAGAACAATATCTAAAAAGGCATAATATGTAAATTACATGCTTATTCTATAATTAGATTTAGTTTTGAGAAATCATACAAATTTGCAATTTATTGTTACATTATTACGCAGAAAATACAATCTTGTAAGATAAGTGTTTACCTTTGTAAAAATTAAAGAATGAAAATGCAAGTTGCATAATTTATTACTAATAGCATTTTGATAGCTTTTATTATTCTAACTGTATTAGAACAATATCTAATAAGACAGAATTTGTAAAATAATTGTTATTCTATTATCATTTTCAGTTTTCAGAAATTATACAAATTGGCAATTTATTGTTACATTATCGCGCTAAAATGTAATGCATATATTTTTCCTGCAAAAACTATAAAAACTCGGTGGCTAATTGATTAAAAATAGCAATTTTGATATCTTTTATTATTCTAACTGTATTAAAACAATATGTTACGAGAAATAATATGCAAAATAATTATTTATTCTATTCTTAGTCTAAATTTAGAGAAATTATATAAACTGGCAATTTAATGTTACATTATTAAGCACAGAATATACATTAGTAAGATCTGCGTGTTTTCTCTACAAAAACTAAAGAATAGAGACACCAGTTGGATAATTGATCAATAATAGTAATTTGGATATCTTTTATTATTCTAACTATATTAGAACTATATATTACAAGACATAATATGCAAAATAAATGCTTATCCTATTACTGACCTAAATTTAGAGAAATTATTCAGATTGAAAATATAATGTCACAATATTAATAAAAAAAATGTATTAATAAGATATGTGTATTTTCTCTATAAAAAATACAGAACAGAAACATCAGTTGGATAATTAATTCATAATAGTAATTTTTATAGCTTTTGTTATTCTAATTATATTCGAACAATATTTAACATGACATATCTATTCCATTATTGTTTTCATTTTTGAGAAATTATACAAAATAGTAACTTATTCTTACATTATTAAACAAATGATACATATTTGTATGATATGCACATTTATCTGATACACGAATAAAAATGCAGTTTGAATAATTCAAGCATATTTTTGGTAATAATAGTAATTTCCCAGGAACATGGTATATACATGGCTACTATGGAGCATATAGTAAAGAGTCTACTAAACCACTAGGAATTTACTTTAATTAACAGTAGTCATTTATTTCTGATAAATCGTTTATTGGTATACTATACTATATTATAGTATACTATGTATTATAAACTGTTTGCGTTAATTCATAGTTATCTTTAAAATATTTGTTAAATAATGAATTCTATAATAACCGTATTGAGGAAAATCATTGCAGTAAAGTCCTTTCAGTAAACAATCAATTAACATATCTTAGTTTATAAAGATTGTATTTGGTTATAGCGATCATCGTTTTCACGAAGTAACTGTTTTATACAGCTTATATATTCATTTATTCACGATATAATTAATGTGATGTATTAATTTTGTTAAGTAACTCCACTCCACGAGTTTCAGTAATTTCGTAATAAGAATTCTTTGAAATACTGTCATAGCCCGAGTTTATTCAATTCCTTATATTCACAACAATAAATGCGATAAGTATTACGTTTTTACGTCTTTCAAAACTCCTACATTAAACGGCAGTTAATAGTATGTAACTAATTTTTAGACAGTAAATATTGGCAACATAATGTATAATTTGTATTGCAATGTGTCAATAAAAGCGTAT
>JAOUZG010050968.1:6833940-6847020 GCA_026289955.1 Argiope argentata | reverse complement strand
ATTTTCAGCTAATTCAAAGACAGCCACCACAAATTTAAAATGCGTCAATTTAATGGACAGAACTATGTTTAAAATTAAGCAGTACTAATAAATACTTTAAAAAGGGCACATTTATTTTTGAACTGATCATTTGCAATGTTGTATTAGCGTTTTCGGTTAAAAGTAGACTTAGGTTTTTTGATAAAAGCTTAGTAGTTTGACTAACATTCTCGAGAATTTGACTTTTGACTTTGACTTTGCTCTTTGTATTCCTGGTGTCTTGTCTTGTGAATAGTGAGTTTCGTTCCTCTTTCAATTTTAAACGAATTCAAAATCAGCCCCTACAAATTTAAAATGCGTTGATTTAATGGACAGAACGAAGAATCGGTGTGGCATGGTTGTGAGATTTCGGGTTCGAGACCCGATTCAACATAGAACAGTCCTATAAGCGGGCCTGGAGCACACCACATTCGTTGGAGTCGAACAAATCGGGGCCACTTGTGTGGTGGGGAAGTTTGGAGAGGGGAGGGAAAGATCAGGTGTCTGTCTTGTTATCTGTCCGTGGTTCAAAAACAAGAGGTATGTCTCAAAAATAGTTGTAGTGTTGCTTTAAAAGGGACTTAATATAAATAAAGTAAAACTGATGAAAAACCAGCATCCTGGAATAGGGATAGAATGCCCCCCCCCGATGTGAACGTCCCGTTTTCGAATCCTGGTTCGTGAAGGGCTGAACTTTCAGTGAGGCTGGGAATATGTCCTTCTGACAAAAGGGGTTGTGCAAGCAAATGTGACGCATGAAGCAGCTAAGTCGTACTCACGGCCGTAGTTGGGGCTGCTGAAAAATCAAAAGATGCTCACTCGGCTTCAGCGGGCTTATAAAATACCATAAGTAACAGTAAAAACAACAAAACTAATAGGCAAAACTAATAATCGAAGATACATAGTCGTTATAAGAAGCTTCGTCAACATTAGTTTTACTGAATTAAAATATGAAAATATTCTTCAATTATTTTTCATTCGGTTACTATTATTATTCTTGTTTTTATCATAGCAAATGTATAAAGTATTATAATATTTAAAAGATTCATCTGTATATTTTTATGAATTTTAGACTTCTCTGGAACTTTCCTGATTTATGCTTTGAATCCGAATATAATTCTACGAACACAGTAATTGAAAAACGCTAAAATATAAAGAGTTCAAATTTGGTCTCCATTTAAATAACAAAAATGAGATCTTTGCACCAAATGTTTTGATTTTTAACTTTTGAAGGAAATCCATCTACGGAGCGTATGTTTGTCTTACGGCTCAAAACTCAAAAGTATGACAAGCATGAAGAAAATATCCGGGCAAGCATTATAAATTTTGTGAAATTCTTGACGAGATTTCATGAATGGAAAGTTTTCTCATTTGACCATCTACGTGGTGGCATTATAAGTTAAAAACGGGACCAGTTGAAAGAAAGAAACTTTACATTTAGTTTTATTATGAAACTTTTTGCCGTATCAAGGTAGACTAGATTTGTAAAAAGTGTGGCCATTTGCCTATATGTCTATTTATTTGTAAATGAGTGAGATTACCCAAATTCACAGAGAATTTGTTATATAAACGAGATTCGACATAGGATCTTGACATTGAAACCAAATGGTAAGTTTGTAAACAATCGGTCGAAGGAAAGGTGTACAAACTGCATTTTCGACTTTTTCCATTAAGATAGATGCACATTATATAGATATAAGCGAAAGACGAGGAGAAATCAGTTCTGTTCATTTTATTTTCATTTAGATAGTTCTTACATTCTTTTTATCGTTTCATAATGCATCTTTAATGTTGTACAACTTACTATGTGATGTAAAATGTAACGTTTTTTTCTCTGTTGTTTTTCTGTACCAATGTCTGTTTTCTTTAGAGTTTGTGTGTGTGTGTGTGTGTGTGTGTGTGTGTGTGTGTGTGTGTGTGTTTACAAGGGTCCAGTGTCATAAAATGTAATATGTTCTTTCGTGCTAGGTGGGGTTGCTTGCTCTTCGGTTGCCCCATCAAGTTTCCGGCATGACCACCCGTTAGGTCGAGATGTCGCACAGTTATAAATGAATTAAATCCCAATTAACTTCTTATTTTTTCATCCAAAATTCATTTATATTTCTTTATTTTTATCTTATCTCTGATCTTCATCAGAATCTCTGATCTAAATCAGATTTAATTATTTATAACACGCGCTTTAAAAACAGTATCCCTCCAAAAATAACTAATATTCCCTTTCACAAATCGACACGTGTGAATGAAATACCGATAAGAATCTCTGGATATAAAGCACCGAAGGAAACAAAATTCTCGTAATTCTCTTGTCCCGATGTAAACAGACGAATTTCATCGGTCTTCTCCACGTATAAATCAGAAAAAATAAAATGAATTCAATTCCCAATTTGCTTTCTAGTAGACAACTTATCTTCAGACTTGTGCATATATGTATAAAACACTTTTATTCTTCAGACTTGTGCATATATGTATAAAACACTTTTATATCGTACTGAACTGAAAATACCCTTATTATTGAATATCAGACGGATCTGTTAAAGAGTATTAAAATAATATTTATCAAAATAATGAATATGTTTCGTTCCTAATTTTGACTATTATACAGGGTGTACATAAAGTCCCTATCTATTTTTGTGATTTAATGTTTGAAAAACTTTTATATTACAGATACAAAATATAGATGAACGTATCCTGGTTGTAAAACTCCGTATCCGGGGAAACAAGTGTCATATGATTAGAGACAGATTTCAAAGACGATTCAACAGGCCCGGACCTGCAGATAAAGCTATTCGTGAATTACTCGACAAATTCAACAGAACGGGCTTACTTCATGATGAAAAAAGACCTGGACGTTCCACTACACCACAACAAACTGTTGAGTTTGTACACGAAGTCTTCGAAGATGTCTCATACTTTTAACACAACTGGATTTCTTGGCTTGGGACTTCATCAAATCTCTCGTGTATCGCCATAGAATTGAAAATTTGTGAGATTTGAGAAGCCGCATCTCACAAGCAGTGACACAGATTACTTCACGAATGATGGAGGATGTTTCCCGTGAAGCAGCACACTGTTTTGAGATGTGCAGAGATATCGATGGTGCTCATGCTTAGTTTAGTTTTGACCGTGTTTGTGGCAATCAGAGGAAGAAAATGTATGATTTGCACATTAAAATATTCCTTCAACAGTATTCCATAGAAGTTTTGTTTTATTTTAACCCCTTCTATAAAACAGATAGGGACTTTATGTACACCCTGAACAATATTGGTCCATTTGAATAAGTTTGTTGCTAATTATTAATTCTGCTAGAAATGTTACAAACAATATTAGAGAAGAAGCAATATGGAGATAAAATTGAATTAACCACAATTATCGCTTGATAAGCAAATTAAATAACCTAAGTAAGCAGATTTATAAATTCCTAGAAAATAATAAATGAGAAATATTTGATTAAGGATAATTACGTTTCTGAAATATATTTTATGAGTAAATTAAAGGGATACATGAAGCGTTAAAAGTCGTCTGATGAAATCAAAGATACTTTTACAATTCAAAAGTTTAATTTGTAATATTTAGAAAATCAGAAATGAAGAAAATTGTTTTGAAATTGAGGATTTTTGTAAAAACTCATATGGGTTTAAAGAAAAGTAGATATAAATTTCTTTGGGAAACAGGATTGATTGGTGTGTTATGTTATTATGTTGTCAGTAATTAAAAATATTACAACAAAATTGATAAAACTAATGTTTGTTTTCAAGAATTTAAATTTTACTCCCATTTTTTTGGGGGTGGTGGTGGTGGAGATAGTTCAGCTTTGAAATAGTGAAAACATGAGCATAAAACCAACCTTTTGCCGACTTGTTCTAAAATTGGATATAAGTTTACAATTTCTGGGTAAATATTAATATACAGAAATGATATTCGTTATCTTATGATCTATTTACTTTTCTCTATACAAAGAAGTATAGAGAATCTATTGCAGACATGAAGAATTCCAAATTTCAGATTTTGACGAATTCATATGTTTCAAACTTCGCTAAGTTCAAAAAACACATTTTTTATAAAATTAACATATATATGGCTATGACAAAGAAGACTCGACGGATGAAATTTTTTAAGTGGCTTTTACACAAAATTTATAGATTTCTACTTAATTTTGAGCTGCATCTATTCATAGGATGTCTGTCTGTCCAATTATTCGAACATAATTTAACAGGATAACTTCAAAATTAAGGGAGATAGATTGATAATATTACAGACACCTATCAAATTTTGTGCCAGATCCAAATAGGGAATTAAACGTGTGTCAATCTGTACTTTCAAAAGTATATAAACGAGATAAAATATATCAAATTTGGTACTTGATTTTGATATTATAATTGTAGCTCTGTGATCGTTTTCAGCCTTTTGGAGAAAAAACACCTTCACTTTTATTAGACAGTATACGAAAAAGTTTTCGGAGGACCGATTCCGCTGGTTCCCAGGCTACTTTGGCCTGATGGCAAGGTCTCCGTCAGGCCATACGTCCTTCCACTGGTGTGGTGTGGAGAGTGGTTTGCACTGCTCATGTGCCGTCCACGTTATCTGATGGCGGTTCAAAATTACTAGGTTCTTTCCAAAATATCAATAGTGTTGCTTTACAATGGGGCTCTAATATAACTAAACTAAACTAAATTAAACTAATCCTCTGATTGCCGTTACTTTTTCATGAACAAGAATAAACAATCTTAAAAACATTTACAGTTATAGTCAGAACAGGAAGAATTTGATACAGATCTAAAAGCATTTTTGAATTATCGTGTTTGCGTTCATTCGAATGTACAGACAAATAGATTAGAATTTGACCAATAAAAAGGAAGGCATCTTTAATCTTGATTTAAAAACCATGTACTATGTTTCATTTGCCTAGTTAAATAGTTATTAATTTATTGTGTTTTCCAGGAGATTTTCAAACAGAAAAATAAAAATTGATAGATAAACAGACCATTTAAAAAATGGGTTTTCGTCTCTACATATGAAGATTCATCAAAATCTGAAAGTTGACGTTTTTGAGGATTACTGTACTATTCTGTCTGAGTGTACGTATCCCTAAAAATAATGAGAAAAAAAGTATTTGTGAACAAAAATATAGTTTGAAACTTTGATTATTTTTCTTCCTGTATATATATATAAGTGCGGATAGTCGCGAACTGCATAATTCCTAAGCTACGGAAACAGAATTTGAGTATAAATTATATTCTTTCGTTCTGTAGTTCAAATGTATGGCATGAACAAAAAATATTATAATAGTAATGTTGATTTAAGTTTAAAATTTTGGAAATTAATATAAACAGTTCCTGAAGCTTTTTGAAAAATTGACGATTTACAAGAAACGAATGAACATGAGGTGAATATATTTTAAATTTTCTGCAGCTAATAAAGGCAATCATAAAAAAATCAATCTTTAAATATTTTCCCGAATGTTTTTCAAAAGGGTTTGCTCAAATATTCAAAGCATAAAAACAGCGTGAGACTGCCATAATGTCATTTTCTAAACATGGCGCGACGTTTATTTTATTCTTCTCCCAAAAGCCTCTTCGATACTTTTTTCTAAATTACTCTTTAATGATGTTTTCTGATCGAAATAGATCGAGCCAAAATCGATTTGGAAAATGAATCGAAATCTAGCGAGTTTCTCTAACATCAGGGTGTTTATCGATTCGCTTGCATGTCCTATCGATTCCGTGTATCTGCATGGAATTATCCATTCGTCGATGGTAACTCTAGTGTCACTGTCATGAGTCAGGCAATGCAAATTTTGGCCTCGACTGACAACAGGAAACGCGTTCGTAAGATCGGATGGACCACTAGTTAATGAGTAACGTTCCGGTTGCTCATTTGCCATGCATTATTCGTTTCGTATTTACCATTCAAATCCCATAAGAAATACGAAAGGAAGTGAGAATTGAATGTCAGTTATGGAAATGTGGTTGGCGCGAATGAAAGAATCATGGTTTAGGTTTTCCCCCCCTTTCTATTTACAATTCCATCCGCTCTTAAAAGCTTCGGCTTTATTCACATGACTGGCAATTGGAAGAGAACAAATCAGTGACGCTTTCCTGTGACAGTGACAGTAAGTAACTGGAAATGTCTCTGGGTTGTTCGGGGTCTAGTTTTAAGAATGTTTTATGTAAGCATTTCTTTCTCGGGATCAGCACAAACGTGTAAAAAGTTTGATGACGCTTTCTTCTTTATGAATACGCATCATAACGCATACGAAAGGAAGCTCATTTCAACAACAAATCTTATAATAGATATAGATATTATTTATTATAAAATAATACTGAAAAATATGATTCAAGAAAAAAATTAATATATTTATTAAAATGAGGACAGCCGAAATATAACATTGACTATGACTGAATAATCCATAGTACATTATTATTATTTATTGAATTAATTCTTTTACTAAAAAATACCTCATTTATGGGTCCCATAGGGGGCACCCATAAATGAGGATGAGAAGTTCCCAACATGGGGTTTCTTCTTATAACTCTTGTGGGTATGCGAAATGGTGGAGATATGGCTCCTTCCATCGCTGAAAGGACGTTTTTCCTTAGGGAACGATTGCACCGGGGCCGGTGATGGCCCTTAAGACTCAACTACAGTTCCTGCCATTGTTATTGTTGTGGCGGTCCGGGCGTTTAAGTTTTTCTGTGTGCCTTCTGGTGGATCGGAAAAGGCAATTGGAGTTGACTATGACAGAATAATCTATAGTCCAATATTATTATTTGTTAAATTAGTTCTATTACCATTAAATACTTGAATTCTTGGTTCCACAGGGGGGGGGACACCTTATAATTGAGAATGAGAAGATTTCGGCATAGCGGTTGGCCCTCACTATCCACATAGCTACTCGAAAAGTTGGGGGTATGGATCCTCCCATTGATGAATGACGTTCTTCCTTAGGGAACGATTGTCCCGTAGCCGGTGACGGCCTTTAAGACTAAACTATAGTTCCTGCTAACGTTGTGGCTGTCCGGTCCTTCCATGTTTTCTGTGTGCCTTCCGGCTGATCGCAGTAGGCAATTTGAGTTGACTATGACAGAATAATCCATAGTCCATTATTATCATTTGTTAAATGAATTCTTTTGTCATTAAATACCTGAATTATAGGTCCTACAGGGAGGAGAGGGCACCTAGTAATTAAGAATGAGAAGATTCCGACATGGTGGTTGCTCTCACCTCCCAGGTGGGTGCACGAAAAAGTGGGAGTCTGGGTACTTTTCATTGATAAAGGAGTGTTTTTCCTTAGGTAACGATTGTACCGTGTCCGGCGATTGCCCTTAAGACTCAACTACAGTTCCTGCCAACGTTACTGTTGTGGCTGTGCGGTCGTTTAAGTTTTTCTGTGTGCCTTACAGTGGATTGGAGTAGGCAATTCAGGGTTACCTCAATTATGGAATAATGTGAGGTATAAATATAATAATGCGAGACATAATAATTTATGTCACATTACATGAGGGATATAAAAACATATTTCATTGCTTATTATTTCTTGGCGATGACAAATCTATTGGGTTGGATTGAAAGTTCTGTCGTATTTTTAATAGGATGTTTTGCGATCCATGTTGGAAAATAATCCACATTTAACAAGTCGAGAAATTGCAGAAGAGTTTGGCTTCATCATACAACTGTTGGGGATCACATTAAATCTCTTGGGTTTGTGTTAAAGCAAAATGTTTGGGTTCCACATTAATTAACGGAAAAAAATTTGTCTGGTTATGTAAGAACGTGTTTATCACATCTGATTAAATACAATGTGAAGCCGATTTTGGACAAGCTGGTTACTGGAGATGAAAAGAGGATTCTTTACGAGAATATTAAGAGAAAAATTTTTTACTGAAAACCAGGAACATCATCAGCAACAGTTCCAAAGTCAAGTATCCGTCAACAAAAAGTAGTGCTTTATTTGTGGTGGGACAGGAAAGGTCCAGGGTACTACGAGTTGCTGAAACGGAGAAAACCATCAACGCGGATCTGTACTGCAATCAGCTGGATAAATTGAATGCAGTATCAAAGAAAATTACTATCCAGAATTAGCGTCCAGAAAAGGAATAGTGTTCCACGTCGATAATGTTCGAACCGCATACTGCAATGGTGACAAAACATAACGCCATGTTTGTCACCATTGCAGCCCCCCGGTGCATATAACGCTAGGTTATCTATCCAGTTGGATGAGTACAAGATGGGAGAAAGAGAAAAAAAAAAGAAAAAAGGGGGGGATCTGCACTTTTGAGGGACTTTTTAAGTTATAATTTTGGTTGATTATCACAAGGGGAATTCTTGTCTAGCTATTGTAGGTCTTGATGAGGTCTTGGTATTTATGAATATGGTTTACTATGGAGGTGATTTTGCTACGTGAAAGGGCATTTGTTGCAACTCTCCTGTACCATTCTTCTTCCAGACTTCTTTCTGGCTTTCTCATGTGCCATGAGAGAGTCTGTAGGCATTCTGTGGCATAGTGAATTGGAGATCCTATTTCCCTACAGCTACAATAAGGAGAGTTGGCTAGATGGAATCTGTAAAAGTATGTCGGGAATGGGCCGTGTCCAGTGAATACTGCAATGGTGACACAACAAAAACTGAATGCATTAGGATGGGAAGTCCTTAGTCACCCACCGTATTCACCTGACATTGCACCATCTGATTATTACCTGTTCAGATCACTACAAAATTATCTAAAGGGAAAAAAATCAAGTCTTTTGAAAGTATTTCTAAGGCAGTTGCTCACTATTTTAATTCCAAGGACGAGAACTTCTACAAAACAGGAATTTACAGGAGAAAAGATGGCAACAAGTTGTAACAAATAACGGAGCATATATAATTGATTAATATTAAGTACAAATTTTTATAAATTAATTCAAATATTTTCTTTAAAATACGACAGAACCTTCCCTACAACCCGATATCTTAGGGAGTTATGATCTTTACTTGTGACCACTAAAAGCTATTTGACATTTTATTTAATGTATCAACAATTACAGCACCGCCCATCAAATTTCTTTCCAGCTAGCATAAGGCATCGAATCAATTTATTTTCAATGCCATTTTTTTGGGTGGAAGACAGCTTTATGTTCAATGATGAATAAGATACCATAAATTGACTCTTTGTCCCAGCAGTTACACTTAGAATAAATCACTTGCTACTGCTTTTCTATCTGACGTCCGGGTGAAAATAAAAACCCTTGAACTTTTTCTTAAGTATATCATTGTTGAAAGAAAGTTGCTGAAATTGATTGCCTTAAAACTAATTGATTATATAATAAGATTGAAATTGATACAAAAATATTTTTAAAGTATTCTCTCATTAATATACTAATAAGTAAAAGTTATAAAAATTTAATTATATTCTTTAAGGCTCTTAATTCTATAATTCTTTATTATAAGAATTATCTTTAATCTATTTATTATAAGTATGATCTGTTGTTATCGTGTTTTGCATTGCAAAGGAAGTAGAAGTGAAGTAGCTTCTGAGGGTATGGACCTTTGAGCGCCCGAGGGCAGAAGTCTGACTTCTAGCTCACACATGTCAAAAATCCTTTTAACGGGACGGAGTTCATGCATTTTAATCACTCATGCATTTCACTCATTCATCCGCAGATCGTAATTTAGATCTGGAACAGAGAACGATCACTTCTGACTCAGTACCTCCAGTGGTATTACTATCGACATAGAGGGCTTTGTGACCATGACAGATTTAACGTGCGACAGCCACTATACACACAAACACGCGAAGAATCTTCGGATGGCGGGTTCGAATCCAACGTCCCAGCAATCAGGCTATCCCGGCCCATAAGTATTATCTGAAATCTTTAAACAAATTGTTTCTTAAATTCACTGTCATATGGCACTATTCACATATAATCAAAATTTAATTAAAATAATCGATTAAATACTGATATATTTCTAAAACTATTAAATATTTTATTGTCAGTATAAAGACACAAGTGAACAAAATAAAAAAAATCTGTCACATTAGAAAATAAGTGAAAATTCAATTGCCAAATTCCAACTTAACAGACTTGATATTAAGGGGTAGAAAATATTTAAAAGATTAAAAATGCATAAAAGGAAGCGAAGAAATTTTTGGGAATCTTTGTAATGAGTTTCTTTAAGATGAATTAATTTGTCTTTCAACTTCTAAATCTGGGCATATGAAACTTTCCATCCTTCATTTTTTTTAAGTAATATAAATTTGCAAACTCTTTTATCATAGAAACGCTTTTTAAAAAAATAAATATAGATAAATGTGAGATAAACTGAATTCAGCCGGTTTTTGCTTTTATTAAATTGTTTTGGTTAGCGACTATATTCTATATCGAACTTTACTTCAAACTCTGAATTAACAAAAGAAAAGACTATTAAACTCTGAACTAGCAAACTGCTATCAATATTGCATTCCACCAAAGCTAGGATTTTCTCTGTTATTAAATTTATCAGTGTGATAGTGCTTCGAGCAGATGTCTATCCTTTTGGATATTTGCTTTAAAGCATATGAGAAATTTAATCAATAAACTGTTTCGTAAAATATTCTTACGGCGATATATAGCTTCTCCTCAGCTGTCTTCACAATTTTATTCTATGTTTTTTATGTTGTATTAAGTATAAGATAAAGATATGTAAAAGATTTTAACTCTACGTAAGCAGAAAAATGAAAGAGCAGTAATTAATTTGATTATAATCACATTAATTTGATGATAATAAATTGATCATTTATTTGAAAAACTTCACTGAAATACTATAAAATAGAATGGTTTTCCCTAATTCATTTCTAGTTACAAACATTAAAAAATGTAAATGAAGCACACATTAACAATGTTCCGTGGTGGATGGAACAATGTGTATCTCGTTTAACTCTATAGACCAGCCATATGTTTAGAAATCTTGTTGCAGATTATAAAATTTTTAAAAAGAGCTGAGATTAGGGGAATTTAGTTTAGTTTCGTTTAGTTATATTAAAGTTCCGTTGTAAAGCAACACTAGGGCTATTTTGGGGCAGATAACATAATTTTGAACCGTGGTCAGAAGACGAAGGCGACACCTGATCTGGCACCCCCTTCTCCACACGACACCAGCAGGAGGACGTATAACCTACAACGTACAACAGGCCCCCTTACAAGACGGATCCTCTGTGGAATCGGGTCCTTACCACTAGACCACCACATCCCAAGGGGAATTAACAGAGCGAGTTTAAAATGTTACTAATAACGATTTTTAGAAATAAGCCATTTTATATTTCTAAAGCTTTAAGGATCAAGTGTGAAATTATTAAAACGACATCACAATAAATAGTAAGATTCATAAATGACCATTCAAAATTGATTAGAAGAAAAGAAGTAGCGAAAAAAAAAGAATATAGATAGAAAAATGTGTTTGCCAGCGTCCCATGCAGGCGGTGGGTACTTCATCATTGAGAGTGAGAAGACATGGTGGTAGGTTCTTGCCATCCTTGTGGGCATACGAAAAGCAGGAGGATCTGATTTCTGACTGGGCGTACTTCCTTGTGGAAGGATTGCTCCGTTTCTGGTGATAGCCCTAAGAACTCAACCGCAGTTCCTTACAGTGTAGCGTTCTGGTCATTCAAGTTTTTCCTTGTGCTTTGCGGTGGGTCAAAGTAGACAATTTGAGGTTTAAGGTATGTTCACTTGCACCCGCATGACAGAGTAGAGATGTCCGAATGTGTAGAACTTCACGTGCATTATCCCACTACTTCAAACGACCATTCAAAAAAATTGAAAAAAAAATATTATGAATAATTATGCAGCTTATGAAGTAAATAATGTGCATGAAGTAATACAATGTAACTGTAACTGCTTTCGAACAATTGCAAGAATTATATGAAGAACGCAATTCTAAGGATCTAATATTGCAGTGTCAACCACAGAAAACAGATTTATCTCCCATCAATTTCTTTGGCATGAAAAACTTTATATATGGCATTCCCCTTTATAATGACTGGTAGCACGAATATGTATGCCAGATAACTCTGCATGCCAGCACCCCCATGATATAATAGAGGTCTCCTAAGGTGCAGAACGTCACCTGCAAAGTTATCCTACTACTGTAAACTATCATCATTCATCAAATTGATAAAAAATATGAGTAAGTATGCATGAATTCAATAATATACATGAAACAATGCAATGAAGTTGGGGATAGTTTTCGGACAGCCGTTTGATTGTATGAAGAACGCAATTCCAGCCATCAAATATTTCAGAAACTTAGAAAAAAATTATCTCCCATTAATCTCTTTGGCATGAAAAAGTTTATGTATGACATTAACATTTATAGTAGCATGGAGCTTGTAGCAAGAATTCTATGCCAGCTAGCTCTGTTAGATAAATATTGGATTTTTCTAGAATATTTGCAATCAATACAAAAGGATTGTCAGACCTATGTTCAAGCAAATGAATGAAATTTCGAGCACCTACCGCAACCATTCAATAACAATTAAGATATAGATATTCATTTCTTTTTTGTCTCTAATGGTAATTGCCATGGATAAGCTCCCTGATGCAGTCAGCGATTTTAAGCAGAGAGAGCGTCTCTTGTTTAAAGTAGTGCCAACTAGGCACTAGAGTACGTCTTAACTACTCACGCATGACATTCGCTTTTCACAAGGGAGTACATTCACACATTTCATTGATAGAACAGATGAAAAACAACCATGCCCGAACCAGGACTCCAACCCAGGAAGCTAACATTACTGGGAAGACGCGCTACTACTGTACCAAGATGCCGTAGGGCGTAGATATTATTTGATTTATTGTTGTTGTTTTTTCATTATTGACTGTCTATCACCTTCTTGGCATTTTTATGTTCTTAAGGATGTTGCCTTTATCCCATCTTTGGCGAGTGAAATCTCGTTCATTCAATCTTTTCTGATTAAAAAAAAAAATGTATGAGCAATTTTGAATCACCCTGTATATGAAAATAATATATATTTTAAACACTAAATCCATATGTCATCTACCAAAAATCTTTAAATATCAAACCTTTTTCACAAATCTCAGATTTTCAATA
>JAOUZG010050968.1:6821436-6833930 GCA_026289955.1 Argiope argentata | reverse complement strand
AAATCTTTAAATATCAAACCTTTTTCACAAATCTCAGATTTTCAATATATAGTTTTTGTATATGGAATAATATTTCTATGTATTGAACAAAAACTTTCAAATTAATAAACTTGTACATGTCAACAACAGCCAAAAATCAACTATGGATTTTCCTCATAAAATGCAACATAAATGGAAAGAAAAAAATACTCCATCGATGCTTACTGCAATAGACATTTTCGAAAATCCAGTAGTCATTTACGAAAAAGCAATCAACGCTTAATGGTAAATTGTAAGTTATTTTTAGATTTTCTTTTACAAAATCCTTTTCAAAACATGAAGAGAGATTTTTACTTTGATTTCAACTTATCTTTAAAATTCTGATAGTGAAAAGGGCCCCTGAACGGAAATTTTAAGATACGAAAGAGATGTAGAAAGTATAATAAAAAATAAAGACGCGGCAAAAAAGTATGAAATTTTGACAGAGAAGTTTGACAACGATTTAACTATCAACAATTTTGAAAAATCTTTGCTATCTGTACATTTTTTAAATACATTTCTTAGATAACTTAATTCATTTAAAACTTCTATAACTGTAAAAAAATTAATATGAGTAATAGGTTTAGTAAGAAAATGATAAAAAAAATTTGCGATGCATATTTCTGTAAATTGAATTTTCTCTACATCAAAATCTTTTTCAAGAATCTTGAGATTCAATAGACAGAGGTTCTTATTGCATTAAGGAAACAATTTTTTTTTCACGATGCTGAATAGTATTTTTTTTCTAGTTCTTTATTTTTCTTGATTCTTGTAAGAAAGTTTTGAACACATTCTAATAAGCTAAAACGTTTTTGATGCATCCATCGATAAAAAAATATTATGCCATTACAATAATTTTAATATTAAATTAAAATTAATATTTCATATTAAGTTTGATAATTAATTTAAATTTTCATAGCGTTATGCATCATATTTACAAAAATTATAAAATGCCAAGTAAATGTATTTAAAAAATATAACTGATTTTTAATAAATTTAAAAGGATAGGCAAATATATTTTTCTTCAAATATTTTATGTGGTTCAATATATTTTGTAAAATATTTGATACATAAATTTTGCCGATATCACTTTGTTTTGAAACAATATTTTAGTAAGACATTTCCATAAGTATTTTCTACACTCCAAGGTAGATGCATTATAAAGTTAGGCTATAATTATTACTGCTAAAGAATTTATACAAGCAAGCACAGAAACCTTTAAATGAATTTTATTCCAAGATTTTTCAGATAATACATTCACTATTATATGTAAAAAAATCGGAGCGTCATTTTTTCCTCTCTCGATAAAAACTATATTATTCAAAAGTTTTTTAATCACATTTTGATAAATATGTGTTGTTAAAATGACGATTAATAAAATAAATAGATATCTACAACATCAAAAAAATATTTGAATTGAACAAAAAACAAATATAAACATTTAAGTTTGCGATGGATCTAAGGAAAAAGTCCTAAAAGTAGCCCCACATTCTATAATAAATTCTTTCCAGAAAATTAATTCCATAAATTTCTATTTACCAGTTTAAAATGTTTATTTCAAAATCCTTTTAACCTATATTTATATAGACACAATGTAAATACAAGACACAAAACGCTAATTATTTGCTAAAAAAGAAATGTATTGAGTTTATTTTCTACCTGTGAAAATTTTCGTAACAGATCCGTTTAGAAAAGCAAGTAGTGTGTCAAATGGACAAGAAATCAATAACGTCTATTGTTGCTTGGAGAATTCTAACTTTCAGTATTCTTGGGCACTGCAAATTCTGAAAAAAGTTATTCTTGGAGGCAATTTAACATTGTGAAATGCTTAAAACAGGTTCGAATGCTCTAGACACAGTTGGTGGGAGAGGTTAACACAAAGAGGATGCCTACCATTTAAAAAATAAATTGAAATCGA
Organism: Argiope argentata; assembly: GCA_026289955.1. NCBI lineage: Eukaryota > Metazoa > Arthropoda > Arachnida > Araneae > Araneidae > Argiope > Argiope argentata. The sequence goes on along the minus strand of JAOUZG010050968.1, from coordinate 6,831,994 downwards.
AAAAAATTCAATATATTTCCTGTTTTAAAGACTATTACATTAAAGTTATAAGACTTGTTTGGTGATCCACCATTATCGTCATCATTCTGTCTATAGCTCATTTGGTACAAAGTTTTTAAAAGAGTTTTGGCTTTCACTTTTCTTTATATATTTTTTTAAATCTTTACAAAGAAAAGAAGTATAAATTGCTGATCGAAGTGGAAATATTTTTTATTTATTTATTTTTTACTGTCTGGCATGAACGTATGACCAGAGCGCAATAGTTTTCGGGAAATTGTTGGATATTTTCGATTTTCTCGTGAAACCCTTATCTTCAAACATCTATGAATTAATTATAAGTGTATATTAACAGGTAATGTGTTACACTTGACACTCAGAATTCAATCTGAGATATTGAATTCGTGAATTACAAAAAGGAACTCAAGAATTCTTAAGAGAAATTTGCTTTCCATTTGATAAGTTATTTCCTAAATGGGGTAAATGGAGTGTTAGTCTATTCTTGCTTCTGGTATTTACCCAAGGTATATTTAAATAATGTAATAAAGCACCATCTTTTTTTAAAAAAAATTAGAAACAATTTGGTGTTCTTTTTGTTTTAATATCTTAATATTTGTAAAACAATAATAATAATAATAGTGTGTGTGTGTGTGTGTGCGTGCGTGTGTGCGCGCGCGCGCGTGTGTGTGTGTGTGTGTGTGTTTAGTGTAATCCGTATTACATTTTATTGGAAGCAGGTTGCAGATACGTCGTTAAAATATATATATATATATATATATATATATATATATATATATATATATATACAGAGAGAGAGAGAGAGAGAGATAGATATAGATATAGATATATAGATAAATATAGATATAGATATAGATATCCTAACAAACAACAAAATGTTAACAAACCCGAATAACAATTAAGTCAATCAATTTAAATAGGTAATTGATTACAATTTTTTTTTTGAGATTTACTAACATATTGTTTAATTTCGTGATCTATGAACGGATCGAACGAACATTTTTTATTGAATGTTTCGATAGCTTTCCAAAACTCACCGGAACATAAAATTATAATCAGAAAATTAAATAATGATGATCGTAAAGTCATGTTCATGGTGCCCATGTGTTTATTATTTTTCCTTGTTAATAATTTCTTTAAAAAAATTTACTCAGTTTAATCCTATCATTATTTTGAAAATTTGTTTTATCACGAATGTCATCTATGTATTTTGTTTTACTTGATAAATAAAATAGCATAAATCAATAAAATATTTTTAAAAAATATTATGTAAATGCTTTTCTTTAAATCGTCAATTCTACTATTTTGCTGTCTTATGTTGATTTTTTTCCACCTAGAGGTTCATATTTTTCTCCTCAATTTTACTTTAAAAAGCCGTTACAGTTTTAAAAAAAATCGAAGCCTTGATTTCTGATGTCTTTAAATTCGGAAAAAATAATCTGTCTAATCTTAATCGCTTCAGTGAAATATTTTTCTGAATCAATATTCCCTTCTTTTACAATCTTGAGACAAATAAATTGTCACTTTTAATTGTTTCTCTTTTCATTTCTTGTTTAATTGTTATACATTACTCCAACGGCTGAGTGTTAAACCAGCTTTTAAAGCTGATTTTTTTCACCTAAATTTTAAGAATAAAGAGAAAAAAAATAATCCTAATCCTAATGTTGTCCATTATTAGGACATAACACTCCTAAGTTATCAAAGACAGTCATGAAATTTGATTGCTATGAGATTGATTGTTTCTAAATATAATAATTTTTTATCGTGATTGTTGAAGTAATTGAGCAAAGTTTGTTCACTACTCTTCAATCATTAATTTACCCTTTAGAAATTAGTGTTTGAATTTTTTTTAAACTTGCGCATGTTATTATTAATTAATTTGTGTTTTGTTTGATGGCTTTCAGATCTTTTTATACTTTTTTAGAAAGTTAAGGAATCATTATAAAGAGTAAAACATATTTTTGCTGTAATTGTTATTAAATCAAATAATTTAATGCGACTTAAATTTTAAATCTTTCTAATTCCTAATAAGAATGTGTTTCACCTGAACATTTTTGGTTGAATATTTCGCTTCAGACAATTTTTCTTCAGATACATTATTAATACAAATAAATTGTCATCATTTCTCTATGTTTTCTTGTTACTTTTTCTATTTGAAAAACTTTTTTAAGTAAAATGTATATAATCCTTACATTTTTAAGATGAATTTTGATCTCCCAGGATATAAAATTTTTTTTGAAGAAAAATAGAGCTCTACACTCCTGAGATTCGGTTTCAGTTTTTTAAGTATATTTATTATTTATTGGGATTGTTGAAAAACTAGTTTCTCTACTATTTTTTAATCATTAATTTACCTGTTCGCTATCAATATTTGAATTTTTTTTTACTTGTATATGTTTACTTGTAAAACTAGTTTCTCTACTATTTTTTAATCATTAATTTACCTGTTCGCTATCAATATTTGATTTTTTTACTTGTATATGTTATTATTGATTAAATTGTTATTCTGTTTGACAGTTTTTTGTACACGACTTTAGAGAACTAATGTATCTTTATAAGATATCAAAAATATTTTTGTTATAATTTTTAAAGAAATCAAATAATTTGATTTCAAATCTTTCTAATTCTTAATAAGGTTGGGCTTTATACCGACATTTTTTGTCCATCAGACAATTCGCATCAGACAATTTTTCTTTTTATACATACTTAATACAAATAAAGTGCCATCATTTTTGTATATTTGCTTATTACTTTTCAGATTTTTATAAATTTTAAGTAAAGTTTAGATATTCCCCATATTTTTAAGCTGAATTTTCTTCCCCTTTGATATAAAACTTTCTTTGAAGAAAAATAGACATCTACACTTCTGAGATTTGATTACAGTTTTTTAATATATTATTATTTATTGGAATTGTTGAAATACTTTAAGCTGTCACTACTATTTTTTAATCACCCTTTGGCTTTCAAAATTTGAATATTTTTTAAAACTTATTATTAGTATTAATTAATAGTTATTCTGTTTGATTTATTTCAGACCTTTGTATACGATTTTAGAGTGTTAATGAATCTTTATAAAATTTTAAAAAAATTATCTAATTCTTATTAAATGAAATAATTTAATTTAACCTAAATTTCAAATTTTTCTAATTCTATATAAGATTATGTTTTATCTCAATATTTTTTGTCACATATTTTTCTTCAGATAATTTTCTTTCTTGTACATCATTGATACAAACGATCATCAGCTTTATTTGTTTGCTTATTACTTTATCGATTTTTTAATTAAGTAAAGATCTACACTACTGAGAATGATTGCAGTTTTTTAAATATCATCATTATTCATTGGGATTCTTGAAGCACTTTCACTATTTTTTAATCATTAATGCACCCTTTGGTCATCAATATTTGAATATTTTTTAAAACTTGTAAATGTTATCATTAATAAATTTGTAATCTGTTTGATAGATTTCAGATCATTGTATATGGCTTTACAGAGTTAATGTATCTTTATAAAATATGAAAAATATTTTTGTTATGATTGCTATTGAATAAAATGATTTTTTTTCAAATCTTTCTAATTCCTAATAAGGTTGTGTTTTATACCGACATTATTTGTTGAATATTTCTCATCAGACAATTTATCTTCTGATACATTCTTAATACAAATACATTGTCCTGATTTTTGTATGTTTGATTATTACTTTTCCGATTTAAAAATTCTGAGTAAAGTGTAGATAATCCCTATATTTTTAAACTAAAATTTCATCTCCCAGGATATAAATCTTTCTTCGAAGAAAAATACAGCTCTACTGAGTACGTCACTCCTCAGTAGAACACAGCACCCGTCAGCAGTCGTAGATGTATTTTCGTCCCGATTTCTCATTTCGCAGCCCAAAAAAGCGGTGTAGATAACGAGGCGCCAAGCTTTCAACGCTGGACCAGGTGTGGTTGAAAAGCTATATAAAAGCTATCGAAATGTAGCTTTTCTTAATGGCCACAGAGAGGTCGGAAGAAATGTTTGGTTACCATGGCAGCCGCCACGACGCCGCTGCCAATCGCGTGAGACGGGCTCGTTTACCTCGTTTGCAGAGATCACGCTAGCAGGAAAAAATACTCGTGACGTCGCGCCGACTGGCTCACGTTTTAGAATTACAACGTGGCGAACGTGAAAGGACAACGCAGAAAAATTAACGGATTTTCACCCTCCTGTAATGAGTCATCTCAAATGTTGTTCGACTTGGTATAGGTGCGATAAGTTGTTTTGTTATTTAAAACAACTATCAACTTTTTTTACCTCCTTCCCCCTCCCTTAAGTCGTCTGTGACAACATACTTATTATAAGACTGTGTACTTACTTACATCAATATTTACAAAGGAGTCTAGCTTAATGAATAATTCGGTATGGTCATAATATTTATACTTCGATATAGTAGAGTCTAATGACTAAGTAATGACTTTGAGAAAAGGGCGTAGATGACGGTGTCATTAGTTATATCGCCATAGAGTAAACTGATAAAGGATGCTATTAGTATATTGATGTATCATAAACTAGTTAGAATATTAAATTAACATCGATCATATCGCTGATAATACATAACATACCATTAATTAATTAATTAATTATTCAAAGCAATTCAATGAGTTAATGGATGATTTGATTACATAACATATCCAGTTATTCAGGCAAGACATACAGATTGACATTCACGTGAAAAACGCATCTTCTTATATTTTTAAGATCTTATCGCACATTCGAGTACAACGCACTATGACTAAATATCTACAACTTAGAATTAATTAAATAATGATAAATAGAATGTATTATTCGATTAGCGTGAGCATGTGCAAAAGTAAGTTATGGTTTCAATCCTGAAACAAAATCTCTAGCCCATAGTGCCTTTTAGGAAAGATAATGTTATCATCGTTTAAAATCTCATTTCGGAAAATATTTCAAGAATTTGAGACACTTTGTAGGCAGTAACCAAGGGTTAGTGAAGAACTGTTACCTTTTAACCATTGTCAAAAATACTCCTAACTTAAATTTTCATTATATATTTCAATGTCCTTTCGGGGGCACCTCGGAAAGAGGATTAGATGCCTCCGGCATGGTGGTTGGATCTTGCCACTCTGGAGGGTACACAAATAGGTGGGAGCCTGACTCCTCCCATCGATGACGGTACATGCACCCTAAGAGAAGGGTTGTATCGTGACCGGTGATGATCCTTAGGATTTACAGTTACCGCCAGTGTTGCCATTGCGGTGTTCCAGTCATTCAGTTTTATAGTTTACCCATGTGCCTTCGGGTGGGTCGGAGAGTCAGTGATATGACTTATATGTTTCAATGAATAAATTACATGAAATGCAAAGTCAAAGTCATTTATAATTTCAAATTTTAACTAGTGTTAGGGGATTTACGCTTATAAAATTTCATTCTCTGTTCTTTAAATTACATTTGTTTGATTATTATATTCCGGAATTACATGAAAGTTACTAAAACTGGAGCTCCGTATTTTGAGTCACGTCCAGCCGAAGAGAAAGTGTCTTATCTTCCAAACCACCTCAATGTGAGAAAGTTTGTTAAATTAAATTAAATTAGTAACCTTCAGGTCAAGGTATACAACGAATTTTCGATAGATTGTCTGGAATCAATAAACTAATCCCTAATCTACAACTACCCGCATTTACGATGGCCCATTTCTCTATGATAAATAAATTCGACTACTCGATACTTATATCTGAATATTCAAACTGAATTTTTATTTTAGACACGTTATTTTTCAACCAATTGAAATCAAAATTTTAAGCAGAGCTACAATTGCATTCTCAAAATCATATATCAAATTTGATATATTTTATAGCCACTGCGCATTTAAGTTATCGCGTTTACACGATTCCGGAAGAACAGACAGATAGACGTTCAGTCCCGTATTGAATTTGGCTTAAAATTTAACATGTGTCTACAATATGTATGTTAAATATGTGCTCCGAATTCTATCTGACTATCTCTCTTCTTTTTGTAGTTATTGCATTTATATTCGAACAGCTTGACAGACAGACTTCCATCAAACAGATTTTGTTCAAAATTTGTTAGAGATTTACAAATTTGGTATAAAGGACAGATACAAAATTTCCTTCGTCTAGCTCAAAAAGTTTTTGAGTTATCTTTTTACAAACAAACAGACATTTTCTAAAATTCAGTTTTTAGAATTCAGGAAGATTTAAAACGCAGAGATTCGTCAAAATCACTAGTTCCAATTTTTTGACAATTACAATATTTTCCCCATATTTAATACAGGACAAAATAATAATTAAAAATGTATGTGGATTTTTACTTTTTATTTTAGATGAATTTTTAAATGGAGAGCTGTTTTGGTTGGATTTGACGGAAATATATCTGTATTTTGCACTGGAGTTTAGTTAATCCACTTCGATGGCAGAAGATTGTTAAATTGTATTCTTTTCTAGATTTTTGTATTTAAATACAATCTGTGGTTCAGCCATAAGTAGGATGTATAATTCTAAATGTAGAAAACCTGATGGAACCCATATAAAGGATTCTTTTTCATTTTAAGACATTAATGAGAATGATTTATTTTCTAACAACGCATTCGATAGATTAGCTCCTTCAGAACGGGTGTCCACTATACCTGACAACAACTTTGAAAGCTTTCCTTTTATCGTATGTCTGTTAGTTTTAATTTACTTTTGCTCTATATTTTTACAACCTTTGCAATGATTTCTTGTTCCGGCTAATGTTGATTTCATTTATTTCATTTCTATGAAAACAGGAAAACTTCTAGCAAATCTGAAATCAGTTTTTGAGTTATTATTTGTATTTGGTCCTTTTTTCATTTAAAATACGTTAATATTTATTCTTTGAATTATTATTTACTAGCTTTACCCGTGACTTCGTACGCATGGAAAAGCACACAACTATTCTAAAAACAATTTACTTACAGTGTGTGCTTGAAATAAAGCAAAACCGCAAATCAAGTCCGTATTTCCGTAATATCAAGTGTATTTTATTTATCGATCGAGATTGGGAAAGCTACAACAGTATTATACATATATTTCTTAAAATTTTAAATAAAATGAAAACACAGTTGTCAGCAATTACAACACACAGCTGATGAGTTAATTTTAAAAGCCAATTGGGGCAACGCAAATGAGTGGATTTTCTACGCTAGTTGGAGTAACGCAATACAGATTTTAATTTCCTTTATTATGTCTTATTTTAGATTAAAAGAACTTCAAAACAAATCCAAAAAAATTATTAACATTGTTTAATTTAACAAGAACAATTTAATTTAATTTATAAGAACTTAAGAAAACAAACATAATCGTTTAAAATAATTGTTCGAAAACATGTTAAACCTAACCTCGTTAGCGTGGGGGAAAAAACCCGATTACTTATTTGGCAGTGGGAAAATGAAGAGCTTTGGTGAGAAAGTAAAAAAAGGGTCGTTTTTACAATTTTCTTCACAATTTTTCATTTTTTTTCTCTTTATAAGAACCTTCCTCGTATATTGACGAAAATATTTTTTAAAACGTTAGCCGAATTGGTCTAGTGGTTTTCACGTTCTGCGCATAGCAACACATTTGGCTATTCATTTTTATTTAGATAGATTATTCTTTTAAAAGCATTTTAATATGAAATTTATGTAGTGTTTCATTTTTTTTAAAAAAATAGAAATGTAGAGTGAGCAAAATAATAATCTTTTATAGGCAATCGAAATTAAAGCTATTAACAAATAAATAATTAAAAGATCGTAAGCACAAGATAAGGCTGTCACTTTGAAAATTTAACTCTAATATTGATATTCATAAAAGATAATATTCTGTCAGTTTCATATTACATATCATTTCATTCATTTCTGCAAGTGTGATTTGTATCACTCGAACATTAATGAAATTATCCATAATCCATTTATCTCCTTTATCTCGTTTATCACTGAAATCTCAGCAATAGTTGAAATGTCTGACTACTAATTTATTTTTTTTGTAAGGATTTTTCTTCGTTGAAGTTCTTTTCATCTCCTCGTGCTTTCCACAATTTGTAAATGAAATTTGATTTCATTCATTTCTTTAGTTTTACATGCAAATGGAAAACAGGAAAAGTTACATCAGGATCCCAAAATTTTATGTCTGCTTCACCACGTACACCGACTAAGTGCATGTTTTGAATTGTATAATAATTTATTATTCTAAGCTGAATTTGTTTATACACACACATAACTCTTTTAACGTACAGAAAGGGTTACTTAGCTTTTTAATGTCAAATATTTGCCAAAATTACAACTTTCTTCATAATTTGCCTTTGACGGTCAATGAGACGAAATGTTACGTATATCATCACGTTATAACTTTCTTTTAAATATTTCATTAACAAAATAGATTTTTTTTTATTTAGGTACCCATAACGATATTATGCAAAACTTCTAAGAAAAAATTCGACACGAAATATTTCTGAATTGTAGCCAAAGCTTTATAGATTTATAGATGTTCTGTGCTAATATTAATGCTTTATTACAATAATATTTTTCAAATATCATTACTATGGGGAATAATACGATTCTGTAACGGACATTACATTTGTCTTTTAGTGAACATTACATTTGTCTAGTTTTGTGAAGAAATATAACGCCGAAATAAGTATCAGGAGTAATATAAAAATATTCCAATAAATAATTCTTTTCTTTATAAAAAAAACTATGTATTTTTTATTAAAATAATAAATATTTTTAGAATTTTTTTATGTCCTTATCTGTAGTTAATTGTCTATAAAATAAAAAAATATATAATAACTCTTAACTTCAATATATATTAAAAACATGAATATATTTTACATTTATGCTTTTATGCTTCATATACACATAATTGATTAAAAAGAATTTTTTCAAAAACCTATTTTATAATGACAGATTAATTTAAAATTTATTCATTTATAAAACTCAGGGGAAAAAATACAAGCACAAAGCATCAAATGTCGTAGTTTTCGCACAATAAATGACATTAAAAAAAAAAGATTATTCGGAAAATTAGTTCAATTAAACTTTAGACAAATAGAAAGATTTTTTTATTCGTTTTTCAAATTACAAATTTGCGGACTGCAATATGAAATTCTAGAAGAAAGTATTTCGTAACTTTAATTAATTTCTCGAATCTTTGCTAAGTTTATAAGAAATAAACTAAAATTAAATAGTTTTTTTTTTGTATACAAGAACAAATTTAGGTTTGGAAATGAAAAAGATTTTCATTATAAATTATTCCATAATTTATATTCTAAATATGAGAGAAGTAAAGCAGAGAAATATAATTTACGAAATAATTTTTTAAACTATCGAAAGCTTTTTTTTATCAGTAATATAAATCGTAAAAAAAATACTCTTAAAGAATTAATTAATTATTTGAGTCAGTTTTCAAATTATACAAGAAATAAATTTAACTCTAGTTTTAAACTTCCTTTTAATAAATCCGAATTGAAAAAAAAAAAACTATTAAATATTCCAGTTTTGTTTTCTAAACATCAGCGAACGAAGCGGGAAAAAATCGTTTGCGTAAAATTTGTAGATATTTCCGCTGGTGATCGTTGATTACTTCGCATAAATTCAACACAAGGGTTGCATATCCGGTTCGCTGTGGTTGGAGTTTCGACATTGTGCTTCTTTTTATAATGAATCGGGAAGAATTCGGGCAGGAAACAGAAGTTATAATCCCATTTTCATGCTAAGTAATATTTGTGCTTAATGGCTCTCTTTCCCCACATGTTTAAAAAAAACTGAACTTTAATGGCGTGTATGCTAATGTTACCAAATAATTGCTTCCTCTGTGAGTTTCGCTCACACCTGGAGATATAATAACGCGTTTTATTATACTATTGTCTAGGGAACGGTTGGGGATTCAGGTGTTGTGAAAGGGTTGTTTGCTACGTACTAAAAAGAAAATAAACAGACGTAATAATTTTGTAACACTTTCACTGTCTTTTAGTAACAATGTCATCTGGTGTATAAGAAATATCCCTAGCTTATGCTTTCAATTTGAACATGAGAAATTTACTTTACTTTCTTTAATTATTTATTCTACTTCATTTTCTTTATTTATTTTACTTTATTTAATTTATCTTCTTTATTAATTTACTTTACTTTATTTATTTGAGGTTTAAATTTTATTTTCTATTTAAAATTATTTATTTTTTCTCTATTAGAATTATTATGTATTTATTCTTTATTTGAATTATTCTTTATTTATTCTTTATTAGAATTATCATTTATTTATTCTTTATTAGAATCACTTATATTCTTTATTAGAATTTCTTAAATATCGGCTCATGTTCTTTCAAGTAAAGATACTTCGAACTCAATTTAGGTAAGAAATGAGTTCTCTTCGGACTTTACCCCAGTGTATTTAATATTTCTAATCAAATGTTTTCATGTTTTATATATCTGTTTTAAACTAATTTTTTTAAATTTAACATAAGTTTATATATATATATATATATATATATATATATATATATATATATATATATATATATATAGAGAGA
>JAOUZG010050968.1:6784333-6821036 GCA_026289955.1 Argiope argentata | reverse complement strand
ATAGATATAGATATAGATATAGATATAGATATAGATAGATAGATAGATAGATAGATAGATAGATAGATAGATAGAGAGAGAGAGAGAGATTTTCCTAAGTGATTTTCGAATTTTACGTTTGATACATTTTTTTAAAATAGAAATAGAATCATAATTCTTTAGTCTCTCTATTTACTATAATTGTCACTCATAGATATATAAAATGATACATTGAATCAAACATTCAGGGTTTAAAAACTCATACAAACAATTGATTGTTCCTTTATGTAGTCCTTTTGTGATTATTATAATGTCAGCATACAATACATTTTGATTTGAAATTAACAATTTAGTTTTAGGAAGAGAAAATAATAGCTGAAATAATTACTTAACTTTTACTTTGTACATAATAGGGAAAATGTTCGATATTTTTATTAACACATTTTCCCAATTAAAAAAATAAAAATAAAATACTAGGCCGAATCTTTCGAAATTACAATATTTCAGCTTTGTGAACTTTGTACAAGAGAAAGAAATGTCTTCCAAAATTCTTTTAACCCTTATTTCAAACCGATACTAGAATCATTCATTAGAAATTAGCTTACACTTTTTTAATCATGGTATACGTTGAGGAATTTCAAACTGAGATTCTTTTTTGTGATCACCTAGGGAAAAGTTCTAAGGAAGTTAAATTATTATGTTCCCGTTTTAAACCCGAATCAATAGTATATTAAAGTGTCACTAAAATTCCACACTACCAGATTCGGAAATAACGGTAGAAATCACTAGCGATGTATAGTAATTTACCCAGATAGCACATCCTGTTGTATAATATTGTACGATATTATATATTAAACAATATTCTACAATATTAAACAATATTGCGATTATTGTTCAATATTGTACAATATTTGTGTGCTACTAGGGCATTTTGGATTAACAATTTGAACTCTAACAATTGATAGAGATGTAGGCTTACCTTGAAAGCATATGTACCTTACCTATACAAGCATTTTACATCAATAAAATTGTTTTAAGAAATTCGACTTATGACATTTTGATAAAACTGCAACGGAATCTAAGCTTTCAGCTTTAAATTTCAAAATGCGGTCAGTCATGTGACTGAAGAGGGATAGTAAGTCAACATCTGACTCATCACTTAGTTAATATTGCTTCATCATCTGACGGGCTGCATTGTCATGGGAGTTCCGTTCGATTTCTCCCAGAGATATCTCTGCAGTAATCAAGGAGATGAAAGAGATAGCGGCGTGCTTTAAGTGGATAAAGGAAGCATTCGTTTCCTTATTTTTGAAGACTAATTCTAAAGAAGAGCAGACAACTTATTTGTTGTATTATCGCATATTTTTTAAAAATATTTTTACCTAAAAAGAGCAAAAATGAATCATTCTTATATTTAAAAAAGAAAATGTGTGTATTTCCTTGACTTCCATAGCTCAAAGGACACACCGCTGACAATCGCATGTGGTAGCCATTAGATTAGGATTTCTTTGAAATTCTCTGCTGATTATTTTCCCACATGTCTTCACGTCACATGAAGCCTTCACATTTCAAATATAACAAGTAATATAAAAACATTTTTTAAAATCGATTCCTACTTAAGTTAACAAAGAAAATTTTTACTTTAGTTACTTTTTATTAAAAAATTACAATTAATATGAATATGTATATAAATATAACAGAATCACAACATTAAGCAGCAAAATAGAAGTGAAACTCCTGGCAATTTTCCATTCTCCTTTTTATATATAGTGTTGGAATATAATTTTTGTTTACTACTATTTATCCGCTTTCTATTTTTTTTTCTTTCTAATTTATTAAGTTAATGGTGGTCTCTACCTCACATACACATGAAGAGTCCTTGGCTGGTGGGTTCGAAATCACAGCCCAAGGGATACAAACCCAACACCATACAAACCAGGCTATTTGAGTCTAACGATTACAATTGATATAAATAGTTTATCAAAAAATTCTATTAACACTGAATTTTCTATACCAATTGTGGTAAAGCAAAACGGGGGATTTTTCTACGCCAGTTGTGGTAACGCAATACAAATTATAAATTTCTAATATTCTTTATTCTGTTTTATTTTAATTTGAAAGTACTTCAGAATGAATCGGAAAAATTGATTAATTAACAATGTTTAATTTTAAATGCATCAAACATTATAAAAATAAACAGAATCGTTTAAAATAATCGGTCGAAAACATGTTAAGTCTAACCTCATTAGTGTGGGGGAAAAAACTGAATTCCTTTTCTTATTTGGCAGAGGGTGTAATGAAGATTTTTGGAGAAAGTTAGTTTTTAATTAAATAATAAAAACTGAATGAATTAATATTTGAAAAACTGTATTAACATCAAATGTCATCCTCTGTAAGTTTAAAAAAATACTTGAACTTGATTGGATGAATAAAATATATTTAACGATTGAAAATTTGAACAAGATACATACTATATATACGGGAGAGTGTGAGCTAATAATAGGAATTTAATGAAAAGGAATTAAAAAATATTGCTTTTCTGTGCTGACTACAATAACTTAAAACAACTGAAGTTTTTTATCCTATAATATCTTGCATGACCACACAAACTGATATATTTTGCTTAGAATTTTGCTAAGGAGTGTGAAAAATGAGTATGCATGCGTTCCTATAAAATTTATCTCAAATCATCAAAAATTTGATACACGTCTGGTGATGAAAAATATGTAAAATGTTGCCTATCTTTTTTATGCTTTTGAGACATTGCTCTCACATGCTCAAGGAGGGAGAGAAAAGCAGGAGAAATATATAATTTTAATATGCAGATAAAGTATTAAATTTCTGCCTTTTAACTTTTAAAAGGTTGTTACATTCACAGATAGACAGACATATGTAATTCCAAAAATCCTTTTTTCCGTCTAAGAGATTTCTGAAACCAAGAGATAAATCGAATTCTTTGACGATTATAGTATTTTTTTCTTTCTATATTTCATATGAAAAAAAGAAAAAAAAAGAAAAAAAAGAAAAAAGATGAATTGAATTTGATATATGGTCTATGCCCTAAATTTATAGATCGATGTAAAATTTCTGAAGATATAAGTGGATGTTCTTATTTCCCTGTCTTTCTTTTTGTCCCATTAGTATGTAAATTCTTTATCTTGAGAGTTAAGCAAGCTAGGTAAATAAAAGTTGGTGAATGATTTTGGAAAAAAAAACATGTTTGCATGTAAAAAAAATTGAGTTTTCAGTCGGTCAATTAAAAAAAGGATAATAGAGAATAGATTGAAGTCCATTCTTGCTATTAGAAATATAATTTACGGAAGTTAAATTACGAAATTACATATTTGTTTTACATTTGAATGTTAATTCTTATTTATCTCATTATAAAGAATTATGTATAGCTGAGAACAAATCATTCATTACTTCGAAGAATTTTTGGAAGAAAGCAACGGATACATACATAATTCGTACAATTATGAAGGTATCAAGAGAAGTTTAATTTCTTCGAAATTTAATATTTTACCTGCGCATTTTATTTCAAGAATAATATTAATTGTTTGATGTACGAAACCACGTACAATGAAACGGAAACTATTAAGGAATAAATATTTTTATTCACAATAGTACCCATTACTTAGCAAAAATTAAGTGCATTTCTAAAAAATATTTTCATAAATTATCTGTTGTTTAATAATTAAGGAATAAAATGGCCAACGTTTTACAACACCTGCTATTGTATCAGCATTGTGTAATGTTTATTGTTTTTTTGTGGGACGATTTTTGGAGATGTCGGTGAGGCGTGGTGGCAATTGAACTAATTGTTTGGGGTTTCGAAGACTGTGATTACAGCTGCCGTCCATCAATAGTGATTCAAATTATGTTCTTTTTTTATTAATTTTGTTCTTAACGCAGACTAGTAATATACACATGTAAAAGGTCCAAAGTTTCTCAAAAACGTCAATTCTAACTCATTAGACTTGTTTTTAGTGAATAAGAATTTGTAAATTTTTTGAGATATAGTAAAAAATGCTTTATTGTCTTAATTATCAATTAAAATTGCCTCTTTTTAAATTTCGTACAAATAAATATTCATTTATTATATTTTGCCATTTACAACATCAAATATATTAAAGAATGTGGGAAAATGATAATTTTATAAAAGAAATTTAATTATTTAACATTTAGCGCACACTCAACTATTTTAGCAAACCAAATAACAAAAATAATTTCTTCACAAGCTTATAAAACGTGTTGCTAGTAGAATAAGGTTGCAATTTGTGAATTTTGTTTCATTATTTTAAAAGTTTCATTGAAAATTCCTCAGTAATATTCTCATAATTCATTTTTTGATAACTGAAATTAAAAAAAAATGGTCAAGGATGTAAAACTTTCTTGATTAAAACTAAATTTCAAGTAAGTTTTTATTCTTTTTCAATCTTTAGGTAGATGATTCTGCAAATTTAAAGGCAATGGTCTAGGTGAATTCAATTTTTAAAAGAGTAAACAATCTGGATATGATTCAAATAATTAATTTTGATTAAATGTTGTAATATTGTGATATTCCTTGACAAAATTTGACGACAAATTTTCTTTTGGTAGAAGATTTAATTCAATCAAAATCGTTTGATAAATTTGCCAAACGATATTTATGAAAATCTTCTTTAGCTAGTTTATAAATGTTACCTTGATCAAATATATTTTTGAAAAATCCTATGATAATCAATTCTGTATCTTTTCGTACGATTGATGACACTATTGGTCATGATTTGAAAATATTGATATAAGATATACAGTATATATATAATATAAATAAAATATAAAATATTTGTTCACAGCAATGTTGCTTTGTTTTTATTTAAAAAATTTAAAATGATACAGTATGATTCTTTCTTTTTCCTTCAATCATTCTTAATTTTTCCTTCTACCATTCTTTTTTTTCCTTCAATCTTTCTTTCTTTTCCTTTCAATTATTCTTTCTTTTTCCTTCTTTAATTAGAGCTAAACATATTCTTCCTGCATAGCTTTCTCTGGTACGCTGTCTCTAATTGCGAAATTGTCTGAAAACAATATTACAAAAACACTAGATACGTATTTATAAATAAGAAAGAACTATATTATTCAGCAAATTTAATTATATATTACATCAAACCCTTTCCTTATAAATTCAAATATTTTATTCATTTTCATCCTTCTTTATAAAAATGTGAGATTAGCGATTGAAATATAAATGCAATGACGCATTTTCTACTTCTTCCGGTATAGTATGCACTTGTCTTCTTTATACAAAAAAGTTTAGATAGTAATCTTTTAGAGATTTTTGAATGAAAGGGATTTCAAAAAACTCGACTTTTCAAAAATAAAAATCAGAATTTTTTTTGAATGCAATTACTTAAATCTGCGCGAAATAGTTATTAAAAACTTTTTTTTTCCTTCAGAGGACTTCAAATAGTTATTTTCGGTACAATTTTTCGTCATCGCGAAATACCTAGGAGTATAAAATCTAAAATGTTATCCAATATGTTTGAAACAAGATTACTTATATTTTCATTCCTGCTACAGCAATATTCTCTTTTTAAAAAAAGCAAGTTGCTTTTTAGTTACAGAAATAAATAATATCCGCTTTAAAAATAAGAATTTATATAAATGCTGAGAGCAATTTTATGTTTTTCGGTGAAACTAAAGTTGCCTAACATGGATGTCTTATTTTTTCATTGCATTTTAATAACAACAAGATTCTTGGAAACTATATGCGCTTTTAAAATTTATTTTTAAAAAGATGCAAGTATCCAAGTCTATGCATAAAAATGATACGGAAGTTTGTTTATTTTACTCTTTTAGTGTCAAAAATATTTAGACGCATGTAATAAAGAAAAAAAATCCCTTGATTTTTTTCATTTTAATAGCCTTGAAAAGTAAAATTATATGTATGTTGTTGGTTTTTATGTATATACCAGCTGATATACCCGACGTTGCACCGGATTAAAATCTTTTCGAGTGTAATATTTTTAAGTAGCGTCTATTTTGTAGAAAACATAATAATATATACAATTCTTTCTAAGATATATACTTTAAAATAAAAATAAAATAAAATAAATAGTGGCAGCAGAGCTTAAAGTCTTAACGTTGCCAAGTAAAAGGAGAATCTATAAATTTTCTTTTTTCAAAATCATTTTAGTCGAAGTTTTCTAACGAATATTCAACAAATGAAAAAAATTACACTAAAGTATTTGAATAATTTTTAATAAAGAAATAAATAAGTACTTGGTTGAATCGGTTGTGTTAGTAGCATTTGTTGAATATATATATATATATATATATATATATATATATATATACCCGCAAGGAATAATTTTTATTCACAGTAAGATATTTGAATAACATATTGTTGGTAGTTCATTGTCTCTTATGTAAGACATCTTATGCATGACATTTTGGAATTGTTTATTTTTGTGCATATATTTAAAACTTACATTAATAATACTGTAATTAAAATTAGTATTTATATTATTTTTGAGTTCATAACTAAAATACCGTAAGGAGAATAAATACTCTAACCATGATTAAAATCATAATAAGGAAATAACTTCGCATTCGATATATATAATTAGTGTAATATGAATAGAGCTCAAAATTAAACATGAAAATTTGTTACCTCAATGCTTTAGACCAATTTTGATCTCACAATAAAAGTAATAAAATAAGGAATGCATTTGATACTTTTTATAGAACTGTAAAACCTATGTAGCATTTTAAGAAATAACAACACAAATCCTAAATTTTTTTTGAGGTGAGAGGGGACAGAATTTTAATCATTAAAAATAAAACTATATGTAGTTTATATTTAACCAATGAAAATAAAATATTATTCCAATGCATTAAAACATAAGAATAAATTAGGTGAAAAATTAAGCGGGTAATTATTATTTATTAGATGGGAAAACGTATGTTCAGAGAATTTATCCGTTTTAGACCTTCCTGAATTCTAAAAACAGGAAAATGTCTGTTCGTCTGTGACAAAGATAACTCAAAAACGCTTTGATCTAGAAGGATGAATTTTGATACATGGTTTTTACTCTCCATTTATAAATTTCTATCAAATTTTGATCAAATTCTATTCAAAAAAATTCTGTCTCTCCGGGTCTTAGAATAGAAGTAAGTATTCAATAACTACAAAATGGAGAGAGTTAAGTGGATAAAATTCCTTACACAAATTTAATCTCTAATTGTAAATATTCATCAATTTTGAGACAAATTCAACTTTGGGTTGAACATCTATCAGAAACATTTTAACGCAGAAATTCAAGAACTCGATGGCTTAAATATATAAAATTTTATACGTTGTTTAGTAACTGCATTTGTAACTCTTTTTCAAATTTTGGTTTTAATCGGCTGGGTGAACTGAGTAAAAATTTGTCTAAAACACATATTAACTTTCACTATTGGTTATCCCGAAAAGTTTGGGAAAGAATAGTTCCGATGGTTTTATTAGTAACTTAATACATTAACTGCTAGTTGATTTTATTTAACTTATTCCGTTTTTGACAGAAGGCCACTGTGAAGCCTTTGAAAAGCATTTAACTTTACTTGTTTCAATAAAATATTAAAGGACAATAAAAAAAAGTTTTAAAAAGTTTAGTCTTTTCGAATATTTTTCCGGCACTTAATGAAATAGACAAAAAAAAAATAGTCAGAACTAGGTCTCAAATTAATTTTTTTATCGTCTCTTAAATTTTTATCTTTACAATCATGAAAAAGATGAGTTAAATAGTTATGTGCTAAAGTAATGTCTGAGCTTATAATATGCCGTTAAATGTAAAACCCTTTTTTATCGTTATGAGATTTGCTTATTGTTGAGAAAAAATGCTTTTTAAAAAATTTTTAAATTTACATTCAATACATAATTCATCTCGATCGAATTTTTCTGGCTTTTGAACTTCAAGAACAAATATGGTTAATGCTTTTAGGGGAAAAAGTATTTGTGAGCACAGAAAGTTGGAATATTTACTAACAATATATCTATTTCATCAGTTTATCCTTTTGTCCTTAATAAATTCCACGTAAAGACTAATTGTACATTCTTTTAACAATAAGTTTACTCTCGGAAATCTTTACTTTGCTTAGTTTAATAATTCGTTCCTTCTCGAAAATCTTTGGCGTTGCTGAGCTTAATAATTCGTTTTAAACATGTAGGCAGTTATTTTCGGAAAGAGTCATAATTTAGAGCCATTGTGAAATAATGATAATCACTTCGCATTTTAATTACCCATTACTATAAAAATTAACTATAAGCTCATTCTCGAAAATCTTTGGTTTTGCTTAGCTTAATAATTCTTCATTCTCGAAAATCTTTGACTTTGCTTAGCTTAATAATTCGCTTTAAACGTGTACGCAGTTATTTTCGGACAGACTCATAAATTTGAGTCGTCGTGAGATAATGATAATCAGGTTGCGTTTTAACTACTTATTACTATTAAAGTTAACAGTAAGCCCATTCTCAAAAATCTTTGGCTTTACTTAGCCTAATAATTCCTTCATTCTCGAAAGTCTTTGGTTTTGCTTAGCTTAATAATTCCTTCATTCTCGAAAATCTTTGGTTTTGCTTAGCTTAATAATTCCTTCATTCTCGAAAATCTTTGGCTTTGCTTAGCTTAATAATTTCTTCATTCTTGAGAATCTGTGTATTGGCTTAGCTTAATAATGCCTTCATTCTCGAAATTCTTTGGCTTTGCTTAGCTTAATAATGCCTTCATTCTCGAAAATCTTTGGCTTTGCTTAGCTTAATAATCCCTTCATTCTCGAAAATCTTTGGCTTTGCTTAGCTTAATAATTCGTTTTAAACCAGTACGAAACTATTTTCAAACAGATTCATAATTCTGAGCCGTTCTCAAATGTTGATAATCAAGTTGCACTTTAATTATCCATTATTAATAAAAGTTGAAATTGGAGAATTTGGTCATGAATGAATTATTGGACTCTTTTACAAGCTAAAAGATTAAATTCTTGAAAGAAGAAATAGAAATAAAACGAAAAAATCATTTTTATCCGCGAATTCAGAATTTTGCGCAATCGGCCGAGTTAATATTTATACTGTCCCCTCACAGTACGTGAAATATGACTACGAGTGGAGGCACTTCATCCAGTTACAGTTGCCGTTTCTTCTAACGCCTTTCTCGCAAGTTTTTATCGTTTCGCTTTGCCACGGTCACCATAAATAAAATATGAAGGGCATGATTTCTTTAACGCACTTGTTTTCCCGGCTGGCAACAGGGAAATGACTCATCAATTAATTTCTCCTCCGCCAATGAATGTTAATAAAGAGATTGAAGTATCCTTGGAAGAAAAATTAAGAAGATACTGTCACGCGGGTTATTGGGTTTTGGTGTCTTGGGAGAAGATAGAACTGTGACAGACAGACAAGAAGTATTCTCGACTAAAATGAGAACTAAAGAAATAAAAGAAATGAGTTTTTTTTTTAATTTATTGACGCGTTTCGACTTTGTCTCAATTGATATACGTAACTGTGTACGAGTTAATTTAGAGGAAGAATTCAAAAGGAAATGCCAAATACTTTAGAAGATAACGCTCAATATTTTGAACTTTATTTCTTTGAAATACCGGAAAATTGGCAACTATAAAAGGTTTCATGTAGATGCTTTTATCGAGAAGTTCTTTTGAATAATATTGAGAAATTTATATCCTCTAAACAATGTTATGAAATCCAATAATTTAAGCAAACTTTCAGTCGATGGTTTTTATTTAACTAAATTTTGGAGAAAATAGTTTTTGGAAAAGTTTTGTGTTTTTAATAACAAGAATTTATAAACATCAACTAACTATTGAAAAGAAAATAATTAATAATAAATATATAATCAAACAACTATTAAATAAAAATAACAACTGGTTTCATTGTAGTAGCTATTTATTAAAATTGTTTTATAGATTAAAAATAAAACACCTTTTCTTTTAAACATGCAAAAAAAATCACCATAATTTACTTAAAAGTAATTTATTTTCAATAAATTACTATTGCGAAAGAGTCATTTTATTTTTATGAGTTGATAACCTGGTAACCTGTTTTTTTTATCATAATCGAAAATAATAAACTTCCACAGGGAAGTATTTAACAAAGTTAAAATGGTACTTATAGTATATTCGGTTGCATCAACTAAAGTGATTGATGTATTTAATAACGGATAGCATACAGTTTTTATTTTTCACACTACGAAATTTTAACCAATTACACTGAAATTCGAAATTACAGTGTAATTGGTTATAAAATTGATTTTAAAACATTGAAATTCTGAACTTTACAATCATTAAATCTGATTAAATTTTATTTCATACAACCAAAAATGGAAAATGATTTAGAAATTGAAACCATTAGTAATTCATTATTTAGAAAGTAACCATAGCTTGTAATTAGGGCTAAAATGATAGTTTCAGAATTTGAAACATTAAAATTCGGAACTTTACAATCTCTAAATCGGAACAAATTTTACTTCATAATGCCATTTCATTTGAATTCAATATTAAAAATGGAACATGATTTAGAAATTGAAATCATTAGTAATTCATGATTCAGAAAGTAACCCTAGCTTGTATTTAAATGCTAAATCCGATATTTCATAGTTTCCTGAAGTGTATTCATTTCTATTTGTTTTCATAAACAGATAATGAGTCATCAAAATTCTTGTAGAGTTCCAAAATGATATATGATTAGATGATTAATTTATTATATATGTATTTAGTTTAATATTTACTTAATATAAAGTTCCTGTAAAAAATAAAAATTCAAGATAATTATATTAAATCTAAAATAAATAAGTACGAAGGTTAAATTTTTCTGAAATAAAATAAAAAACTTTTTTCATTGGAGAGATAAAGTGTTTAACGAACAATGTGTTTTTAAAAATAAAAATTGATTTTTGTATCCTTGACCTTCAATTCTTTTATATAATAACAAAAAATCTATTATTATTATTATTATTTTAATTTGGAAGAGAGTTAAATACTTTTTTTTTCGAAAAGAATTGACAGAACTTTTCCCAACTGCCGAAAAAACAGCAATGATACACTTTTAACTTTTCATTAAATATGTAAAAAATATTATAGCTGCCTATATTTTTTTCTGTAACATTTGATCTAAGTACATAAATTTAAATTAAAATGAATTATCTACAGAGCTACATTACTACTTTTTCTTTCCTCCTCCCCTTCGTATTGAGAGTCGACTCATCCGTCTGAAAGAATACGGAGTGTGGTATTCCTTGTTTTCGTGAACGATGCTTAGAATGGTAAAGAGGGGGGAGGGGGGAGGGGAAGGAAGGTTAGTACTACGCACCGGGTTTTTTCAACTAACAAAAACACCAGACGGCTGTGAAATATTTTGTCATCTGGTTTTTCTAACACGTTAGGTTAATCAACGCGCTCGCGCTGCAATGTTTGGCTGAACTTAAGATTAGCAACATTTCTTTTCGTTTAAAAAGAAAAAAGGAATTTGGGAATTTTGAAGACAAAACAAGCGGTTACACTGATATTTATTTTAGGTACACCGTTAAGTAACTCAACAAATATCAATAAATTTTATTATGTTAAAATATTTATTTCACTATGCTTTAATGTTAAAAAAGAAACTAATGTTAAAAAATTAATTCATTAGGATTTATTACGTTGAAAAAAAGAAACTAATGTTAAAAGAATTAATTCATTAGGATTTTTTCGTTGAAAAAAGAAACTAATGTTTGAAAAATTCATTCATGATGCTTTATTATGTTAAAAAAAGAATCAAATATTAAAAAATGCATTCATTATGTTTTATTATGATAAAAAAAACATACACTTAAAAAATAATTTATTTTATAAGACATCTTAAATTTACAACGCTTTGATTGATATTTTTTAATAATGCATATAATTTAAGATGCAGATTTACTAATTTTAGTTTCTTTTTTTTTTATTTACTATACATATATAGTGAATGATAAAGCAAATATAAAAATCTAAATTATTTCTCTTTATAAAAAATGTGATTGTTATTCTCTTAATTTTCTCTGCATTATTTATTTCAATACTGATTAATTGTTTGTTCTCTGAATACTCTGATTTTAACCACTTAACCGGTTTGCCCTTACGCCGTTCGTGCATCGATTTATCGAATTTTGATAGTTGTAAATAAAAAAATAAATCATTCATAACAATTATAATTAAAGAGTAAAATGACTTCGAATACGTAGATAAGCCAAGTATTCAATGAATTTCCATTTGAATCAAAATAAGAAAATATTCCCAATATAGAAAGTGCCATCTTATTAGATAGTAAGGAAAAAAAACCAGTTAAGGGGTTAAATCACGAATTGCATTTTAAGAAACAAATGTATGTATTCTTTACATTATCAAGACTATTTTGTTTTTCGTTATGCTTTTTACATATTTGCTTACTAAATAGAATACATAGATCAGAAAATTATTTGAGTTTTCGAACCAGCTGAACTAAACAAATTTTTCGTAATTTTTAGCAGTTTATATTGAGGATAAAATGTTGTGATTTATTAATGGGGGGGGGGTTAAGATCCATTGATACAAGGGGACATACATACATTTCCTAAATTCTGAAGATTGAATGAACGTATATGGCAATGTAACTCTTAGAAAAACATGTATTTTTCTATCATGTTTAATAAGAAATTATTTAACGAAAAAAGGCAACCTCTAACCTCATTTCCTAAATGGTTTTTATTAAGAGATTGTGTTCAATAATTTCTGTAATTAGTGACGTTTTTCAACTTGGAAATTTACTCCAAATTCAAGAAAAACTTTGATTTTGCGGAACAACTTTAAGTTTCGAAGTAATTTAGTGATGGCTTCGTTCCATAACGAAATTTGTTCTGAAGACCGCAGGCCAAAATTGCAGCGAGATTCAGTTTTGTTTGGGCCGATCCTAAAAATACTGTTGCTGAATTACTTTTAGGGCCTCGGAAGCCTGGTGATAAGGTCTCGACTCGTGAGCCGTAAGGTTTCAAGTTCGAGACCCGATTCCACCGAAGAACCGTCGTGTAAGGGGGTCTGTTGCGCGTTAAAACTGTCATGGCAGAACGACCTCTCGCTGGTGTGGTGTGGAGAGGGGGTGCCAGTTCAGGTGTCGCCCTCGATATCTGACCATCGTTCAAAATTTGGAGGTCCGTCCTAAAATAACCTTAGTGTTGCTTTACAGAGGGATACAACAAAATAAACTAAGCTAATACATCTAAATTAAACTAAGCTGAATTTGTTGAGACTATATGCTTCAAGAAAATGAAGTGTATAGCATTATTCTAGTACACCTGCATTTCGAATGGTGAATCTCGTTATACTATGTAAAAAGTCCTACAAATGTATTTTCTGCTTTTGAGGGATTTTCAACATTTGAAGTAGATGGTTTACAAGTATTGTAAACCAAACATTTTCAGTACGTACTAATTACTTTAACCCTTTCGCGACGGAATACTCAGGCAGCCGACGTGACAGAGGAAGATCTGTCCGGATAACACGATACGCGAATCATTCCGAAGGCAGTGCGTGGAGCTGATTTTTCTAGATATTTCCCTGAAGCAGCTGATCCACACGCCGATCAAACAATAATAATAACAATTTTATGTCAAAACATTACCTATAAAAACATTTTAGAAACCTACTTTAGGGTAGGATATGTCATAAATGAACGACGCCAGAAGGTGTTGTTCAATCGGAAAGAACAACTCTTTCTGAGCGCTTATAGGTGCTGTTCGCTCAGAAAGAGTGAATTTCAGTAGCCGAGTGCCTACGCACGCTGTTCGCTTCGAAAGCCTATTCTTTATATATACATAATCTACGAGAAGGGGAAAAATCATATTGGATCTACAGAATTGTGATGCATTAACACACCAATGAGATGTGTCTGTATCAATGTGACCCCTAGTCAACTGTATTATTCGGTCACAAAATGTGATTTTACTTTAAAAACATGACCATGAAAAACCAGCACTGAACTATGCGTCTCATTTGAATATCAATGTCCCACATTTCTACAGAAACGCCATGAATTTTTTTCTCTCCTTTTCTTAGATTATTTACATATGCATGGGATAGGTCCTTTTATCAAACTTGCGTCATCGTCTGAAGAGTTTTTGATTTGCAATACCTATAAATCATCTCCTTCGGCTACTGAACACCCCTGAAAAGCAGGAAAGACGGAAGTAGCACTTTTTATAAGGGGTAACGAGATTTATTATTCGAAATACAGATCTGGTAGAATAGTGTTAGTGGGGTCTTCGAAAAGGCGGACCTACTGCGATTGTACTGTTCGCGACCCTTTCTCTCCTTATAACAAGCAAAATTATTTAACACTCCATCTTATTGAAACATCTAGTGTCAACAACGTTAACAACAGTATTTATCGGTCAAAACAAAAGCTGTGTCTAATGTAATTTTGACTAGTTAGTCTTGAAACAAATTTCATATTATAAAATATTTTTGATTATTAAAAAACTTTTTAATATTTTTTACATAACACGGATTGATCTAATAGCGAATTAAATACAATATAAAAAATTATAAATATTTTTTTATAAAGCCAACATTTAATTATGCACTTAATTATTAATATATAAAATAATAAAAATAATTGCTTAATAAATGTATTAGACATAAACATTATTGCAAATTTTTAGAATAAGGATATATTATGTGATTTTTTGTTTAATTTTCTTACACGTTTTATCGCAGATTAGTTAATGAAATCTTAATGATTCAGCTTTGTTGGCTAATTTAGATCTGAAGGATCAAAGGAAAAAAGGCTAAATCCTTTATTCATTTGAAACCTATCAAACAATTTCTTTTTATTTTCTTTATTGATATATGTTTGATCATTTTCCATGTGTTGATCATTGGTGGTAATGGTGGTTGATAAGATTTGTTGGCGCATGAGCCAATCTCGGCTAAACTGAGTGAGTTATTATGATTGATTTTTCCAAAATAATCCCCAGATCAAAAACAAAATCAAAATATAACTGAAACTAACTATTTTTAAATAGATACTATACTATTTGTATTATTGTTATCTACGAAAGTGAAAATTGGACGATTTTATTCAATCCTGCGAAGTAACATTTAAGATCAGAAAAATCATTTTCAATCTGTGCGTAAAACTCTACATGAGAGGTTATAAAAAATGTTGGGTCTTAAATCAGATCTTTCTCACAATTTTTGGTCTTAACTAGATGAACATCAACATAGACTGATGACTCCGACCCTCCAAAGGCACAGGAAGAGCTTCAATGACCGGACCGCAGTGACAACAGTGGGAACTGTGATCCAGTCCTAAAGACCATCACCAGAAAAGATACAACTCCTTCCTTAGTACGTTTCGTCTTCGATGAGAGATAGCCACTCCCCCTTTCGTATACCTAAGGATGGCGAGTACCAATCACCATCCTAGAAGCTTCTCATTCTCAATTACGAGGTGCCCCGCCCGGGGACTAAATATGTGTTAATAGTCATGTCACTGACTCTCCGACTCGTCCGAAGCCACACGGATAAACCATAAAATTGGATGACCGGACCGCCACAACAGCAATATTGGATGAAAATGGGGTTGAGTCCTAAGGGCCATCACCGGCCAAGGTACAACCCTTCCCGTAGGAAGTATGTCTCGTCATCGATGGGAGGAGTCAGATCCCCACCTGCTTGTGCACCCTCCAGGGTGAGGAAAGCCAACCACTATATCGGAAACATCTAATCCTCATTTCGAAGTACTCCCCTCCATCAGGGAATAAATAGGTGCACAGGAAATGTACTCAAATTTTCAGATAGTATTGAAGTATAGGTATGTTGAAATTAAAAAAGATGGAAAACAAAAGTTTCCCTTTGTTAATTGAAAGTAAATCCCGTGGTGGGATCTTGGAAAAAAAAAGATTTCTGCGGTTGCACTGTCCAAGGCCCCTTCAATCGTCACGACAGCCCCCTTTTTCACAAGTTTTGACTGAAAAAAGAAGAAAAGGAGAAGGGGAAGAAGGGCAAATTGAGAATTTATACGCTCCAGAAAAACGAAACCTAAAACAATTACATAAAGGAAAAAAAAGAGTAGGAAAAGTATTTGAAAGAAGATGAGCTGTGCATTAAAAACATAAATGCCTTAAGAAATATGGTGCTTTCCAGACAAATCAATTAAAGAGAAAGAGAGAGAGAGAAACCTTACAAATAGACACACATTCAGCAAATAGTTCGAATGAATTTGAGATTAAAGTTTAGTTAGATATAGAATTTGGTTTTATCATCGGTGACAATTTTTCTAATGAAATTTTGCTATTTCTTTGGCTAAAACGGTTGATCAGACAGGGTTATTTTATTGTTATGAAATTCAAAAGGAACACGAGCGGTAAACATGTTGTTGGAAAAATCATTAACAAGTACAATGATAAAGATTTTTTTACTTCTTATAAAAAATATCTTGCTCAATTGTGTCTACAGTTTTGAATGACGGGAATTAGTTCTTATTTCAGAACTTCTTCGAAATTTTCAAATACCAACAGTCAAAAAGAAACCAGCAGAAGGGCTTCTCCTTTCAATTTCCAATTTAATCTTACTTCAATGATCTCCCCTCCTTTCAAGAACTATTTTGACTTATTTTTATGTTATTATGAACTTTTTTTTATTTTATTCTGAGACTATTCTGTTTTTTTTTTTTTTTTAATTCTAAGTCTATTCTGTTCCTTAAAGTTTATAAGGAGAAAAATAAGATCTGAATTCTAAAATTCTAATCCTGTGTTTAGTCTTTAAACTAGTTTTATTTAACGTTAATATATAATTTTTAGGGCTTATTTCTTAATTTCCCATGCTCATTAAAATTGTTGGGTTTTTAATATAATGGTAGTTTTTCATTTCATTTGAAATTTAAATCCCGAATTGGAATATAAAAATCTTATCTCTAATAAAAATTGCTTTAACTTAAACCTTTATAGCATCTTTATTTTGTTCAATTCCATGGAAGAAATAAGGTTTTGTTCCCCAAAGTAAATGGTTATTTCTCTGATATGCGAATATCAACGTGGGGGGGACCTTTTAAAAGAGGATGAGATGCTTCCGTCATGGTAGTCGAATCTCGTCACCCTGGAGGGTACACAAATAAGTGGGGGATCCGGCGCTTTCCGCCGATGAAGGGATGGACTTCCTTAGGGAATGGTTGTACCGTGGCCGGTGATGGCCCTTAGGACTCATCCACAGTTCCCACCAGTGATGCTGTTGTGGAGGTCCGATCATTCACTTTTTTTATCCGTGTGCCTTCGTTAGGGTCGAGAACTCAGAGATATGACTTCTTTGATATGTGATAAGTATATTGCATTTTTATTATTATAGTGAAAAATGCGATGGATATTTTATTATTTGTGACAAAATTTTGACGGAAATTGAATATTAGCCTAAAAATATATAAATACTATGTTTAACTTTAACTATTAAAAATGGTTAAATTTTTTCTAAGCTTTCCAGAAAAATTCTGGCCAATTCTTCTATACCTCAGCTGTGTTTTTGTATTGCTATTTAGGTTTTTTGTACATTTATTGAGTTTTTTGACTTTCTTCCTTATTTTCAGATTTTAGTAACTTCATTTTTTATTCTCATTTCCTACAGATTTCTTTTTCTTTAATTTACGAATAAAAGACCAAAAAGAAAATATTGTACAACTTTTTAAAATAAATAATTAAATTTTGGCTGAATACACATGGCATGCTCGTTAAAAATCCGACTTTAAGTCAGCGAAGCTGAAATTTTTTCTATGAATATTATATTCATAGAAAAAAGGAATTAGTACTCCTTAGATTTAGTACTCTTCGTGATTGGTATAGAAACGACATTAAGAATGAAGATCGGCACTTAATTCTTTTTATTTTTCAGCAAAAATTATTCAGTTTAGAGATACCTATCCTTAATGATATATTTTGATTTTATAAATTTTTAAATTTGGATTTTCTTTACCTGGGTGATCACGGTTCTTCATTTTCTTTCTTGGTTGTTGTATAACAGCTTCTTAGATCGTTGTTATGCAGAGAAATATTTAAATATATTTCATTTACAGGCGCTTTACTAAGGAAATTTGTCTCTATAAAAAAATATCTTTAACGTGCTAAGAAGACGCAGTAAATTATCAATTATTGGTTGCGATAATCCCTTTGATCGTTGAAAGTTGCCGACTCCTAATGCAGCCAGTTTTTAACTCAGACATTTCCATTGTTTGAATGATGACCATTATTGTTAAGTTATCGGTTTCATTCTCTATATCATCGCGATTCACAACTGACAGAAACCTGAGACCAGACTAAGAAATCCAGTACAATAATCGATATTGAAAGGAAGACGGCGTAAGCATTCGATTATTGGTCCTAGAAAATTGAAAATCAGTAAATCTTTAATGCCCCAATTCGAATCTTCACCACGAAGGTACTCCTACTTTTAGAGAAGTATCGAAAGTTGAAGTAACTTTTTAAGAACGTGGGATGAATAATCATCCTCTTCTATCCACACATGTACAAAAATAAAGTACGTGATGCTGTTACCTTGTACAACAAGAAATCTCCAGAGTAAAATGTCCCCAAACAACTTGAATCATTGAAATCTTGAATTGAACTGCTATGAGAAAATGGCTCCTATAGTTTTCAATCTCCACTGAGAATATAAAAACTAAGAGAATAAAATAAAGAGGTTAGAGAGACAGAAATCAATTAAAACTATTTAAATAAAGATGAATGCACGCTCCTTTATGCGGATTTCAAGGATTTTGAGTCTGCTTGTCATGAAAAACGGTTCAGAATTCTTCGTTTTGTGCTGATTGAATACATAGATTGTACTTTGAAAACTCACCCAAAATGGTTAAGTTAATTCTTTGAAAATTTAGCGCCTAAAAAGTTTTGATTTTCTACTTTTACTGCATAACTTACTATAGAGGGATCTTAAGTTAGTTTTAAAGGTTAAGCTAGTTTTAAAAAATCCACACTGCAGACAGATGCGTAACAAAAGAAAAGGATGTTAAACATAGATATGATCACCTTTTCTCTATTTATCTTTTAAAAAGGCAAATAAATGAATTGATACTTTCTTTTAGCAACGCCTTCAGAGACGGAGACTGGTCTACACCCACATTGTTGTACCATTAATCAATGTCCTTTTGATTATTATTCATTTTGTTCGATGGACAATAATCAAAAGTATATTCTTTAATAATGTCAATTATAAAAAGTTATATCGCTTCGTCACGAGAAGATTTAGCAAATCTAAATGGCCTGACTGGAGATAAATAAAAAATATGATCAAAATGACTTCATTATGAACTCCTATTGAGAAAAATTCTCACAAGGAGGTGCATTGTATCATCGGCAATATTCTGTTAACCAGCCAACTCCACCATTATAAAATCAGAAATATTTGTTCATTTGCACGATTACTTTGCATCCTCGACCTTCTTAGTACCCCTGTCTTGTCATAATAATGCTTTTTTGGTGTTATTGTGGATTTATTATAATAATGTTCTGTAGGAGTTATTGCGGATTTATCATAATAATGTCCTGTTGGTGTTATTGTGTATTTATGAAAATAATGTCCTGTTATTTGGTGTTCATATAGATTTATCGTAAAAATGTCTTGATGTTATTATATATTTATTATAATAATGTCCTGTTATTTGGTGTTGTGAAGGATTTATCATAAAAATGTCTTGGTGTTATTATATATTTATTATAAAAATGTCCTGTTGCTGTTATTGCGGATTTATCATAATAATGCCTCGCTGGTGCTGTTGTGGATTTATCATAACTTTTTGTGCCATAGAATATACATAGCCACCACTATCTATATCTATCTACACAAAAATAATTCTTCAAATTTAAATGTTGTGTAATGGAAAATGAGAATTAGCATCAATATAGAAGAGCTATCAAAACTAGAATCTGCGCAATTACCAATATGAGTCGGTTCCTAGAAAAAAATCCTATATGCATAAGAGCTAATGGATGGATATTGAGTAGCAGCAAAGGCTAAGTTAGTAGATATTTCAAATAAACTGATATAACCCCTATTTTTAAATCTTTTTGAAGGGCATGAAAAAAATTAACTTCGCTCGCAATGTCTAGATCTACCAGAGTTAGAGTTTTTTGGAAATTCTAATCATTTTATTTCAAATATTTTTTTCACTGATGGAAAATGATTTGTGTAAATTGCATTATCATGAGCCAAAAAGAATTTTAAAGAATGAGAAAATGAAATACAAATTTGTACACCAAATTATGCTCGGTCGTTCAGTTACACAAAACTCTGGACTTATTAAATATTGTAGCGAGAAAATCAGAAAATTCTTATAAAAACTATATATCTTTCAATTCGTTTTCCCTCATATAGATAACTTGAAACAAATTTGTAGTTCAAAGAAGTACTCAGTTAGTGTAGCCTGTGTCAACGAATCATTTCAATTAAAGAATTAGAGAAATTTTCATAATCATTTATATTATCTTAATTTCATTTTAATGTTAACCAATAGGAGACTGTCTTCTCTTTTCTTGTTAAGTAACACTATACTACATGTTTTGTTCATCTTGGTGTATTAAACGAAAATAGGCATTAAAGGCCACTTTCCTTTGCTCCACTTAGCACAAAATTTTGATACATATTTACATTTCAGGGACAAGACCACATACAGAAATTTAAATTATCTAAATAATTGAATTTTTGTCTTCTCACTTTCACTTGTATAGGAAGATAGAAAATATACCTTTGACGGATTTTTTTTTCAGAGCCAGATACACATCAACTATTCTGGTGATATATCCATATTTGAAATTTCATTTATATTGTGGTTTTTTGAGTTATTGTGCACACATACCAGACAAGAACGAATTGATAAACTTCCCTATATCAAATTTCATTCAAAATTTCAATTTTTGGTGCAAGGCAGCCTTCCAAATTTTATTCTTTTAGCTCTATGCAGTTATGAGCAATCGTGTTAACAAACAACATGATGTAAATTTAAAAAAAAAATTCTGTATTCAGGGGAATTTTAAAAGCAGAGATTTTTTAAATTCTCGAGGGTGAATTTGAGGATGAGCCTCAGCTTATTAATTGTAAATTACTCAATTTTAGTAAACTTGGCGCACAAGAAAGTAAAAAAAAACACCTATATATATATATACTATATAACCACATATTAAATTTGTGTTTGAAACAAAATCATGACTGAAATCAGGGAGGAGACAGGTTGCATTTTTTAAATTTCTTTTTATTCCATTTCCAGACTTACGCATTATGTATAAACAGCATCGACACAAAACGAGACGAAGGTTACAAAAACATAAAGAGCTTAAAAAAGGAACGAACATTTACCCACGTCTTATATATAATGAGATTTTGACAGAAATTCTCACACGTGTTGATCTTGACAAGAGAAATGTAGGGATCTTTTGGAAGAATCTGTTTTCATCAGTGATCACTCGGCACGTGGAGCCAATGAAACATTATTTTTACAACCCTAGTTGCGCACAAATATTGTACAATATTGCTCAATATTCTCAATATTGTTTAATATTGTAGAATAGTGTTTAATATCATATAATATTGCACAATATTGTACAATATTATACAACAGGATTTGCTACCTGGGGAAGCTTCATTTGAAGTATTAAATAGAAAATTAAATATCGAGAATATCTTAGAGAGAGAGAGATTTTATTTGTTTGGTTAAAAAAATTAAGCTATCCCTTCAAATGCACACCCTTATTTAATATCTAGAGCTTTTTAAATTAAAAGTGAGAAACTCTTGGTCACTTTAATAATCAGCAATACTATGAATAAAGCAATTCATTTTTGTTGTATCTCAGTTAGACATCGCCCGGACGAATGGCTTGTTTTCCGAACTCTTCGCAGTTTGATGGAATATTTATTACTCCGACTGGAGCCGGGAACCTTTTCAGGGATTTTTACTCTCAAAGACGGAAATAAAATGTTGGGGTGACACTGGGTTTTATAGTCTCTAAAATTTCCAAATAACTGGAAAGGAAATGCAAGTGATGTGCCAGCTGGATCCAGACAAGAATGTCTGTCTCGGGGACTCAAAATCTCCATTGTCACGGTTTGTTAGTCGACATTCAGTCTCTTGCACTGACAGATGAAGTCGAACAGGTTCGGATATTGGTAGAAAGCCAATGATGAGAAAAGAGCAGTTTTTTGTCAGATTCGGAATAATCTTTGTTCAAATAGGATTCTTTTGTGATCTGGTTTAGATTATTTCTAATATATTGATGGAAATAAAATGGTTATCCGATAGGAAAAGAAATTCAGAGAGTAAGAAAAAGCAGATGAGAATGCATTTAGGTCAAATAGGAAAGTTTTTATAGCTTTCCTATATCGTCTGTGAAAGTACAAAAGGTCGTATATCAAAAGTTTAATTTGTTTTGAAATCCGCTTGTAGGTTTTCTTTCTTATCGCTAGTGATTGCTAAGTCATTAATACCAAAAATTAAATTTATTATTAAGGCCAATGATTTAGTAATTGCAGCTAACACATCAACAAAGGTTTAAAAATAAATAAATGTACAAATGAAATGATATATCGTAATTCAATTCCAATATTAATTAAAATCAATTTCTATTTTAAATTAACCCATGTTACTTTATTCTTAACTTTTTCCTTCTTTCTTGATCTAAATCCCATTTTTAATTTAATTATTTCCAGTACGTACTCTAAAATATTGTTGATTAGGAGCTTTAATTATTTCTAGTACGTACTCTAAAATATTGTTGATTAGGACACCGAGCAAAGAAATAAAAATCTCTAACGATTACACATTCCTTTCAAAGATACCTAAAATTCCCTTTTCTAAATCGATACTTGTCAAGTGAATCTCTATCAGTATCTCTTAGTTAAAACATCGATGGAAATTTTTTTTTATCACTTTTGTTCTTGTGCCGTAACCAGACGCGTACCACTGCGTCTCCCGTGTACAGATTATGCCCACCTGTAGCAAAATAAATTGAAATTACATACATATAAATTGTCTTATAAAAAGGAAATGTAACGAGACGCGTACCATTGCGTCTCTCGTGTATAAATTATACCCTCCCGGGATAAAATAAATTGAAATTACCATATATAAATTGTTTTCTAAAAATGAATTATGACCAGACGAGTATTATTGTGTCTCCTGTGTACAAATTATGCCCTCCCTTGGTAAAATAAATTGAAATTACATATATATAGACTATCTTATAAAAATACAAATTAGTTTACATTTTCATTCGTTTATTTTCAACCGCCATCGCCTTAATACATTGTTTAATATAGCACGAATCTTCCTTTTTGCCATTGGAGACTTAGTGTTGGTTGCTTTGTTAAGAAATGGCGATTATTCAAAAAGAACAAGAAATATTTAACAATCAACGTAATGAATGATATTAATTGGATAATGTAATTTTTTGCGTTTAGTATAATTTAGTTTAGTTCAGTTTAGTTATATTTGCATCTCGTTTCAAAGCAACACAAGAGATATTTTGGAAAAGATCTCAGAACAGATAGAATTTTAAGTTGTCATCAGATTATGGGAATGACATCATAGTCGTCATCTCTTTTTCTCTACACTTCTTCGCCACATCAACAACAGGATATTTGATTCTCGATATCAGAGCTAACATACTCCAATCTGGAATCTTACAGACCGAGACCTTACCATCAGTGAGCGATGCAACTCTGAGCATCTAGAGAGTCCTCTAATATTGACTGTATACCGAATCTTTGCGGAAACCAAAGCTATAACTACTAGAAGGACATGCTAAAATATCTTGCACGCTGAGTTACACACATCTGTTTATGTTACAGCTAGCTATATTAGTCTCTTAAACCAAGAATTTACTTAATTTAAGAAATAGTATTAAAATTAATCTTCTGTATTTGACAAAAGACCTGAGAATTATGCTTTAAGTTAGATGCTTAGATCAAAAAGATATTAAAATGTATATTAAAAAATAGTGAATTAGGTTTAAGTAAAATTTCTAATAGAAATAGATGGCGGGAAGGTCTTCTTTTTTTAATGCATTTTTATTCAGTTTTATTTAAGACTTATTATCGTAAATGTGAAAATGATCTTTTAAATGTGAAAATGACATTTTGTGTCAATTTTGCGATTTATTTAATTTAATTTTAGTTTTTTTTATTTTTTAGTTATTTGTAAAATCCATATAATTTTTTATACCTGCAAACTTCAGTATAATTATTGAAATTATTTGTAAGTTGATCCTTTAACATGGAGTGAGAAAACGAAATTTTTTATTGTGTTCTGATTTTACGAAGGCAATAAGTTACGTTGATCACAATAGAGAGATAAATTAATATATGGTGTTGATAATTCACGTAACTCATTCGACAGAAAGGCTCACTAAATTTCTTTTGAATGATTTTCCATTGTAAGATGACCAATCACCATTTCGGTTGACCAACTCATGTTGGCGATGGCCAAATGATTTCCATTATAGAATCGGATGTCATATTCCTTGCATGTTTCAGAGTGACTACTTTTTTCAACCACCAATCAAAATTTGATAAAACTGAAATTTATAAATATTTCAAAATTAATGTTCCTTTTTAATAGAAAACTATTCAATGAACACATTATATCAAATCTACGATTTACACCTGAAACTTATTGAAAATAATCCATCTTCAAAACGAAATGATAAATAACAAAGAAAATCGGGTTATTTGCTCTAACATCAATTGGAAAAAAATCCAGTCGCAAACGTGATGAGCCTGAGCAAACAGAGTAAAAGCTGACAGTCTTTAAAAGCAGATTATGCTATTAGTTCAATGGGATTACAAGAGTGTTATGTATATTTAGTTACTTTCAATGTGTACAAATGCCATTTGATGAACAAATTGAGCAAAATGTTCCTCAAATGGCAAATTGTTCAGTAATCAGACGAAGATCCTTCACTTATTAAGTTATTCACGTATCACTTATTTACCTACTTAGGTGATAATTGCAACTTAAATTGTAGATTAGTTGAGAATTACAATTACAGATTAGTTGAGAAATATAGTTACAGATTAGTTGAGAAATATAGTTACAGATTAGTTGATAATTATATTTACAGATTAGTTGAGAATTAAAACTTAAATTAAAGATTAGTTGGGAATTATAACTTAAATCACAGATTAGTTGAGAATTACAACTTAAATTACAAATTAGTTGAGAATTACAACTTAAATTACAGCTTAGTTGAGAAGTAACGTTGTATTTATCATGAAGCTAAAACTTTGAGCTTTCAATTAATCCTTTGTTTACACATTCGCTAGACTCTTACATTATTATAAGACACAATGATAATGATACACTTATAGAGGTCAATGTTTCATAACAATTAATATTTTTATAGTGCTTTATAAATGTGGCATGATGAAGCAACAAAAAATATTGCAAACTATCAAAATGGAAAATATATTATTAATTAAGTGTTTTATTCCAAGGGGAATAAAACACTTCCAATTATAGTGTTTTATTCCAAGTGGAAAAAATACAATTTTTTTACATCAACCTAACACAAAATTAAACATCATCGGAAATATCAGAGCATTAAACATTTTTTATACATGCGAAAGGTTAAACAGTGATTTTTTTCCTTCTGAAAATAAAAGAAGGTTGAAAAAGTTCCAAAAAAATCTCAAGACTGGTTGGAAACATGTGGTTTGTAGATTCGTGAGCTCTGTATAGATTCTTAAGTGAAGGGCAGAATGATTTGGGAAAGAAAATATGATGTCTGAGGGGAAAAGAAACTTTAACAGCATTTACCATAGCACAGTTATAGATTTAAAAAAACTCCGATATGCAATAAATACAGGGTTAGAGTTGTTTTTTACTTTTAGAATAAAGTTGTTACCACTGGTACTGATTATATAACTTTAGAATGATGTTTTTCTTCTTCTTATAAATATATTTAATGATTTTCAATGACATGGATTTGCCATCATTAATTTGGTGTACATGTTTTAATAATTTCAATTAAATTGAAAGCTATTTATATTTTTTTACTATCAATCGACAGTGATTTTGAATTGCATTTAAAACGAAATAATGAAGAAAATTCAAAACTCGGTAAAAATAACCTATTGTACTTTTCGTTTCGGGATCCCGATATTAACACTTTCGGAAGATTTAACTCCCCAAAGGAATGATACGTAGTAAAATGGACTCGTTTCCATACTTCCTTGTTAGACTTTGACCTTCTTGTTCTATTCGAAGTTATTTCCTTTATTTCACCTCTATTTAGACGAAATAAATGTATCCTGAAATATAAGCAAAACCGTAGAGTTTTGTTAGAACTTGACCTTCTTGTTAGAAACTATTTCCGTCATCTCACCTCGATTTTGGCGAAATAAACCTCTCCTGGAATAAGCACAAAATCGAGGAGGTTTGTTAGACTTTGACTTACTTGTCGGAAGCTATTTATTTTATCTAACCTCTATTTTAGCAAAATTAACCTATCCTGGAATACGCACGAAACCGTGGAGGTTTGTCAGACTTTGACTTTTATGTTGGAAGCTGTTTCCTTCATCTAACCTCTATTTTGGCAAAATAAACCTCTCCTGGAATATGCACAAAACTGTGGAGGTTCTTTAGACTTTGATTTTCATGTTGGAAGCTATTTCCTTCATCTCACCTCTATTTTGACGAAAAAGCAAACCTCTCCTAGAATATTCGCAAAAGCGTGGAGGTATGCTGTACCTCAGAATTGAGAGTATATATGCATCAGATGTATAATTTATTCATCCTGAAAAGAGGATTTTGTAATAAGCGTCTAGTGTTATTTAGGCGAATTTATGTGAAGTCAACACAGACATAGTTAAATAATCATCATAGCCATATTTATTTAATTTTTCACTTTATTAATTCTGCTTTCTTTAATTAACTCTACGAATTGCTTCTCGATTCTAACTCTTTTTCTCTTAAAAACGTTATTTGTCTGTTGTAGATCACAGTTATCTACAGATATTGAAATCCGATCAATATCTTATATCTCGTCTTATCATTTTCACAGACTTCTTCTATGTCAATGGTCATAGCATAAGTGTATTAAAAATTAAAACAAAACTTGAAATTAAAAACTAAAACTTTTCAAATGCCAATGTGCAGAGTATAAGTGTATTAAAAATTAAATCTAAATCTAAAATTAAAAATTAAAACTTTTTAAAAGTGTTTCAACGTAAAGAACGACTGGAATTCGTTCGGCGATTCAATTTGCAAAAATATAAATATGTGCTTTAATAATTATTAATAATAAAAGTTGTGTCTTTCTTTATTCAGCTTTATTAACCTGCTTTTGCACCAAAAGAATTTTAAATCATCAATTATTTTTTTTCTACCCTCTGCCGATGACAGATTTCAAAAGGAGCGTTTGCGGTTTGATTTAATTTCTTTATTGTCTACTTTAAAGCAGTCCTATTTAAGAGATGCATATCTTAAGGCAGAATTATTTTAGAATGAATAAGGAATCATCAGAGCCTTCAAGCAATATCTGATTTTTTCATATAAAAAACAAAAAAATAATTGACAGATCATTATTTAACTAGATCCTATATTTATGGCGAATCTTTTAAGCGTCAAAATTGTATGTTCAGTCACGGTTTCTTGTATTTGTCACAAGACTGCCTTAACTTTTGAATTACTAAAAATATAACGAATGAAGCACTTTTTCTATTTCAACTTCTAAAGCAAAATACATATTTATTCCTAACTGATAACAATAACCACAAAACTATTTAAAATACATGTGAAAAATTGTGTGATATTTAATTTTGTTATCATATAATACAAGAAAAGCTTAGATAACAGCTTCAGGAATTGTTAGATATTTCTTGAGTAATGTTTTCTGATCATTCGTGGTTCTTGGTATAAAAGGACTCATTCGTGGTAATTGATATTAAAGGGCAAGATTTCGCTTATTTTTAAGTTACTAAAAAATTGCTTTAAAAATAATGTATAATTATGAATCTAAGGGTCTTATTAAAATTTAGTCGCATATTTATAAGATTTTCTTCTATTATTTTGAAACCACTGACATTTTAAAATGGACCTATAAAATGAGCGTAAAAAACAATAATTAAATTCTTTTATTTTTCAATCACTTAAGATTCTTTTGCTTATTTCATTTTCTGGCGTATATGTTTTGCTTAATTTTCTTACAGAAACAAGGTAACGGCGAATTAATTTATTACCCGGAAAAGGATATTGGACAGACAAGGTTTAAGAGCCTCTAACTTGTGGAAAAAAATAATTTCAAGAGTATTACTTTGGCGCAGGAAACCTTGCCTATATTTTCTCAAATTATTTTTAGACCATAAAAAAATTCTTTTAATAGAATTCAGATCCTTGTTTAAAAAAGGGTTTGCTTCCAAGGAAAGGAGAAAAACAAGGCCCATCGAAATTTACGAGATGGCGAAGACAGTAGATGACTAATATGACAGAACTCATCATCTGGATTTTATTTTTGGCGAAGACATTTTGTCGATTGTAGAGCAGATGGCATTTCCCAACTACGAAAGAGCGCTTCTCTTTCACAATTCTGCCTTCCCACGACTGAATGTAGTGAAAAAAATCTCTCTCTTTCATAGATTAGAACTCTCGAGATATCGGCTCTATCTACGACCGCAAACGCCACTAAGGAAAAATGAAAACGTATTTTACGATGTGGCAATAGATCCGGGGGAAATCATCTATCTTCGAAACTCATTGATTTTTGCCTCTTCTTCTTGAAAACTAACTTTTACTTGCCACTTTTTATCTTGAATTCAATCGGGCTGAAAGAAATGGCAACCAACTGCATTTTTCATTGCCATATAATATGCAGAATAATGGTTTTGGAGCACAAGTTCCTACTATTGATCCCCCAGGTAAATGTAGCATTTAAATTTTTTTCAAGTAATTTTTTTTATTCGTTTATTTTAGGGATTTTCTGGTATAATTTTACTTTGAGATTTGAGGACTTTAAATTCGAAATCTGGTTATACTAAAAATTCGCCTTATATGCGAACTTGGTACACATTAAGTTTTTTCTTTACGAACAGAAGAACTTTAAAAATAGAATTTTACTTTTGTTGGTGAATTTTCATAAAAAAATTTTGTTGGTGTATTTTCATTACAAATTTATAGTTGGTACAAATGGAATTTATACTTTTGTTGGTACATTTTCATAAAAAACATGTTTTGTTGGTACAAGCAAAATTCGTTGTTTGGTAAAATTGGCACAAGTTACTTTCGTTGGTTGTAAAAAAGTTTTTCAAGAAATTTAATTTTTTCCGTTCTTTTCTCTCAGGCGTTCGCTGGGTGAATTTTTGCTTTGAGATTAGAAGATCATGGATTCGAGACCCGGCTATATCGAAAATTCGACGTATATCCGAACGTGGTACGCATTAGCTTGTTTTCTTTATGAGCAGAAGTACTTTAAAAGTAGAACTTTTACTTTTGTTGGTACATTTTCATCAAATATTTTTTTGTTGCCACAAGTAGAATTTTTACTTTCATTGGTTGGTAAAAATTTTTTGAAGTAAGTTAGCTTTTCCATTCGCCTCTATTAGTGATTTGATGGCAGAAATTTTACTTCGAAATTAGATTCGAAACAACAATTATACTGAAAATTCGGCCTATTTGCGAAATTAAAACACATTAACTTTTTTTCTTTGCAAGCATTAAAAGTGCTACAAAAGTAGAGTTTTTAATTTTGTTGGTGAATTTTCTTTATCTATTAGGATTTTTCTCT
The DNA here is from genome assembly GCA_026289955.1 of Argiope argentata. NCBI lineage: Eukaryota > Metazoa > Arthropoda > Arachnida > Araneae > Araneidae > Argiope > Argiope argentata. The sequence goes on along the minus strand of JAOUZG010050968.1, from coordinate 6,791,265 downwards.
CCTCACAGTGATGATATGATTGATTTCTTAATTCACTTTTAGACACTATAATCCTTGCTCAAGTGTATTCCGATAGATATTACAGACGTTCTGATATTGTTACTAATAATTCTCTTCACATAAGAGCGATACGAAAATGTAGAATTTATTATCCATGAAAACGCGTATTAAATATACGCCTCGCAAGCTACATATTTACAGAGAATTAATTCTACTTAATCCATTAATTTCAAATTACAGCGGAGCTATAGATCACACGGCAGCGAGAAAAAAGACGCTTTCTCAAGTTAAGCCAACCAACGTAGATTGTTGTCTGAACTGAACTAATTCCCCACTTTAAGTTGCACCTTTTAAAAAGCATCGCCCTGAAGGGGGCGGGGCAAACTCAGAAACGGCCGCTCTTTCTAAGCAAATCTGGAACTTCCTCGAATATTCCCTAAGAACAAATCTTTACTTCTTAGCTTCTATTACACATTTCACATCGTAGCAAACACCGTTAGCTACCTCGTTACGTCCTCAACGCACCTACATTGCCAAATTAGTCAGATATGGCGATTTTCTGTTGTAAATCCCCTTAGAACGGTCTTTAATCGATGGCGCGCGTTTACACTACAATTAATTTTATACAATTAAAATATTTACAATATTTAGAATACAATTTCTAAATATTTACAATATTAACATTAATTTACACAAAATTCAAAACAACATCTAATGAGGGAGACAAGAATATAAAATAAACTTTAATTCTAATAGCAAATCTCATCTTTTAATGATGTCAAAGGAAAAGAATGCACATTCCTATTTCTCTTCTAACCTTCACTTGCCTTCGTGGCGGGTCGGAGATTTTGGTAAGACTTATTAGAATGAATGTGGGAAACTCTGACTTAATAGAAAGAATGTGGGAGTTTAGGAAGGACCAATCTCGCTGGGTATTAGCCGAAATCAAAGGGTTAATAATACTTTTAACAATGTTAAAAGTATAGCTTGTAAGTTTAAAAAATGGGTTGACAGGCCAATTGTTGTCGTTTTCCACGGTTGAAAATTGTGCGGTTCTTCCTAAAATATTCATAATGTAGATCCGAACTGTGGAGTTAAATTAACTTGGCTAATAAAAAAAATCAAATACATCGAAATTGTCTAATCTAGACGTGTAATGTTATTTATGTTTTCATTTTTTATCAGTGCGTAAATTAAAATATCCTATATATGATTGCATGAATAAAATACTGAATGAGAAACTTCTAAAATTCTAATCTTTGACATTACTGAATTTATTTCCCCTGGAAATTATTTGAGGTAAAAAAGATTTGCGGAGTCGGGATAGCCCGGTTGGTAAGGCGTTAGATTTACATCCCTTGGGTTGCGAGCTCAAACCCCGCCCACAGAAGACTCTCCGTGTGTGGTGGTGGCTTGTGCAACTATAAATCTGTCGTGGTCGCAAAGTCCTCCATGTTGAGAATAATACCATTGGGGGTACTGAGTCAGAGATTATCGTTCTTTGTTTCAGATCTAAATTATTATCTGTGAATGAAATGCATGAATGAAGTTCGCTCCGTAAAAAGGGTTGTAACGTGTGAGTAGCTAAGTCGTACTCTTGGCCCTAGTTGACGTTTCTGAAAAACAAGAGACGTTCATTCGGCTTAAATCGTTGACAGATCTGTCAGCTGCCTTGGTAAGTGCCAAAAGTAGCAACAACAACAAGAAAACTGCTTGTAATAAGAATCCATTATAGTGGCTGTTTAGATTTGTTTATAACTTTTTATCATACTTATTTACTTATAAATATCTAAATTCTTACTTATAAATGTTTATAAATGTTAAGTTTATTTTCTTATATATATCTAAATTACTTATAAATATCTTCTCCCGAATAATCATATTAATTATTTGATATCTTTGAACCACTTTATTATTAATTTGTGTATGCATGCTACTGTATTACAAGACGATGTAAATGCCTTATTTACGAATTTTCAGTTGAAATTATTCTTTTAATTTGTATTTTAGAAATGCGTTCAATCGTCATGTACTTTCAGAAAACACCTAATATACATTATTTAAATATGGGTTTATTCTCAAAATATACAATACTTTAATAAGAGTAAAGACGAAGTAATTATTATATTTAAATTCAATGTGGAATATGAATGGATTTTGATAAAATTTCTTTGGATCTTATTAAATAATTATCAAATATGTGAAATTATATTTAATAATATTTTAAATTCTCTTAAAGACAAAAATCTTTCTAAACGATTCTTACGTGATGCTCCAAATCATACCCGAAGCTTTGAAACGTATAAAATCACTTTCCTAATCATCGCAGAGATTCTATCTAATCATCAGTAATCGGTAACTATCCATTAGTTAGATTGTTATGGAAGTCAGACTCCTCTCTTTGATGACCTCTTCAATCTATCATTAGAGTAAATCAGATTCGTTTACAATCTAAAAGTGTTCTGTCTACTTTATATATAAGCTAATCTATTATAACAACTTATTACCTTTTCCCTTTGATCAAAGGTAATTAATCTTAACTAAATAAAATTCGCTTTTTAATCAATTCCCGATTATATGCGGTTGTTGTTTCCATAATGGTTTTTAAACAATTTATTCATAAATAAAAAAATATTTTAAAAAATAATTAAAAAAAAAAAACAGAAATTTTTAGAAATCAAGCCAACAATCTGAAAGCACTAATGCCTATGGTTTATTAAGTCATATGTTATGTATTCAAATTAAATGAAAATTTTGCACACTTAAATTTTAAAAAAATTGTGTTGATTTTTATTTTTTCTTAGATTTTTTATTAAATGCATGAGTAATCGGGAATTTACTGCATGTATAAAATGATAATTGTAAAAGTAGTTCAGCTAGCTTTTATTTTTCCGTTTTACGAATCTTTATTTACATTCTTGAAGGCTTAAGGTCATGGGGTATTTGCTTAACATTTCTCTGAACCTAGTAAAAAGGACAATTTGTCATAATAATAATCTCTTATAGGCATAGTAAATAGTCATGAGAGATCAGCCATACTGTCTCGATAATCGATCATAATTATTTTGTTTGGAAAGAGGATGTATTTTGTGTGCTTAATTCTTTTTCAATCATGACTCATATAATTTCTTATAGTCATATTTTTGAAGTCATTAGTTTCTTATAATCATGTTTCCGAAGCCATTATAGTTTCTTATAGTCATAGTTTTGTTTTGAAGGCTATTATAATTTCCTATAATCTTGTTTTGGAAACCATTATAGTTTCCTATAATCATGTTTTGGAAGTCATTATAGTTTCTTATAGCCATAGTCATGTTTTGGAAGCCATTAGTTCCTTATAGTCATAGCCATATTTTGGAAGCCATTATAATTTCTTATAGTCGTTTTGGAATCCATTACAGTTTCTTATATACATGTTTTTGGAGCGATAATAGTTTCATATAGTCATAGAAATGTTTTAGAAGCCATTAGTATCTATAGTCATAGTCATATTTTGGTCAAATTCGTTTAGTCGTTTGGAAACCATTATAGTTTCTTACGGTCATGTTTTAAAAGCCGTTAAGGTTTTTTACAGTCATGCTTTGGAAGCCATTATAGTTTATTATAATCATGATTTGCAAGACATTATGGTTATTCAGCTGTTATTTGGATATGAAAAGAGAGGATTCAATCCTCCGATAGATTCTACGAGTATATTTTCGAAATTTAGATGATTATGACTGTAGTATTCGTCAAACCAACCAAGATAAGTATAATTTCAGTAACAAGGAGTATTATCCTCATTGATCTATTGGATAATTGAAGTCCATAAAAACTCCAACTTATTATCGTTCAGGTAGACATGATTATTTTGTGAATAGCTTGTTCTTTTACCAGAAAATTTAATCCATAATAAATAACATTTATAGTCCAAATCAATTTGTATATTTTCATATATTTTTATAATATTCAAAAATTTTCACGCAAATAACTGGTCATATTTATTATTTAAGTCTTTTTAGTGGTTTAAACTATTAACATATCAAACCTTTCAGAACAAAAAAAGCAAAATTTCATTAGAAAATTTAGAAACGGTTGTAATATTTTAAGAATCTTTTATGATGTATCATTATGAAGCTTTTAGATGAAAGAGCCATTCATTTTTCATGCTTTATTACAGTTAAGTCAGTTAATACTAAATGTCGAGTCTTTCTGACCATAGGCGCATGACAATCCAAATTGTCAGAATTGAAGTAGAAATTGTAAATATTTTTTGAAATATGGAAGCAATAATCTCAAAGCAATTATTTTACATTTGAATTTTATAAATAATAAAAAAGAAACGACATTTTTATGACTTTGGTGATAACTTTTTAAAATATTATCTCTCATGAAAATAAGTACCGCTATATCACCTTAAAATTAAAAAAAAATGCAACGAATTAGAATTTCACAACTAATTTATCGTTTCGGTGATTTAGTTGGGAATTTCCTCTTAATTTTAACATCATTTTTAAAAATCTCTAATTATAATTTGCAATAGGAGCTTCGTTTTTAAAAATTTATGTCAGTCTTATTTCTACGATTCATCAAATATTTGAATCTTTCCTTTTTCGTTTCCTTTTTTTTTCTTGAAAAAAATTGGTGCATCTCAAATAAGTTTATGAATCAATTTTATTATAATCTTAAATGATGAAAAGATAGTAAATGATTTTATGTCTTACAAACATTACATTATTTTTCTTTCACTTTCTTCATAACCATACAATAAATTTTATTTCAAGATTAGATTTCTCATGTCATACTTATTGAGTGTTCTTAAATTATCAGGGAGATTTTTCACATTTCTAAAGCTATAGTTATTTTAACAATGCATGCATAGTATTTGTCACTAAATGATTAATTGAATAACTCCTCTACGGTTACATAATCATTAATTCTTTAAGTCATTTTTAAGGACGGTTCGAAAACTACGCCTCTATTTTTACATAAATAAACATTTTAACTTTAAAATTTTTCGAATCTATTCCCACGCTTTTGCCTTAATTCGTTATTAATAACAGATGCCAACCAATAAATGAGGTAAAGCGTTTTCTAAATGAATTTTGTTTTAGTCTACTTTAACAATTACGCTGTTCACTTTTTAAGAAGAAAAAACTAAATTTTAAAAATTAGGAATGATTTTATCTCTCTTTAGAATATATATTATATGAAATATTTGTTAGTTAACGTACTTTTGTAAGTTCATGTATTTTTAAGTTTTGAAAGATTTTTTAGCATTTTTAAAACGTTTCCTTTTTCGAGATGTTTAACACTTCTTGTTTAAATAAAAAAATGGAATCATATATTTTTATTTATTTATTTATGGTTTTCCAATGGAATAGATACTATCTGAATCTAGTATACAAAATAATTTTGTAAACAAAAATATCAGATATTTATGGATTAAACTCCAGGGCTTAAAAAATCAAAAAAATTTTAATTTATAAAATCTTAGTGCGATTTCTTCGAATTGATTATTTAAATGTAAAATATGAACTCGTTATCTTCATTTAATATCAAAGTAACATTTTTGAATTTAAAAAATATTTTACTTCAGTTAATTTCTTAAAAATTTAATGATTTTAATTAATATTTTGTTCTTATTTTTTATATTTTCAGTGAATGTGGTGTGGATAGCCGAGTTATTTGCTTAACTTAATTTGGATAAAAACAAGTTTTTGAATATCTGAAGTATATTTTCTTTAAAATGAAAACATGTTAACGTTGTTTTTTTTTGAAAAATTTGTTTTTAAGAGGCATACTAAAATTAGGGGCTAAAAATAATAAAAAAAATTAAAATGTTAAGGTTTCTTGGTTGTTTTAATTCAAATTTGCAACGAAATTAATTTATTCTTGCTTCAAAAAAGAGCAAAAATATCCAGTTAATAGATGGATCCTCTGCCCATACCTTTGGCATTAAATAAAAATTTCTTTTTTTCCTTATAATTTCTATACTGGACACTTTTATTATTGATGAAATATACTCCCAGTTTTTCCCACCTTCAGTGTAGTTTGTGGCTATTCTAAGCAATATAAGAAGCATTTCAAAACACCAGTCGATTTTTTTTGTTTTATGAATAGACTTATACCTCCGAGCTTATTTATTTTGAATTGAATCTAGTTTATCAAATAGTGCATGCAAGATCAACTTATATTACGGAGAAATATTTGCCTTTTCTTCTTAGTTGAAAAATTGTTTTCGAATATTCGGGACTCTCTTATCAATGATGAGATAATGTTTAAATAAAGGTTTTTGAGAATTAATCGAGATAACTAAATATATAAAAGCATTAAAATAAGACAAAAAATGTTTTTTAAGAAGTTTTACATTAGTTCTGTTGAATAAGAGCAAAAATAAGTCCTTTTTATTTAATCTAATTAAATTATTCCAAAATTTTGACATCATTGAATGAGAATTCTTGTTAATTTTTGAACTTAATATTTGTTATTTCTTAATTTCTGTTCTTGAGTGTCGAACATCAAAACTCATTCCACTTAAAAACATTCTTCATTCCAGCCAGAATAATCAATATTATGTTGTTCAACTTTTGCAAGACATTCATTAGTTTAACAGACATAATTAAAAGCTATATCCCTAACAATTTAAATGCAATGAGAGAATACCACTAGTTAAATTATATCACTAGTTAAACTACTTTTTAATTCAGAATTTGTCAAAATTTCTGGCATTATATAATAGCTAAACAGAGGATGTCAGTATAAAATAAAAACATATTTGCAAAATTTTCACTTTTGAGGCGTTTCTTTTACAGTAAAATATGCATCGATTTAAAAAAAAAACTAAATTTTTTACTCCCTGACACTCTATAAAATCTAATATTAAAAAATTTTACTTCTGCACTAGATTTTCTTCATCCTTGTATCAAATAAATATATTTTTAACTTACTTA
>JAOUZG010050968.1:6715335-6775980 GCA_026289955.1 Argiope argentata | reverse complement strand
AAAGAGCGGCAACTAGGGCCAAGAATACGTCTTGGTTAATCAAGTATCATAATCGCTTGCACAACCCCATTTTAAAGGTGGGCACATTCACACATCTCACAGATAGAACAGATGAAGAACAACCATGCCCATACCGGGACTCGAGCCCAGGTCGCCTAGGTAACGGGGAAGACGCGCTGCCCTTGTGTCAGGACATCACCCCGTACGTTAATAATACAAGTGAACAAAATCTTTTAAGGCTTTTTCTTGCTCCCTTATACCAATTTTGTAGCTCTGACAGGGAAATTTTTGAGATAACTGAGATAGTTTCGAAAACAAAACGAAAATCATGTTACACCTAATTTATTTGATTACAGCGGCATATTAAAAAAATTAGAAGAAAGCGAATTAAATTTATAGTATACTGTTTATGTTTTGGTGCTACGATTGGCAGCCAAATTATTATTTTTCTTTTCAAAAATTGTTAATTTTTGAACATAAAAATGAAAAAAATTTATAAGATGTACTATTATATTTCTAAAATTACATTATATTTGTCACATTTTTCAAGTAAATCGGTGTAAAATAATAATTATTACCAAATATCTATATCTAGAATTATAACGAAAATATTTGAACCATCGTTTAATAATAAATATTTCAATTATTTACAATTTACTATCCAATTATTCTAAAAACCCTGCCCGATATTTTTCGCCTTTTTTAATCAGAGAAATCTGGACAAAAATTCAAAATAGTATAGAATATTTGAATAGTAGTAACAAAAATTCAAATATTCTATTTGAAAGAAAATGAGTTTGTGTAAATCAAAATACAAAGACGATTCTTTGCGTTATAAACTATTTTTACACTTATACGTGTATCATTTCTACATCAACAGACAATACAGTTTCATTGTATGATAATAAGCTTGGGAAATATGAGCCGCAATCGGATATTTTTTTTATGGGACTGAACAATAAATCCTTGATTTGGCAAGCTAACTTGGGAAAGATGATGTCCTAACACTTGTAGCTCATAAAACCGTAAATTGAGTAACCAATTTTTAAAATATAATATAACACCTGAGATTGCGCCTTTGAATGTAAATGTAAGATATTTAATGCAGATATCGTATCCGTAACAAAACTCTTTCGAGCTTTGAAATTAGAGCTCTGCAAAAAGAGCTTTAAATTTCAGTTGCCAACCACATTTGTTACATTATTCAGATCCTGTCCATTCAAGCTGGAGCTCGTTGATTTGAGGTCCATTAAATAGGTGATTTATCGTATTTTAAACAGCCTCCGTATTTTATGTTCCGGCGAAAAATATTTAGAAAGAATAGTAATCGGATAAGAATAGGAATGAAACGAATGACCAAATTTAAAGAAATAGCTTATTACATATTTCTTTTTATTTGCACTTCTTTGCAATCTCTTAAGACAACATTATTCGTGTATATTGCAGGAACACGAAATTAAACTGTTATAATAGTTAGAGCAAACACATTACATACAGAAGAAAGCTTGTTTATTATAACCAGAAAGAAATTTAGTCCACGATTTGCTCATATATTGACCACGATAAAAGCATTCTTTATTTAGTTGCATATATTAGTGAATGGAATTGAATAAGTATATTGACCTTTTTTATTGTTAATTAAGGGACGGATCTGTAACTTTGATGACAACAACACGCATTAAATTGAATTATCTAACCTTTTTGTGTTTTTGAAATATCGCACTCAAATACACTCGAATATAAACAATGATAGACAATAGAAAATTTCGTGTATGTGGTAAAAAAATTACTAAACATCTACGGTTATTATGAATGAGTTACATGTCAAATTTTATCCATTTTGCTCATTGAGGTTTTGAGTTAATGTTTATATGTTTTAATGAATGTTTTATATGAATCCACAGCTTTGATGGCAGCCCCACATATGAAAAACCATTTCCTAAGCATTTTGTATTTTTGAATTATTATTCTCAAATACCCTCGAATATAAAAAATTATAGACAATAGGCAATTTGACGGATGTGGTAAAAAACTTAATAAACTTTTACAGTTTTTATGAATGAGTTACATGTCAAATTTTATCCATTTTGCTTACGGAGGTTTTGAGTTAATGTTTATATGTCATGTGGAATGTTTGATACGAATTTACAGTTTTGATGACAACATCACCTATTGAATTCCATTACCTTATCTTTTTATGTTTTTGAATTATCACACTCAAATACACTTAAATATAAAAAGTGATAGACAATATACAATTTGATGGATGTAGTAAAAAAATTAATAAGTTACTACAGTTTTTATGAATGGGTCAGATCTCAAATTGTACCGATTTTGCTCATCGAGGTTTTGAGTTAATATCGGTATGTTTTATTGAATGCTTGATATGAATCTACAGCTTTTATGACAACACCATGTATTAAATTCTATTGCTTAAGCTTTTTGTATTTTTGAATTATCGGGCTTGAATACAAAAAAATGATAGATAATAGACAATTTGATGGATATAGTAAAACATTTAATAAGCTTCTACAGTTTTTATGAATGAGTTACATGTCAAATTGCATCCATTTTACTCATCGACGATTTGAGTTAATGTCGTTATGTTATGAGGAATGTTTGATTCGAATTTACAGCTTTGATGGCAACACAACGTATTGCATTCCATTACCTAAGCTTTTTATGTTTTTGAATTAAAGCACTCAAATACACTTGTATATAAAAAGCAACAGACAATAGACACTTTGACGGGTGAGATACAAAATTTGACAAATGTTCTCTACTTTTTCAAGAATGAGATGCATGTCGAATTATATCTTGTCTGCATAATGTGAACATATATGTAACTGGGTTGTCTTTTTACTTTCTCCTATACAAAGTAGAAAAAATAAGTATAATCTTAAAAAAGAAAAAAAAAAGAAATTGAATTCAAGATTTCGACGAATCACCGCGATTCAAACCTTCCAGATCTCAGAAAACACATTTTTGGAAAATGTCTGTCTGCCCATGTGTTTGTGACAAAGACAAAACCGAATACGCTTTCAGCTCAATGGATGAAATTGGGAGCACGGTTTTTATACCATAATTGTAGACTTCCATTAAATTTTGAGCAAAATACTTTCAGAGGAAATTTGTTTGTCTGCTGTTCTAACATAAGTTAATAAGATTACTCCAAAATGAGGAGAGATAAATGGATAAAATTCGGTTCGCAAATTTAACATTTACAGTGTAGACTTCTTTCAAATGTTGAGCAAGATTCAACAAAGAGTTAAATGTCTATCGGTATGTACTTTCAGAAACATATAAATGGGACAACTGAAAAAATCCAAAAACTTAAATCTATCAAATTTGGTGTGTTATTTTGTGGTTGCAGTAACAGCTCTGTGCCGATTTTATTTGCTTCAATCTGTTGAGAAAACTTCGCCTAAAACGCATATTCGATTTTGGAATATTATTGACAGCATACTAAGAATTAGACGCCAAAACACTCGTCAAAATTCTCAGAATGGATTCAGTAAAAATTTTAAATGCAAGTCAAAAGTTAATATTTCGTATCTATAGTACGCTAATGGTATGGAATGTGTTCTCTGGGATAGTACATTTATAAGACAGTGTGGTGATAGCTTTATAAGCCAGATAGATAACAGCTTCCCTTCTGGAATGATCACTTCGGTCTAGTGGTCATGTTTCGCGGCTACAAACCCTAATGCTGCAATTTTGGTTTTATTCATTCATACATAGAGATGAACCGGGACCTTGAATAAGCAGCTTTCTACAGCTGTTGTGGCTCCCCCTACCGGCAGCAAAATGTTGTCAGGCGCATTACAAACAACAGCCTACATCAGCAACAACAACTCACACACTCTCGCCGTAAGCTTGGCACAAATATATAGTTCGTCTTAATACCGACTCACTGGTGGGAGAGTATGTGATGATAGATTTATAAGCCAGATAACAACTTCCGGACTGGAGTTATCACTTTTGTCTAGTGGTCATGTTACGTGTAAACCCAAACGTTGTGAATTTCGGTCATATTCATTCACTCATAAGAATATGAGAGAAGGTATTTGGAAGACCATTTCCACATGTTTAATTATCTAATTAATTAATAAATGGACGCATAGACAGACTTTTGAATGTTCACAATACTTTTTCTGTGCAATTAAAATATCTGTGAAAAATATTTGACGATTACAATAATTTCTACAAGAAAATAAAAAGCGCTGTGAATATGGATAAAGCTCTTAAACGCATTTACACCACTCATTTTCAACGCTTTCTATAATGCATTATTAGTGGTGATTATCATGATTAAAATTTTCACTTTTAGCTGCACCACGATGTGTTATATTTTACGAAATGTTAAAAGAAAGAAAAAAAACAGAGACAAATTTCGCTTACAAAATTAAATTAAGTCGAGTGCCAAAAATTGCAGTAATGATTTTCTGAATTATTTAACTAGTCAGCACAATAAATAAGTTTATTTCGAGTCATTAAGCAAAAGTAAATTGAGTAATATTCTAATGCCCGGAAATTTAAAGTGGTTTTAAAGTGGTAATGTTTAAGCTCATCTCTAGCAAAAGCTTGAATAAATTATATTTTTCGCACTCTATGAAAACTAGTCCAGTTCTCTTCTCTTGATAAATTGCTTTCGTCTTGTTAAAAATTCCTTTATTAGCTGTTTTGCTTCAAGATGGTGATATAAATTGTCTGGACAATTTTGACAGTTTAGTACCAGTAACGATGGTGAAGATAATGTGTATTTTTCTTGTTACTCTTCACGGCCTTTGCCTAGATTTTTTTTCTTGCGCCTGGAATTCATTTATTATCAGCTGTATTATTTTAAATTGAGATACGAGCTCACAGAACGGCCTTTCAGGATTAAAAGTGACAGAAACTTTTAGCTACAACTTTAAGCTTTCGGTTTCACGCAACCTTTCTTAAGATCTTTCTGTGTCGCGTGAAATTACTTAGAAGAAAAGAGAAAATGATAAATTTGAAATGGACATTCTTCAGAATTTATGGTTGTCGACGTTACTACTTTTCTCTTTCTTTCTTTCTTTCTTTTTCTTCTTTTGGTTAAATATGGCTTTAATCAAACTGGTAAAAAAATCAACAGTTTTATTTGTTCGTTTTCTATGCTTTCTCGACTTGACGACTATTCTAGCATTTTATATTCTAGAACATATTCTATAAGTTAAGTACAATGAATTTCAAAAGATATTTAAATGTCTCTTCGATAAATTATCTTCAACAAAAGACCAACCTATTTTCAATGGAACCGACAAGGCTGGACACTTGACATTTTGATTAACGTTTATAGGAAATCAGGAGTTCAGGCAATCTAGAACTGAATATATCCAATCAATGTAGGTCAGTTCACTGTATGGTAACTTCTGATTTAATCGGCGGTTCATTGATCCAAATTGATGAGTCTAGAGCTCTATATATTAGTAGCAAACTATGTATAAAGAATTGCTGTCAATGTTACTGAATATACTGTGGTGTCTTGGTGATTATTCTAAACCCTATTTCACTACAAATCCACCTATTATATGAGTTTGGTGCACTTTAAGTCTGAAACTAGGAATCTAATGTTCCCCCTTTAACCTGAAACAGGGGTTTGGATGAGCAAATCGGCTCATGTTCTCTCTCTCTTCATCTGACCACAACTCAAACTTGAGAGGTCAGCCCCAAAATAGCCTTCGTGATGAGCCATAAAGGGGTGTTGATAGCACTGAAATCAAATAAATTAATGCCGGTGATATTAATCTTTAAAAGGCGAAATTACAGTGGTTAGAATTATGGATTTATCTACCGTCCGTCAAAGTATTTCATTTCCCTTTGAAATTCAGAAATCAACTTCAGAAGATGTGCAATCATATACTTTTAGAAAGGAGATTGAAACTTCTGGCCTGGCCGTGACGGACATGTGGTAAGGTCCTGAATTGAGCCCCGAAGGTGTCCAGGGTCGGCATCTAATTCCGCCGAAGAACTATTTGGTACTCGTCTTCTCGCTAGGATAGTGCAGCCAATTTGAGTGGGTGCTAGTTCATGCGTCGTTCTCGCTATCTGATTGGGTTTCAAATTTACTAGGTAGTCTCGAAATAATGCTATTATTGTTTCTCAGAAGGATGTGAATATCACTAAATTAAACTGTTTGCTAGTAAGGAAGTACTATAAATGAATCTTTACAGAAAGTATTTTAAGGAAACTATATCACCATATAAATATTGAAATTTAAAGTCCTATGCTAAATAAAAAAATTTAATGTGTAAACTGTGATAAAATTATTCCTAAATTTTGAATATTTTGGAATTGAATTGATATTAACATAAAAATTTTAGTTAATAATTTAAGAAGAATTTTCTAGATTATTTTTGTCCTATTCCTTATTCTCGTTGATGAAGTTTTTAACAACTGCGACTGAACGTAAACAAATTCGTTGAATATTGTAAGTTGAAAGAATTACATACAAAAGGATAAAGTCAGCAATATTTATTTGGATTGCCAAAATCTACTTAAAATGAAATACTTTCATCTGGTTTTTAATCAATCAATCAATTTATATATCAAATCACACTAAGGCATACGCTGATAGACCAGTAGACATAAGTCTTTTTCTTGTATTCCGTACAAACCTTGATGCAGATTCACAGTTATTGTTGTTATGACCTTGTGTGGAACTTCATTTTGCTGGTTTCAGGGTTTCTCCTTTTTTTTTTCGGGGCCGGCAGGGGGAGAATAATCAGGGAGTTCTCAAGCATGAATACTTTTCAAAATCTGGATATCGAATTTTTCGGCAGTATTGCAATGCTTTCTCTTTGCATGATTTGAATAATTGAAAAAAATGGTTAATTTATGGAATCATATATACCCATAGGTAGGCTATATATACCTATAAATATACTATGAGGTTTTTCGATGTAAATGTATTCACTAGATTTGTTGTAAGAAATTCGATCAGTCAAAGTGCCTTAGTAGAAATTATATCAATCAAAGTGGAATTATTTAAGAAACTGTTATCCTTATAGTTACAATCATATTTTTTAGATAGTTTCCTCATTACGTCTTTAAACAATATCATGTGAGGCTGGGATAGCCTGATTGGTAGGGTGTCGGATTCGCATCCCTTTGGCTGCAAATTCGCCCCCGCCTGCCAAAAACTCTCCGTGTGCGTATCTATGTGGTGGCTGGCGCACGTAAAATCTGCTGTGATCACTAAGACCTCCATGTCGAGCGTAATACTGCTGGGGGTATACTGGGTCAGAGGTGATCGTTCTCTGTTCCAAATCTAAATTACGATCTGTGGATAAAGGAATGAAAACTGCATGAAGGGAATCCTCCCCTTAAAAAGGGTTTGTGACGTATGTGAGCTCTGCCTCCCTCCGGTACTCAGGTTTCTACCCCCTCAGAAGCTACTGCACCTCTCCTTCTGTTGTAAAGCGGAAGACGAGAACAACAACAACAAGATCATGTAGAACAATGGGAGACTGCGGAAATTTTCTTTTGGATTTTTCGGAAATTTTCTTGGACCTGCGGAAATTTTCTTTTGGAAGCATCTTCTTTTGGATTTTTCGGCATTCGGAAATGAAAACTGGAAAAAATTAATTTCAAAAATGAATGCAAATGAAAAAAGAATTCTGACTTATTCATGAAAATTTTTAAACCAATTTTTTTTTGTCTCATTAATATTTTTTATTTCTCTTTATTAATTATTTCGAAATTTATATACTTTTAAATTTCATGTTGAAAGATTTTCAGCAACTAAAAGCACGCTTAAAATACAATTTCTAATATTTATGGATTTTCATAGGCAAAAGTTCCATTGATTGAAAAGAGCTTTGTAAATGTGCAAGCTGAGCTGATAAAAAATGGGACAAAGAGAAACGACAGTTCATAGGATGATAATGCTTTTCTGAAAATGAAAAGGTTAAATGAATTTCCCTTAGATAATCCAGATTCTTTTCTGATTTTTGGTTCAGTAGAAATTTGCTGACATATTACGTGAGAAGCACAAAAAATAAATTTTTACATACAATGAAAAAAGATGAAAGTACTATATTTCCACTTTTCTTATAAATGGGCGAACCATGGATTTATATTGCACAAAACTGCCAATTTTAGTGACTGATGCATCTGCCTAGTCAGTCCAAATTCCATTTCCCCAGAAAGAAATATTTTTAAGTTCTTGGTTTATAGGTTTATAGCAGATGTCTAGACAACATTGACTATCCGAACGATCTATAAAATTTTAAGAGGCTTCCTCAGCGCCGTATTTTAAAGGAATTTGTAAACAAAAGATAATCGAGAAAGTTATCTGGAAATTCACACATTTCTTCATTTTGTCATTCGAATTTTGTTTCAACGATTTACACTACAATTTGAGAATAATTTCTAAATTTTTTTTTATTAAATATACTTCTAAAATTCATAGTACGATGCAGAAATTTGCAAATTAACAAATTATTGTATAGGTAGTAAAGTTTTTGGGAATGAGAAGGGAGGGGGGAGTAGTTTGAAAACTTAAATTTGTGTTTCTTAATAAACAATCCTGATGAGAAGACACGATATATCTGCTTGGGCCGACGTGGCCTGATTGTATGGTCTCGTCCTCGGGCCCGGAGGATTTCAGGTTCCTGACTCGATTCCACCGAAGAACCGTCGTGTAAGACAATCTCTTACATCCTCCCGCTGGGGTGGCGTGGTGTGAAGAGAGGGTGCCAGCTCAGGTGTCGTCCTCGTCATCTGAACGTGGCTCAAAATTATGAGCTCTGTCCCCCAAATAGCTCTTGTGATGCTTTACAACTGGACGTTAGTAAAATTAAGCTTAACTTAACTGTATATATACTTATCTTACGGTATGCAGAAAGCAAGAAAATATGGCTCCGCTATTTTGACAGCTAAATACAGTTTTAAGGTTTAAAACTGAAATGTTTCTGAATTTATTTTCTATGTGAAGAATAAATGATGAAGGGAAATTTTTGAAACATTTCAGGAACTTTATTTTAACTATTATTATGGAATAAATATTCTACATTTACTTCAATGTTTATTCACTTATCACAAGGGTCAGAAAATCAATAAAAATAGTAATTTGCATTTATCAATATTTTATTTAATAGGTGGTAGACTTAAAGTTTTGGGTCCTCATCTTCCATGAATTTTATATTTTTTTCACTCATTATCAAGCCGACATTATTCAAAATTTACTTTTACGATCTATAATTGTCGTTGCTTCTAATGGCACTTTCCATGGACAAGCTGGATGATCCAGTCTGCTATTTTAAGACGAGAGGGCGTCTCTTGTTTTAAGTAGCGCCAACTAGGGTCAAGTGTATGTCGCAGATACTCACGCATCACACCTTCGCTTGCACAGCCCCTTTTTTACAAGGGGGCACATTCACACATCTCACAGATACAGCAGATAAAGAGCAATCACTTCTGAGCCGGGACTCGAACCTAGGAGGTCCAGATCATTAGGAAGACGTACTATCCCAGTGACATGACGTCGCGCTGTAATTTATAATTAATATGTAAGTATATATGTATTACGTAATAAGTTGTTTATTCAGCTTATTGAAAGAATGACATCAATAATTTGATAGGATAAATAATTGAAATTCTATTTTTAGTGACGAGTTAAATCATACATGCATAACGCATAACATATACATGCAAAATGTATAACACATGCACGCAAATCTTCAATAATGATGTAAATTCCCAAGATGTTACAGTCATATAATAAACACAATCGTGATGTAACCTGACGTAGAAATAAATGCATTACGTAATAAGTTATTCAGCTAATTGAAAGTTTGACATCAATAAGTCGAGGTAAGAAACAAATGAAATTCTACTTTTGGTGACTTGCTAAAAACACGCACGTATAATGCACAACACAAACACCATAACGCATAACACACACACGCATAACGCATAACTCACACGCGCATAATGCATAACACACACACGCATAATACATAACACACACACGCATAATGCATAACACACACACATAATGCATAACACACACACACATAACTCATAACATACACCCGCATGATGCATAATACACGCGCACGCAAACCCTCAGAAATGTAAATTCATAAGATGTTATAGTCGCTTGATAAATGTTATCACGATGTTTCATCACTTCTAAATATATGGGGTCATAGTGTTGCGGCTTTGCGGTAGTAGAATCCCAGGTTCGTAACCCAATTCCACTAAAAAGAAAAAAAAAGAAATCGTTGGTTAATGGAGAAGAGGGCTGCTGCTCTTGAAATATTTTCATACTAAATGTGCATTCGCTGATATAACGCTGAAGTTTGGAGAAAGAGACACCGGCTCAAGTGTCGGCCTCCTCATTTGACCATAGTTTAAAATTGCAAGACCTCTTCCAAAATAGCCATCATGTCCGTTCAAATCAAAACATAAATATAACTAAGTTAAGCCTAACTGAATGTTATTTTACCTTTCAATGAAACGTTGCAGCACGCGAACAGAATTTTGTAATTAAATTGGCTTTCCTCACTCGACATCTGTTACGTGAACACAAATTAATTCAATTAAACGAATCCGAAATAAAATCATTAAATGAAACATTTATTTTATGAATTAATTTTCACACAATCCATATACAGTTAACAAAACAAAATATACAAAAACGATTAATAATGAACTTCCTTCTCGCTTAATTTATTCCAGATTTTGCTCCTTTAAACATGCCTCCAGGCAAGATTTCTCGCAAAAAAATTGTTAATTCCACATTTTTTCTTCCTCCTCTCCAGGCTCGCTTTACTTTTTCAAAAATTAAAATCGTTTTATTTTCCTTATCTTCTACGACCTTCAATGTTTGAAAAAATAAAGAAAGAAAGAAAGAAAAGGCTTTTCGGAAAAACTTCGTATCTCCAAGCCTTCTTTTTCTTTCGGCTCTTATTTCCCATTAAAACATTTTACGATCAGAGTTTATAATTACCACCTCTCCTCGGAGTCCAAACCTCCTCTAAAACATCCTGCTGAGATTGGGCAAAGAAACAGTTTATTGCAAACTCATGACAGAATTTTAATACCGTATGAGAATAGTTACTGTCAAATAAATAAAGACAGATTTCGAGAAGAAATCCTCTTTCTCGGCAATGACTCAATAGAAGGAAACGGCTGCGAACGGGTTGTGAAATATTGCTATCCTGTGTGTCCGTTTTGAGAACGAGGCTTCCTCCTCCTCGATAAAATTCATTTCAAGGAAATCAAAAGCAAATATTCGTTCGTAATTTCTTTCTGTAAGAAAGACTTTATCCGCAATAGAGCACCCAGTTGATATCACTTGGGCGCCGACGCAGTTTCAAATAAAATTTTGCTTAAAATAAATGGAATATATTTTTTCTATACGCATTTTTTTAAAAAAATTTCTTTTAAATATATAGTTGGGATAAGTAATGGGGTTATGTTACTTTAGATTATTTTCAGTGGCCGACATTTTGCTATCAGATATATCTTTGTAATAGCGCCGTGCCTTTTCAATGGACATCCTTGAAAATTAAATTAATAATGAATACTGTCAGCATACAACATACTTTATTACTTTTGTATAATTTTTTTAAAAAATTGCTATGAAATATATAGCTTGGACAAGAAATAGGATTGTGTTATTTTAGATTATTTCTAGTAACCGACATTTTGTGATCAGATATGTCTTTTGTAAAAGCGTTATGCCTTTTCAACGGAACTCTTTTAAAATCAAATTAATAAGGAATATTTTCAGCATACAATATACCCTATTAGTTTCGTATACGTTTTTTAAACAATTGATATTTAACAATTGATTTTTTAAACAATTGATATTGAATTGTTTAAAATATCAATTGATAAACAATTTATATTTTAAACAATTCAAACAATTTAAACAATTAAAATATATTTCTTGGGTAAGTAATGGGCTTATGTTATGTTAGATTATATCATGAAGCCATAATTATACGAGCAGATGTGTCTTTACAAAAGCGTTATACCTTTTCAACGAACATCCTTTAAAATTAAACTATTGAATCATATTCTCAGCACACAGCCTACAATTTTAGTTTTGCTTCAAAATATATTGCTTGGATAGGTAATGGGTTTATGCTATTTTAGATTAATTCTAGTAACCGACATTTTACGCTCAGATTTGTCTTTGTAAAAGCGTTATGCCTTTTCAACGGAATTCTTTTAATATTATATTAATAATGAATACTTTAAACATACAATATTATTTTTGTATAAGTTTTCTTAAAAATAACTTTAAAATATATAGCTTATATTAAAAAAATGGAGTTATGTTATTTTAGATTATTTCTAGTATTTTAATTTACGATCAGATATGTCTGTTCGCAAGCTTCATTCCTTTTTAGCGAACACTTTTAAAATTGCAATAATAATGAATACTTTCAACATACAACTTTATTAATCCTGAGTTAAATAATATTTTCTGAAAAGACTACAAATAATATTATTGCAGAAATTTTTGTGAACTTTATTTAAATATGCAGGGCGCTCACATTTAATAGTGGCTTTGTAGCTATTTTCTAAGTCGTTAGAGATGGAAACATATTTCCGATTGTAATTATGCTTTATGTAAAGTAAAGAATTGTATGTCATGTTGTCAGAATCATTTAATTGAATGCCTAACTATTACAAAATCTAGATTTTTATATCATCAGCAGGTTTTGTTAGTTGTGTTTAGAAAAATAATCCTGATACGTTAAAATTTGAAGTAAAAGAAATTCCACTCTTTCACAATTAAAAGGGATCGAGTTATGAAAATTTGAAAATATTTATTTTTAAATTATTTTAACCACTTAGCTGTTTTTCCGGAATGCCGTACGTGCATCGATTTACCGAATCTTGATAGTTGTAGATAAATAATAAACCATTCATAACAATTATAATTCAATAGTAAAATGACTTCGAGTACGTAGATAAGTCAAGTATTCGATGGATTTTCATTTGAATCAAAATAAGAAAATATTCCCAAAATAGGAAGTGTCATCTAATTAGATACTAAAGAAAAAAACTGTTAAGTGGTTAACAGTTGAATTTAAATTAGACGGTTTTAACAACTGATTTTAAAAGGTTTAAGATTGTTTCTTCCTGTGTTTTTTAAAGAGATGTCTATGTTCTTTTTCTTACTGGACATGAGGTGAAATTACTACTGCTTTAGAAATACTTTTCATACTTAATTATTTTCTTAAAAGAGATTTAATATGATCAAAATTTACAATTTTATTTGATTATAAATAAGTCATAATTCAGTGATAACTAAATTTTTATGCATCGCATCAATACTATTACTCATAATTAGAAACAAAATGAGTATTTTATGACCGAAGCAGACATAATATTAACTGTTTATTATTATATTTAGTAATTAATAATGACTGTTCATTGCATCATTCAACGAATAATTATTAACTTCTGGAAAATTAAAATGTTTGGACGAAATTAAAAATGCAATTTCAATTATTTATTCGTATAAACATCAAGCTTAAAAGTGCATATGCTCAAATAATGATCGTTATAAACGAACACTTCATAGACAGTGCATAATACTACATACTACATATACAGATGAAGAAAACTAAATCATTTCTTTATAAAATCAAGAATATAAAACTATACTAATAATCAACAATTTTATGAACCTAATAGTAGAAACTTTAGACTAAAATTAATTCTTTCTGAAGAAAAAACGAAAACCCTTTTGCCGAACAAATTTTTCTTACTCTTTATGCAACATTGTTGGCGTAATGGATTTGCCTGTTATACTTTCATTTCAGCATGGTTCATCAAATATATTCTACTCAGGAACTAACTTTACTAGGCTTAATCTTTTAAGTTACCTAAATGAAGTGTTTAAATAACTGAAATCTGACGATCACAGGGACCACTCACAAGGCAATTCTTATCCAATAATGTTATTTTTAAATGTATTTGCAAGAAAAGTACATGGCTAAAAAGAATCATGTTAGAAACTCATTACGCTGAAATGACACTTTTGACAAATCTCATTGGGAAATAAGCTATTCCAAGCAATCACATAATTTTCTGAATGAAATAGTATTGTATTTAATAAGGTTAAAGTATCATCAAACAATGGGAGTTGTATCCCCAATGCTTTCTCGCATATTCTGTAATAAAGTTCTTATCCTTCTCTTTCCGAATAAATTTGTAGACCTTGGGCATGTCCCTGAACGTCACGAGTGCTCATTTTTTTTACTCATCTGAGTCGTGCGCTTCGTAGTTATAGTAAAGAAAACCCGTTTATATATTAACTACATAGCAAAGGTGAATAATAGTTAAGAAAGGTTTATCTTTGGCAATATTCTTGCAAAAGTAAGCAGACTTTAAAAATAATAAATTACATTATTAAAAATTTATGTGGAGGTTATTTTTTGTATAAAATATTTTGTTCTACTTTACATGGAGTCCTATGGATAAAAAGTATTTCGCTTAACAAGTGTTTTGCTATCACGAGCGACTTTGGTAAGATTCTTTCAAAAAAGAATTCTTGCCTTATTAATAATAAATTACATCATTAAAAATTTATTTGAGGTATGTGTTTTTGTATAAAACACATTGTTCTACTTTACATGGATTTCTACTGAAAAAATTATTTCACTTAACGTGTGTATTGCTTTCGGGAAAGAATTTGGCATTGTTCTTGCAAAAAGAAAAATATCCGAGCCTTACTATTAATAAACTAATGTATTAAAAATTATTTCACTTTTTTTGTTTAAAACGCATCATTCTAATTAATATAGATTCACACTAAAAAAACCTATTTCGCTTAACGTGTGTTTCGCTTTCAGGAACAAATGCAGCTTATTATGATTAGTACAAGTTAGTTGGTGGCTTGGCATAAAGGTAGCACGTCTTCCTTATCGTCTGGATGTCCTGTGTTCGAGTCCCGGTTCGGGTATGGTTGTTCTTCATTTGTTTTATCAGTGAGATGTGTAAATGTGCCCCCCCATGTAAAAAGGGTTGTGCAAGAGAATGTGATGCCTGAGTAACTGAGAAGTATGCGTGGCCCCTGTTGGCGCTACTAAGAAACAAGAGACACACCTTTGGCTTAAAATCGCGAGTTTATCCACAGCAAATGCAATTAGAAACAACAAGTTAAAGCTAAATTTAGCCAGAGCCAACCATTTCCCCACAAGCTTGGAGGTTTATAGAGGGTTACCAATGTACCCAGGTAACATCCTTAGCGTCTGACCATGATGCAACCAGGCTTTCGAAGAACAAAGCAGATTCTGAAATCTTAGTGTAATCGCGGTCAGGCATATAGAAAGCAAACCATCGCCTTCCCATAAAATTATTCTATCATTAAGCCATAACCCTTATGGTAATCAAAATGTAATTAAATTGAACGATTAATACTTTAATTTAGAAAATTTTATAATAGCATATTATGGTCGACAACACTAATAAAATACGAAGCTGGAAAATTCCATCACAAGAGAAAGGGTGGGAAAAATTTATAACTAAATTCCATCTTTTGCAAACTTGAAAGAAATGAAGTTACAAAATTACATCACTATACCTAACCCTGTCCAACTTGGCCTTACAATTTCAATACTAATGGACCATTTTGGAATTGTTTCTTTTCCAAACGAGTGATTCACGATATAGAGCTAGAGCAACCTTAGTGATCATTTGCTTCACATCCTGCAAGTTTCCATCGAAACATAAACCGAGACATTCATACGGCTCATTAGTATAGAACTTTCACGGCCGAATTGGGCCGGTTAAGTAGTGAAAGAGTTAAAAAGAGCTATAAAACATTAGTCAAATCATATCCGTTAAACTCGTTCTTTAATTTGAGGTCGGGAACTATTTGTAGATGTGAAATTAGCAAATTCGTGATATTAGTTAGTTCCAGTTTTTTTAAAATGATATATAAAAATTTTGCTTCACTGAAAACTGTGTTTTTTCGATATCGTCCTCAAAGAAAACTTCCAGACTTAGTTTATGAAGTTACATTTATAGCCTTAAGGATAAACTCACTGATTTGGATGGGAAATATTTTTATAATTACTATCGAAACAACAAACGTCTGCATCGGAATCAGCTTTTCGGTTGACAGAGGCGTGATTTTCAGTTTTTTGAAAAGATATCTAAAAAATTTCCTACATTCAAAACTTTTTTTCTTTTTTCTATGATATCGTTCTATAAGTAAACTTCCAGACTTAGTTTATTAAGTTACCTTCATATCCCTAAGGATAAACGCACTTATTTGGATTAAAATATTGCTTTAATTACGATCGAAGTAACAAATATCTGCATCGGAATCAGCTTTTCGGTTGACAGAGGCGTGATTTTCAGAGACGATTTTCAGTGTTTTGAAATGATATATAAAAATTTCCTACATTCACAACTTTTTATTTTTTCCGATGATATCGTCCTATAAGAAAACTTCCAGACTTAGTTCATTAAGTTACATTTATATCCCTAAGGATAAACACTCTTATTTGGATGGAAAATATTGCTTTAATTACGATCGAAGCAACAAACATCTGCATTGGAATCAGCTTTTCGGTAGATGGAGGCGTGATTTTCGGAGATGATTTACAGGAACTCAACCGTAAATGATTGTAAGATTTCATCGAAAACTTCGGCCAATTTCTTTCTTCTACAAACTATGCAGAAATAATAACAGTAAAAAAAAGTGGAAAATAGAGGAACAGGTTTTCAATACAAATTCATCAGTTACACGGCATCATTAATCAGTCTGCGGCACAGACTGAAATGAAACTTTTTGTATGGTTTACGTGCTTTTTCATGCTCCGTTGTTTTTATGGTGGTTTCGTAATTCTCGGTTTGTTCAAGATGTTTGTTTGATCGATGACAGTTGATTTATTTTTACGCATGTTCAACAACTCGTGTATGTTCGGTATTTTTCTATGAGTTGAAAATAAGGTATGCTTTTTATTGGCTGTTCTGAAATAAATCGTGTGTTCAATTTTTTAACAATGTAATCGGCTAGGATTTGCATGTTCCAAGAGAGTTGAAAAAAAAACTGACAGGTGCATATATTAAGTCAAAAGAATCTTGATAACAACAACTATTTTTTTGAATAAAATTTAGTACCTAAGAAACTGATTTTTTTGCTCGGATTTTTCAAAATAGCTTTTATTTTTACATCATCATTAGATACTTAAAATTTTAGAAGAATAGCAAATTTGTTTGCACGCTTTTGGTAACAATTCTGCATTTTAAGGGTTTAAAATGTATTTGCATTTCAAAATCCTTATTTAAATATATTTAAAATGGCTTGAATTTTTTGAAATAATTTATTTAATTATTACTACCTAACGATAAGCCAATTCAGTTTTTTAATTTTTTTTTCAGTTTTTATTATTGGTATCAGCTTCATTCTTCAAGTATTTTTTATAATTCTTTTTCAATTATGAAAGTAAAAAATGTTTCAACTTACAACTATAACCAGTTATTTTATTTATAACCCAGTGCCTCCTAAAATGACGCATACCTTATAAAGTGAATATGTTCGTTCGATTAAAGAATTCTTTTGAATTACGTAGCGTGGGATATGGTTCGATGTTGTGAATAGATTTAGTAATGGGCAATAGTGCACAATGTCTTTGTACACTGCTGCAGAAATATATTAATCAAGTTAATACCTTCCGATAAAATAACCTTAAAAAGTAGGAAATTCTCTAACCATTTTTTGTACTTATGTATGGTTTTCTTTCCCATTATTTTATTTTTTACTATTCCTACTATTAGTTCACCCTCTCCCTATACATATATATCTTGTTCAAATTTTCAATCGTTAATAAAGTACTTTTTATTCATCCACTCTAGTTCAAATATATATATTTTAAATTTGTAGTGGATGACACTTGATGTAAATACTGTTTTTTCCCCCAAATATTAATTCATTAATTAAATTTAGTTAATTTTTAATACTTTAAATTGAGTTTAAGCAGCTTATATTGAGAAATGAAATCAACAGGCAGTAAGTAGTTCAATCTGTAAAAATATTAATCGGATTTCAGTATTTTTCGCGTGAAGAGGAAATATGCGAATTCAATTCTTACAAAAATCAAAATTTTTTCATATATTTGTATTAATTGTAATTATTTAATAAAAAGTAATTGAAATAAAATTCTTTGTTGACCTAAGTAGAAATAGATAAATATATATATATATATATTACTTGTTCAGATACAAAGTACACAAGGAGAAGGTATTGTATTTGTTCAAAAATTTCAGCTTCAGAATTTTGATCATTTTGATCCGCTCGACTCCGATAAAATTCTTTTTTCAACTATGTCTGTAAGCAAAGCAATTAAAAAATTGAGCAAGCTCATCAACTGAATTTGTGTACATGATCTTCGAACCGTAACTGTAGCTTTCTATCATTTTTTGGATGATATTTACATATTGAAAGTCTTTCTTCTGTCTGTCTGTCTGTATACTCATGCGGTAACATTAAAAAATAACCAGATAATTTAGCAAGGATGTAATTTGAAGCATGATATTACAGTAAAATATTTAAATCTTCCTCATATTTTCGACTAATTCTTCAATAGTTGAAATATCTGATGACCACTTCTTTTTCTACATATGTGAGTGATAATTCTGAATCTCATCAAGCTAGAAAAATAAAATTTAGTCATGTCACTGTATGGTCGATTTGTCCCAAATATTACGCTAAATAGATAAAAGGAGAAAGATTTAAAAATTAAATTGACTTTTCTTTATTATGATGGACAAATAGAGTCATACGGTGCAAATATAAGAGAAAGTCGAAGGTTTTTTTTTTTTGTTAAAACAGGCAGAATTTTGTTGATGTGCACTAATTTTATAATGTTTTAATTAAGAAAAGAGTTTGTTTTAAATAAAGTAATGAAATTTTTAAAAATATGGCCGCACATTAATAAATAATCAAAGTGTGTTTTAACCCTAAGTCGTTAAAGTAAAAGATTCTCGGCTGGATTTCTAGAAGAAAGGGCAAAAAGCTGCTTCATCGAAGTGTCTCCAAAAATACTACCTATGCAGGTATATTCATTTTTCCACATCAATAAATGATAAGAAAAAACATGTTTGTTAAGAATAAAAAAAATCTTCTAATCAGGAAGAATCCTTTTATCAATATTTGTAACTATCGCAAATATAAGAATATAATAAAATCCATGATAGCAGATATATTCATTTAAAGCTTCATGGCTATATAAATGGCAGATTAAATACAATTAACAGCTTAATACAATATAATAGTAAGGAGTATTTTTTGTACAAGAATAAAATACAATGACACAAGCTAAAATAACATTTAATTAGCAGTATCATTAAACAATTATTTAATAAATGATTATTTAATTAAATAGATAATTTAAACATCCATGAAAGAATTTATATACCGCTTTTCAGCAGAAAAATTGCATTAAACAATTCATATTAACGCTCATCAGAAGATTCTTTAAATAATGAATTTAATGCATTATCTAGAATAAGTGCATTTTTGCTACATGTCTAATGTATATTTTAAAGGTTAATGCTTTTAATATGCTGTAAAAATCGTTCGAATATGTTTCGTAAATTGGTTAATTGTTAATAATATTTGATATACAATTGTAGAAAGCTAATATAAGGATTCTTATGGACATTTTATATTCTTTAAGCTAGGAGGGAGAAAAAAATTGTTAAATATAACAACCATTTTTAAAAAAAGAATTTTGCTCCTTTAGGAAAGAGGTAATTAATAAATATTTCGCAAAAATATCTAGTATAATGTAATAAAAAGCTATGAATATAATTGTTTTACCTGACCAGCGTGTGACAATCACGGACATAATGGTACTTTGAATGACAAGATGCAAGTAATTCCTGAAAGACAAGAGCAATCAAATGTTTTTCGATAGCGATGGAAAAGGTTACCTTTAATTTTTTCCTTATTTTATTCCAAATGAATTAATTAAATTCGGAAATTTTATTCCAAATTAATTAATTAAATTCGGAAATATTATTACAAATTAATTAATTAAATTCAGAAATTTTAGTCCCAATTTTAATTAAATTTTGCTAAGAAATACAGTTCGAAAAAAATACACATTCTCAAATACAAAATACGTATTCATCGAAACTCTTACTTGAAAAGAATTATATATAATTTCTCAAGTAATAATTAAATAAGGGGTCAAAAAATGCCATATTCTACTCTATATATTATTGCATTTGAGGAATTTTCTTTTACCACAAAACTAAAAGGAGTTCTTTCACCATTTTTGCTGTACCAAATACTAGTAAATTTATTTCCAACACCTTTTGAGCCTACGATTGAAGTAAACCAGTATTTATCATCCACGACGATAAAAAATATAGTAATAATAAAAAAATCCGATAGCTTTTTTGACATGAACTGTCCAATAAATAACTTAAGATGTAAGATAAAGATACGGTAAATCTTTAAAAGATCATTACGCCTTAACAGAAAAAAGAAAAAAGGAAAGGGTATTTAAGAATGGCTTCGTAATGGAAAAGTCTCGGGTTGGAAGGGGAAAAAATGGGGAGCCCTGGACGCTTGCTTAGAGTCTGAATCAGGTAATCCGTCCGCCTATGCATTCGACCTCAATTCATAGCCTGGGGTGCGGAAGTGAAAAGAAGAGCAGCTGTTGCACACACCTCACCTCTTTCCTCCCATTTTAACCCTTTTGGTACGGCTTCAGACCTTTTATGAAGTTGGTCTTCAAAAACAGCCTATTAAGAAGGCAGCGAGAAAAAACGAAGCTTGGCGAACATCTGCCTTTCAGTTCGAGCAATCGGCCTACTTTGAATCGAATGCGGCCACGGTCAGGAGCACCGCATCGAACAAACGGGGAGAATTTGACAATCGCAACTTGTTCTATTGAGTGTCTTTTCAAGTGAGTTTGATTTTTAACGGTCGCATCGTTTCACTATGCTGCATCGTATATGCTACCAGTTTTTATGTTAGACTTATGTTTTAAGATATCCAACTAGATTCGGAGACGAATTTTTAAAAAAATGATACATCAATATTTTTTATTGTACCAACGAGCTCTAAAGGTCGCTATTAAAATAAGAAATATATACTCTGATTACTTTTGATTTTTGATTAAAAAAACCTGCTTACTTAATGAGCATTTAGCAAAATTTTCAATGTTAGGAAAAACAGAGTAAGTTAAAAAAAATAATTGAAATATTAAAATCTTGATGTTGTGTCTTTTCAAGTGAGTTTGATTTTTAACGATCGCAACGTTTCACTATGTTGCATTATATGTGCTACCAACTTTTGTATTAAACTTATATTTTTAAAATACCCGACTAGGTTCGGAGAAGAATTTAAAAAAATGATGCATCAATATTTTTTTATCGTACCACAGAGCTAAAACAGATTTGATAGGCCGCTATTAGAAGAAAAAAATACTCATTGCTTTTAGCTTTTATATAAAAAAATACTTACTTAATGAAGACTAAGCAAAATTTTTAATGTTAGGAAAAACAGAGTAAGTTAAAAAATAAGGGAAATATTAAATTTTTCTTGTGTCTTTTCAAGTGAGTTTGATTTTTACCGCAACGTTTCACTATGTTGCATGATATGAGCTAACAACTTTTGTATTAAACTTATGGTTTTAAGATATCCGTCTAGGTTCGGAGACGAATTTTTAAAAAACTTGTACATAAATATTTTTTATTGCACCAAATAGCTAAAACAGGTTTGATAGGTCGCTATTAAAAGAAAAAAATAATACACTGATTGCTTTTAGTTCTTGAAAAAAGAAAACTGTTTACTTAATAAAAATTTAGCAAAATTTTCAATGTTAGGAAAAACACAGAGAAAGTTAAAAAATAGTGGACATTAAAATCTTTATTTTTATTAAACGGTTTTATTAAATTTATTTTTAACGGTTGCATCGTTTCATTATGCTATCATCTTTTGTATTAGATTCATATTTTTAAAATATCCGACTGCGTTCGGAGACGATTTTTAAAAAAATGATATATCAAATATTTTTATTGTACCAAAGAGCTAAAACAGACTTAATAGGTCACTATTGAAAGGGAAAAATACATTCATTGCTTTTAGTTTTTGAAAAAAACTGCTTACTTAATGAGCATTTAGCAAATTTTTCAATGTTATAAAAAACAGAGAAAGTTAAAAAATAAAGGAAATATTAAAATTTTCTTGTTCTATTGAGTGTTTTTTCAAGTGAGTGAGTTTGATTTTTAACGATCGAAACATTTCACTGTGTTGCAACGTATGTGCAAACAGATTTTGCATTATTAGACTTCTGTTTTTAAAATACCCGACTAGGTTCGAAAACGAATTTTGAAAAAAAACGATGTATAAATATTTTGCTTACTGATTGCTTTTAGTTTTTGAAAAAAAACCCCGCTGGCTTAGTTAAATTTAGCAAAATGTTAGAAAAAACAGAGCAAGTTAAAAAAATTATGAAAATATTATATTTTTCTTACTTGTTAATAGTTCAAACTACATAAAATGTAAAGGACCACAATAGAAAAGTTATTTTATTAAATAGAAAATTTATGATCATTTGGAGTTACCATTAATGTTTTTTTTAAATTTGTCTATCTTTTGAACTGAAATTGTCTATAAAACATTTTTAAATGAAGCTATTTTCAAATTCCTGGTCTATCACACCCTCAAAGGTTTTGGATATAAGCACATCATATTTCTGGAAATTTTATTAAATTTATTTTGAGATGTTTTGAGAAGCGAGATGATTTTGATCATGTTTCCAGTCCACAGTGAAATATTCATTCTTCAAAAAAGAAGTTTAAATATTATACATGTAAACTAGTTCATTCAAATACGTTGGAAGCAAATGTAATTTTCACGCTTATCAGAAATGCCAAAAGTATGCAAATTAAGGCTGAGGAGGTAGAGAGTTAATATAACCATATCCAACATAATTTTGAAGAATTTTATAGTAAAAATAAAATTTCACTAATTTTTGGTTAGAAGTATATCACTCATTTTCGGTTAGAAATACCAATTTTTCCGCTTTTATTCTTAAGCGCTGTGTATTAATGAAACTACTGTATTTATAGTTCTATGTTACATATATTAAAAACAAAGTCTGTTTTAACCTTTTTAAAGTTAATTAGCAGATGTTACAGAATCAACTTTGATTAGTATAAATACAATATAGAACTGTTATAATAATTTATTAAAATACTTTTTAATATTTAAGTCTTTAATTTTTAAATATCAGTAATAAATATAACGGAAATCATCTTTCAAAAGTTCATTATCTGATGTTGCCTCGCTTAAAAAGTCAAAATTTGATTAATTAATAACTGTGATCATTTTTAAAATGTTGAATTTTCATAGAAAATACACAAGTCTAAAAAAATTTCGAAATTCTAGTAACATTAAGAAGCAAGTTAAAAATTGACTAAAAACTTGCAACAGATTCAATAAAAGTCTAGAACCAGATAAATGTAGACGTTGTTAGTATTTTCTTGGCCTCTACAACCTGTTATTCTACTTCGTTTGAAGTCTAGACCCGAAAGAGTATAAAAGGTTTTGTTCAAAAAATTGACTCAGATTTAACCGAATTTGCTTCTAATGCTTCAGAAGACCAGAAACAGAAAAGCTTAGAAAACAACTAGGAAATCGTATCTAATGGCTTAGAATTCGAAAGAAAGCACGTGAAATCGAAGACGTAGAATCAAGCAGGAATTTATGAACAATTCATTTTAATAAGTAAAACTTACTGAATATTCAATATTATAAATATGAATATTTTTAAATCAAATAAGTTGTTTCATAATATTTAATTTAAAATTTTAAAGAAAATTTAATTCTTTATAAATGTAGTCTGTTACTTAAAAAATTTCGTCATATTTTCCATTTTCTCAAATAATCTGAAATAGATTTTTCATGTTATTTATGGTATTTGCCATTACTTTTATGCACAACAAAATCCTTTTGGGTTTGATAATCATTTTGTTTTAGAATAACTTTACTCCTACTCGTTCCCAAATCAAAAAAATATTTCTAAAGAATCTTTTGTAAAGAATTTTAACATTTTGATCTTTTATTTTTTAAATAAAACAAAATGGGTTTTTTGTTATTGTTGCTTATCTTGTATTTAGTTACATAGAACTAGCCAAGACATAAAAAAACCAGGTTCTTATTTCAATCATTCTAGATTTAAAAGGAGAGATATGTTTGAGATGTTTAAGAATTTCTAGTAGATTCTTTTCAGTTGTTTCTCTTCTATTAATTCTATTATATGAATAAATTATCTTATTTTAAATGTAATTAGCCATTTAGACTACATTTTACTGGCAAAATATACATCCAATCAATCGTTAGAGTACCATACAGAACCCTAAATTTTACTAAAATAATTAAAAACAAAAACTTCGATTTCAATAAATTCATTATCATTCAAACAAGATTTGGAGATTCATTAAATATTTGATCGCAAATGGAAAGTATCCTATCTTATCAGAATTTTCAAGACAAAAATATTAACATGACTTAACACTGAAAATTTTTTGAATTCATTTTCTTTTCAAAAAAAATTTCATTGTCATAATTCTATTAGACTCATTTTTTCTCCATACATTGTTGTATGGAGAAAAAAATGCTATCATGTGCCTAATTTTTAAGCTATATTTTAACTACATGTAGAAAATAAAATTTATTTATCTCTTTCGACGTAGTAATGTTTTATCTCCATATATTGTTGAAT
Organism: Argiope argentata; assembly: GCA_026289955.1. NCBI lineage: Eukaryota > Metazoa > Arthropoda > Arachnida > Araneae > Araneidae > Argiope > Argiope argentata. Next base: position 6,751,231 of record JAOUZG010050968.1, on the reverse strand, counting down.
TGAGTAAAAAAATAAATGGTATAATGTGCCTCATTTTAATCTCTATTTTAACTACATGTACAAAATAAAATTTATTTATCTCTTTCGACGTAATAATGTTTTATCTCCATACATTGTTGTACTGAGAAAAATAAATAAATTTTATAATGTGCCTAATTTTTTAAGCTGTATTTTAACTACATGTACAAAATAAAATTTATTTATCTCTTTAAACTTAATAATATTTTAAAGATGGTAATATAAATCCGTAAATCGAGCAGTATGAAAAACATACATAAAAAAGAGGTCAATAAAAATTAATATTATAAAGAGTTGCTACATTATAAACTGACATTCTTTTGTTAAAGTACATAATAAAAAAATACGGAGAATGCAATAAAATCCCAAGAAAATATAAAATATTATTCTGGTCGTCAACATATTAAGATCAAGTCACAAAGTCTCGAAAAGGTTATGAGATTCGTAAAATGTGAATATAAATGTACCCAAGTAAACAAAAGGTAATAAAACAATTAATTTATATAATCATCTCAACAAAATTTTTTAATTCGAAACACAGCAACGCATTTATCTATCTCTGTGTTGTTTAAAGAAAAATCATTTTATTTTTAAACATAATGTGATACCACATAATTTTCCTTAAATTATATAAAACTGTTGGAATTTATATTTTTAAATTCTTACTATTAGTTCACATTCTTCATATATATATTTATATATCTTGTTCAAATTTTTAACCGTTAATAAAGTACTTTTTATTCATTCACTCAAGTTCAAATACGTTTTTTTAAACTTTTAGCAGATGGCACTTGGTGTTAATAAAGTTTTTTTTTCAAATATTATATCATTAATTAAATTTATTTAATCTTTAATACTTTAAAAAGAGTTTTAATGGTTTGTGGAATCAACCGATAATAGATCAATTGGTAACATGTAAGGATTTCAGCATTTTTCACATGAATGTGAAGAATGCGAATTCAGTTCTTGCGGAAATCAATGATTTTATGATAAATTATTTATATTAATTGTAATTATTTAATAAAAAGTAACTAAAATATTTTTTTAAAAATCTTTGTTGACCTAAGTAGGAATGAAATTATTTTTTATATTACATTTTAAGATTGACTTTGCTCAATAATTTGCTTTGAAAATTTTTTGGCAATTTTTATACAGAATTTAAAAAGTTCGTCTATTAAATATATCGTCATCTTTTTGATTAAAGTTATCATATGCAATTCCAATAATTATGTTTATTGAATAGCTTTATTCCCACTTTCCCACTGAGCGATAAAAATTTATTTAATCATTTTTTTTATAAAGGGAGAATCTTTTCGGAGAAAAATTGTCTTTGAAAATCCTGAAAATTTTCTTTTGCGAAAATAAATGCGTGCCATCTGTTGGCAAGTCAACGAACCATTAATATAAAATATTGCAGTTGACTCAAAGAACTTCTCTCAACGTAACGGCTTTCTTTTCCCTTAAGTGCATAAAATTTCTTTTTTCTAACTCCATTTTCAGTAAAAACTTTCGTTTTATTATGTGTTTATAAAGAAAATGTGTTTTGATGTTTATAAAGAAAATGAAATAAATGTTCGCAGACAACTAAGATCATTTGGGATAATTTTTTTCCCGTGAAAATTCAAACACCTGCCTTATTTTCAAAACTACAATTCACTTGACAGTTTGAAAGGGTGTGGTAATGGAGTAAAAACAAAATCAAATTTCAAAGACAGGCAGATGTAGAAGGAAATAAGGGGTTTCAACTTTTTTTTCACCATCTTTTGATTAGTTATTTTTCAAAAAATCGCATAGAAAGTGTTTCAGATTTTGATTATGTTAAAATTAACAATATAATAATTCATCTTTTATTTTTGGCAATTTAATTTTTTAAATATAATAATGGCTCATACTACATAATTTTACAGATTAGTCAATTGTTTTAACAATTCACAATATTACTTGTAATATTAATGTCTTAGAGAGTATTTCAGATTTTAATTATGTGGCAATTAACAATATAATAACTAATCGTTTATTTTTGGCTAATAGAAAAAAATTATTTTATTTGTTATTATTATTTTTTTAACTTTGACAAAATATAATAATTGTTCTTTGTACATAATTTTCCAAATCAGTCGATTGTTTTAACAATTCAAAATCTGATTTGTAATCCCTTAGAATGTTTTTCAGATTTTGATTATGTAACAATTAAAAACATAATGATTAATCTTTTATTTTTGGCAAATTGTAAAATTAAAAAAAAATCTTCTATTTTATTTTTAACATTTTGTCAAAATATGATAAATTTTCATCGTACATAATTTTTCAAACTAGGCGATTGTTTTAACAATGAAAACTCTGTTCTGTAATATTGATCCCTTAGAAAGTGTTTCAGATTTTTGTTTCGTGGCAAATAATAATTAATCTGTTATTTTTGACAAGTTGCAAAATTTAAAAAATTATTATTTGTTTTAAATTTTAGCAAAATATAATAATTGTACACCGCATATAATTTTCTACATCAATCGATTGTTTTAAGATTTCAAAAAACATATAATAGTATAATAACTAATCTTTATTTTGCATTAATTATAAAATTAAAAAAAAATATTTAATTATTACTTTTTTTTTAATTTTCTCAAAATATAATTGTTCTATGTACATAATTTTCCAAATTAGTCGATTGTTTTAACTATTCAAAATCATTAACTTACATAGTAATAAATTCAATTCATTAACTTACATTGTAATAAATACTTTATGAACTGAATGTTTTTATTCTTATTACAATATTTCATATATTATTTTTATACTTGTTCGCTACAATACATACCATTTTTTAAAAATGTTTCTGACTTTGAAATAAATATATTTGTACTCATATTTAGATAGGTTTTTAATACAGAAATGATTTAAATATTTTAAAATAAAAGTAAGCTCTATACAAAATACATTAGATTTCTTTCCAATTCTGACTTGAAGTGTTAATTTTACTAGTGTAGAGGAGAAAAAAAAACGTTTAACCCTTCTTTGCATAGTTATGGAAATTTTTATCGTTACATTTAATGTACAAAAATTGTACTCAAAACCGGTGTACTGTAAATTGGTTGTTGCTGTCAAATTTAAAGTAAGCCTATAGGCTAAGTAAATTGAAACTGATATCTCATTTATATAGCAAATATTTGGATCTTTTTTGTTTCTGCATATATTTGTATTATATTGGGGCTTTATAGCTTTCGTCTATTATTTTCTGTGTCTCAGTTTTGACGAATTTTGTTTTGAAGTCTGTCTGTATTTTTAATTTAAAATTAGTTTTTTTCCCTTTTTGATGCATTGATAAAAGTATTTTGAAGTATTTTTCAAATTAATATTTTATAATTTTTGATTCTTATTTTTTATGATATTCACTGTACGTTAAAAAATAGAGTACATCACCAAAGCCTTATTTGGAATTGTGCACTTGAATCATTCTAATATTGCAACGCTGTACGTAAACGATTCGAATGGTATTCGTTAATTTTACATCTGTAATCTAAAGAGTCATATAAAATCCCATCATTAAGAAAATTATCTTCTATTAGTTTACCAATTTATACATAATTTTCCTATATATATACACTGCAGAGCTAGAAAAATTAGTATAGCAGATCTTATGCAAATAATGGAAGTGTTCAAACAATCAACATAACACGATGCTATCGACAATGCGTATATAAGACAACATGTGTCTGAGGTGGCTATTACATCGATTCTTGCTGTTATAATGGCGGGTTATAAAGATTTAAGTGATTTTTAAAGATGACTAATCATCGGCACACAAGAGATGGAGTACAGTATTTCAGAAGTAGAGATGGAATTTCGATTTTCACGCGCGACCATTTCTAAAGTGTACCACGAATATCAGATTTGAGGTGAAACTTCCAATCTCCGACAGTGGTACGACTTCAAAAAGGCTTTGATAGAACGGGATTGTCGACATCTGAAAAGAAATATATACCAGATAGACGTTTAATACTTCCTCAAATTGCTGCGGAATTGAATGCAGGTCCATCAACAAGCATCAGTGTGCGCACTATGCAACGTAATCTAATTTATATGGACTTTCGCAGCCTCAAACCATTTCGTGTACCATTAGTGACTCAGCGACACAAGCTCTGCACCTTACCTGGGCTCGCCAAAGCCACCAATGAACTGTGTTAGATAGGCTTGCCAGTTTTTTTTTAGCACTTCAGTGTATTTAATATTCTATTAAAACAGTAAATATTCTGATTCCTATTATTAATAGTTAAATTCTAAGAATAACATTTTATTTGGGATCGTTTCATGATATCTATAATTTAATTTATTTAATTTAATGTCTAACCAAAATATAAACGTCAAAATAAATGCGAAAAAGCGAGTTTTTTATAGACACAATAAGAATAAATTGATATTTTGATTACTTTTATACTTGGATTATCAATATTTATCTAAAACTTTCTTTCTTATTACTACACTGAATATTAATTTCTTTAAAACACTGTTTGATTTAAGCTAACAAAAATATTATTTTTATCTTTTACCACACTAATAAAAACCTTTTTATTTTTTATTATCTTCTACTTTTTGGTCTTTAATATGTTTCGTAAAAAACGCCTACAAATGACAAAATCTAAAAGAAAATATTTTTCTAGTTAATTTCTAATTAGCCCCACCTCAATGAAATAATATGTTTTCTAAGTCAATATATTAAAGCCTCTATCAGCTCTTAAATTTTTAAAATAATGTATTGTCATTGAGAATGATTAATTGTACAAAATATCATAACTCTAGTACATTAAGAAGCGAATGAAAAATTGATTACATATTCCCATTTATACAAACATCTAACAGGTGAAAATAAGCAAAGGTGTTTGATAATATCATGCAATGTCACACATTATCGGATTAAACATAAAGAAAGATTTCAGAGCCGGTGTTTGGCACTCTAAATTCGTTGTCATAGAATTCATCTAAAAATAAATTCCTCTCTAAAAGTCATTATTTTTCAAACTAATTTCTAATTGACACCATCCCGGTGAAATAATATGTTAGCCAATATATTATTTCGCCTCTATGAGTTCTTAAATTATTAAATAATGCATTGTCATTGGGAATGAGTAATTGTACAAAATATCATAACTCTGGTACATTAAGAAGCGAATGAAATATTGGTTACATAATCCCATTCATACAAACATGTAACAGGTGAAAGTAAGCAAAAGTGTTTGATAATATCATGTAATGTCACACATTATCGGATTAAACAGAAAGAATCGGACATTATCGGATTAATTATCGGATTCAGAGTACTAAACGTCGACTAAGACGTTTAGTACTCTGAATTCGTCGTCTGTTGAAATAAAGGCGATCACACAAAGCATTAGAAAATAAAATTATAAACCCAAAATTCGGTAACTTTAAATCTGAACATGTGTAACTGCAAACCTAATTACACATTTGTCGCAGTTCCATTGGATTACTAAATCTCGTATTCATTCGTCAAATAACGGATTTAACGGTAGAAAGAAAATGGGCCATCTTATTAAAAATATGTTTTAAGATTAGAATAAATCTCTTAGAATTGCTGTTAGGGCATAGTGTAAGTAAATTCTAGGTCACATGAATTGAAATTAAATGTTGTGGAAAACGATGCTTCTTTTCAGATGAGGACATTGACTCATATATCCATTTGTCAAATTAAAATAACTTAGACATTATGTTGCAGGTGTGTTGAGGCAATTATAATACAATTCTTAAATATATTATTTTTGATTTTCTTTGATTATTTTTGAAGTTTCAAAATGACCTTGAATGACCTGACCAGTTAATGACAGAGATTGAAGAAAAAAATCCTTGCTGACGTGTTAATTTCTTTAAAGGAAATATTAAATGTTTTAGCTATTTATGAAATGATAAAATTTTGATATTATTGTTTTTTATTCTCTAAGATATTTTTTTGTCAATAAAATAACGACAGAAACGAAATCACTGTCATTTCACAATAGAGACTTAGTTACAAATGAATACTGGCACAGCACTATCACATATATTAGTCTGATTTTACTTTATTAGATGACATCAAAACTAAAGAAAGCATTTTATAAAGAAGATGTTGTTCATTCTAAAGATGTAATTTATTAATATCCAGGGGTTATCTTTTCCTGCAAATGACATGGACTGATAAGATTTCAATAGCACAAACCTTTTGCTTTGTATATTTTTGCAAAAATGGCGCGAAATGGTACAAAGAGTACATAAACATGGGTTTCTGAGAAAAGACTTAGTTTAGAACCTTATCAGATGAAACAGCGTGCATTCACCTAGTTTTTACAATAATGCAACGTCAATTTGTTTAATCAAAAATTGCAAATTCTTCTGGAAACCGGTCCACATGCATGTGTGGTCTTCAATAAAACTGACTCATGGTCTTCAGTAAAAGTGGCTGTTACCTTTCTTCGTTTTAATGTAGAACTCGTTAAGATGAAATAATAATGCTCTCACACTCGTCTATCTTTAAAATTAATGTAGCTTTAGTTGCTTTAATTCAAAATTGCAGATTCTACTGGAATTGGGTCCATATGCATGTGTGGTCTTCAGTAAAATTGTCTCATGAAGTCACTGAACTTTAAAAACTTTTTTCGTCTTAATGTAGAACTCGTTAAGATGAAAGGATAACGTCCTCACTCTCTTTTAGCTTTAACATTAATGCAACGTCAGTTGCTTTAATTCAGAATTGCATATTCTACTGGAATTAGGTCCATATGCATGTGTGGTCTTCAGTAAAATTGTCTCATGAAGTCACTGAAATTTAAAAACTTTTTTCGTCTTAATGTAGAACTCGTTAAGATGAAAGGATAACGTCCTCACTCTCTTTTAGCTTTAACATTAATTCAACGTCAGTTGCTTTAATTCATAATTGCATATTCTACTGGAATTAGGTCCATATGCATGTGTGGTCTTCAGTAAAATTGGCTCATGAAGTCACTGAAATTTCAAAACTTTCTTCGTCTTAATGTAGAACTCGTTGAGATGAAAGGATAACTTTCTCACACTCATCTAGCTTTCACATTAAGGCAATGTCATTTGGTTTAATCGTTTGCATTCGCGATTTAATTGTTTAGAAAAGAATTTTTCAGATATTAAGAACCACCATTTTAACATCATTCTATTTCTCCTTAAGCCTTGGAAATACATCCAGATATTTGTGAGCACACAATTAAGTAGGTTGTATATTGACAGCAGTAGAGTAGAGCACAGAATGTAGATCTTTTCTAGTTCAGTAAAAAAACTTTCTTCGTCTTAATGTAGAACTTGTTGAGATGAAAGGATAAAGCTCTCACACTCATCTAGTTTTCACATTAATGCAACGCCAAGTTGTTTAATCGTTTGCATTCGCGATTTAATTGTTTACTAAAGAGTTTTTTCCGATATTTAGGAAAACATCATTCTATTTCTCCTTTTTACATCATTCTATTTCTCCTTGTCATCACCTTAAGCCTTGGAGATACTTCCAGATATTTGTGAGCACACAATTACGTAGGTTGTATATTGGCAGCAGTAGAGTAGAACCAATATTCATCCAGCGATGCAGCTGTATCGAACAAATTGTTTGGTATTTTACTCAGAGGTCGAAACGAAAGAACGGTAGAACTAGATCTATTTTTAGTTCAGTATTTGTAAACAATCGTATCGTTCTGTTGATGGTCGGAGAGAAATTCAGAAGGTCAGCGTCGTGTATATTGAAAACAACTGATTTATGTACACAATGTACTTCTCATGTTGGACATGTAATTGGCAAAAAATAATCGAATGCGTTCATAGAAGCTTAAATAAATCCAATAACAAGCCATCGATAATGCAGAGAAAAGTCACTACAATTTTATTTACATTTACCTAAGGTTTAAAGAATAAATAAAAAAAGAATTAAAATTTATGAATGAAATAAAAATGTAATAAGGTATTTCAAAACCTTTAAATCTATTTGATTAGTTTGATATAGCTTAAACAGACAGAAACTTTACTTGATATAATTTAAACTAACTTGCCAGCATTTAAAAAGAATAAGACTGATGCAGCTTTTAAGAATATCCTTTTTAATAATTGTTCAAGATCGCTCCTAGACATAAGTTCCTCGTTTCATAAAAGTAAAGAATACTATTTTTAAAGAGGAAATTAATCATGAGAAAGATGCTAGTTTCAGATTATATCAAGTACAGCGATATCGGAATGTACTCCAAGAAAAATACAGAGATGTTTGTATATAAAAAGAATATATTAGTCTTCAATTGTTTATAAACGTTATCTAGTTTCATATTTATCCTGGATGAACCCATGATCGATGGATAATAATTATTTGCCTTTTATCTAGAAAAGGATATAATAAACACTTGACCAGAAATAAATGATTGCCCTCATGCTATCTATTCATATTACAATTAATCAAAACACGTTTGCTGGATAGTCTGGGAGGAAAACATCCATTCGGATACTTTATTGTTCTAATTATTGTCATTATTTTCCTTTCCTGAAATAAACAGTTAAACTCTTGCAATAATAAATAGAAGCGATAGAGCTCAGCAAGACGAACAATATTTGCCAAAAGATATGTAATTGGGCTGACAAAAATATACTCGTCGCTATGGTCATTTATTTATTACGGAGAGAATGAAGTACAGCTGTATAATATCAAATCATTCACATCACAAGAAGTCATAAGATAATTTAACTGTTTGGAGGCACCTGAAGCTAAAACTAATGAATGGAATAAAACCATATTTCACTTACCGATTGTGAAAGGCACGAGAAAATGAATTCTACACAAAAAAGAGTGAAGAAAAAAGAAATTTAGTATCGGATGTTGCCGATAAGAAAGCTTTTTGCGATGTCAAAATTAAAACAGATGATACTGAACGCTGGGAAAATGGATCATGTAAAATTTCATTAACGTGATAAAAAAATACACATAATGAAATGAAAAATGAATAAGGAAATGAAATGAATAAGTAATTACATAATGAAGCTTGCCGGAAATAATCTTTTATTAATCAACATTTGGTTCATCTGAACTTCAGGCAACATTAGGGATACATTAACTGTCTTGTGTTACATGGTATTGCATTGATAATCACAATAAATTTTTTGAGGAATTTATATTTTTATTTTTTACACAGTTTAAATATGAGATTGTATTTCATTTTTAATGGCGAATGTCTTAAAACAAGGAATGTTTTTATGGCCACCCTGTATTTCTTAAAGTTACTCCAAGTGGGATCCATGAGCTATGCTTCACAGCCCCTAGCTGGCCCAATCGGAAGAGCAATACTTGTCACAGTAAAGTTTCAATTTACTCATGTTGGCATTGAAAAAACCCTACGATTCTTGTAACCTCGTTATTTATTTACTGTAGAGAAAAGGAAGAGATAAAAAATAACTGATATATTCGCAAAACAAAACTGATCACAATTTTATACGCAAAACAAAACAGTTAACAGTTTTATAGGCAAAACAAATAGATTGCAGTTAAAGAGGGAATTTTTTTATAGCCACCATGTATTTCTTAAAGCTACTCAAAGCGGGATTCATGAGCTATCTTCACAGCGCCTGCACAATAGGAAGAACAATCCATGCCACAGGACGTAAAGTTGTAACTTACTCATGTGGGCATGAAAAAAGAAATTCAGACGATTCTTGTCATTTCGTTAATTATACAGTGAGGAGGAAAGGAAGCGGCAAAAAATAATAGATATATACGCAAAACAAAACACATCGCAGTTGTATTTATAAGAACTACTCAAAGACTTTCCTGCTCAAACTTCGGAAGAGAAGGGCAGGTGGTTGTCTTAGAAAGGATTATAACACTCTTTGTAAAATCCTGACGTGTCTTTAATCCTATTTGCATCAGAAGAAAAAAAAAGCACAGCTTCTTTGAAGATATACACGATAATTCCATTCGCCAATTGTTTCATATGTTCTTAAAGAAGTTTAGAGAGTTAAAGTCAATATTTGCTGTGGCAAATTCTAATTTTTTCATGGGTGTCCGACGGCTTTCGAAAAATGCGCCTATACACCATCAAATGAAAATCTCATATCACGTTCTCATATCACGAGAGATTTTCAACGAACCTGGTAGGACATGCTCTATAAACACATGGAACACAGAGGTTATTAAACGTTTTGAAAATATACAAATTCTTATGAACAATCATTAAGACTATTGCTGGTGTAGATGAATAGTGGTTATTGACTAATGTTAGAGTTTGTAGCCGAGTAACATAGCCACTTGACAAAAGTAACTCGTCGTGTCCGGAGGATGTTATCTGGCTTATGGAACTTTCACTACATACTCTCCCACCAGTGAGTCAGTGATGAGACGAACGTTGCAATTTTCGCCAAGCGTATGGTGAGTGTGTGTGAGCTGGTGGTGGTGGTGTTGGCTGATATTTTTAATGCACCTGACGACTTTTGCTGCCGGTAGAGAGCGCTACAACATCTGTAGAAAGTTTCTTATTCGTCTAGGTTTACCATTATGGATGAATGGTAGAGCCTAACTCGCAACGTTAGGTGAGCAATATGACTACTACACAGAAGTGATCATTCCTGTCGGGTAACGTTAAATGACCTATGAAATTTTCACCACACTGGCAATAATATTGTAACAATGAATTTTTCTATACAGCACTATTTAGAATATTAAGAAAAATGAGCTATAAACTCTGCATCCATGGTAAATTTTGCTTAGTATTGCCTATCTTGAATTTTATGAGCATCCTTTTTCTTTTGAAAGTGTTACAATAACTTACATATACATTACTTATATATACAAACACAGGCATTTAAGTGATTTTGCAAACTAGCCCACATATGCGTGATAGGATTGGGAATTAAAAGTCTCATAAGTGAGATTAATTAAAAATAAATCTGTGCTCTTATATTACTGGAATTCAAGTAGAAATGCACATTCCTTTGAAAAGAAATTTAATAATTTTTGTTCGTAAAAATAACGAATGTATTTATATCTCTTCTGAGACTTTCCTAACTATTTCAGTCTTCATAAATGGCTAAAAAAAGCGTCAGGCTTTTGTGCAACTGATTCAAGTGAGAAAGATGCAAAAACAATGGCATTTAAAAAATATTTGTTTACTAGAGCATATTTTAAATTCCTTAGATGCCGTTTGTTTTCAGCTTCGTTTTTACTCTCAGAAACTAAATATTCGTTTAAAAATATGGTTGTTTAGGCAAATGTTTTTGAAAAATGTTTAACAAATAATTACATCTTTGTAATTACAAAAAGGTTTTTACTTTCAAAATATGCCAGTATATTGTAATTGCATATGCTTTACGGCTTAGAAAAATATTAAAAATGATAATAACGAGTAGTATAGCAATAGAATAAGCAACATAACAAGAATTAATTAAAAACAAATATGAAAATACAAAAATTAAAAAAAGTATCCGAAAAAGAACGGAATTATATTAATACACTTAGCATAAAATCTGCAATAATCGAATATTTTGAAAAACTTCTCATACAATGAACAAAGAGGATAGTAGACAATTTATTGTAAGGCTGGTATATTGTCTTTTTAAATTATGAAAAAAGGGAATAATTTGTGTCAAAGTATCATAAGCAGTTGCTAAATCTGTTGCTGTCTACAGCGCTTTTTAGACCCACTGACAGTCCTGTCAGCGATTTAAGACAGTTGAGCGTCTCCTGTTTTCCAGGAGTGCCATCTAGGGCCAAGAGTACGACTTAGCTACACATACGTCACAATCCTTTATATGGGGCGAACTTCATTCATGAATTTCATTCATTCATTCATTCATAGATCATAATTACATCCGGAACAGAGAACTATCACCTCTGTACCAGTACCCTTAGCGGTATTACTCTCGATATGGAGGACTTTGTTACCACAATAGATTATAGATTTAACGCGCACCAGCCGCCATACTTATGGAGAGCCTTCGGTTGGTGGGCTCGAAATCACAACCTAAGGGATGCAAATTCAATACCCTTCCACTAAGCTATCCCGGTCCGTTTGCTAAATCAAATCCACATTTGCATTGTCGACAGTATAATCAATCATAGTACCTGTTAAATCAATACTTTTAGATAATATTTTTTTATTTTTTACCATCTTTGAATTGTCATTATTAAAATAAAGGCGTGAGTCACCAGTGACTCAAACAATTAAAAGAAGTCGGAAATTTTAACTTACGATTCTTTAATGAAATATGACTGTGTGTCGCATTAAATGCAGTTTCAAGCATACTTCATCATTTTCGAAATATCACTAAAAGATAAAATTCTTTTCTTCCTTTTTCTATTTTAGATAAAGAAAAAAAAGGGCTTGGTAAAAAAAAGCAGCAGAAATCTGAAAAAAAGGGCGAGCAACCAAATAATAAGTGAAAAAGTCTGAAGAAGTAGAAAAGATGAAGCTGGTCGGAGTATTGGAAGAGTTCGCAGTGGGAATCGGGACAGATGCATAACACACGAAATCTCGAAGAGGGAACTTCACAACTTTGATCTGTCTGATTGATAGATAAACAACGACATGAAAGCATGCAACCATCGCCTTGCTATTCATTTATTTATTCCGTTTCTTTCTTGGCCGCTTTGTTTTCGTGGGAAAAAGACCCTCTAAGATGACTGATGAGGCCACGACAGTAATAGACGAGCCTTTTTTGTTTCCCCTCTCTGGTTCTTTCTGCGGCTCGTCCGTAAAAGAATATTTTTTCTTCGTCTTTAAAACAAATTGTTGCTTCGAGGAATCCTGTAGCTTTGGTTAGGATTGATAATTTTTTTCTTATGTGTTTTATATTCTGCTAAAAGAGTATGTAAGTAATGCTTTTTTTGGCATAGGTGCTTAGAATATAATTTTTGGGTTATTTAGTTCTCTTAATATTCATTTATTGATACTAAAGCACTAAAAAATAATTCTGATTGGTCAGCTAGAAAGCAATTTGGGTTAGTACACTTCCCAATTATGAATAATAGTCAGTTGATGAGAAATATATCTCATCATCCAGCATTCCGGACATCAATGCCAAATCAAAGTGAAAGTACCTCAAGCAATAAAAAAGTTAGGCAGCAAGATTGAATTTGTAGATATATGATGGATTATTTGGGGAATTGGATCTCTAGCCGTCGACTTCTAATTTCCGAAGCCAAGACCTACTATCTGGCTATCGTACATTAGATAGTGGAGTGAAAGGAATATTTTTAATAGTTCTAAAGATTCTTTTCCTTTTTAAAATTTTAGTTGGTTTTCATTAAAAAATACAGGTAATTAGTCCTTTATATTAGAAATGGGTATAATATTTCTTGAAAATGTGAAAGTATTTCAAGTAATAAAAAATTTAGGCATCGAGACTGAATTTTTAGATATATGATGGATCATTTGGAGAATTAGATCTCTAACCATCAACTTCTAATTTCCGAATCCAAGGCCTACCATTTGGCTATCGTACATTAGACAGGCGTAAAAGGAATATTTTTAATATTTCTAAAGATTCTTTCCCTTTTTAAACTGTATCTGATTTTCAATAAAAAACAATTAATTAGTCATTTATATCAGAAATAGATACAATAGTTCTTGAAAAAATTTGGTCATTGTCTTGCTTTGATACTCAAGCGAAGTGTCTGAAATTAAATTCATGGTCTTTAAGTTTGATCCTAAACAAATAAAATGAAGTCAAAAGATCAAAGTAATTGGGCTAATAAGTTAAACACATGACGATTCTGAACAAGTTTTATATCATAGGGTAACTACAAAAGAAATTGGACCTACCTCATAGAGAAAAGATCACTTAAAGATGGACCATATGCCACACGACCTCCTTACTGGTATGATATGCCATTAATCAAGTAATAAAATGTGCCATCAGAGATGCCTTTCAACCAAGTCTTCTATAATATGTCACCAATTGGCAGGGATCTGAAAACCTGAACAGCTGATTTGGTTGCTGCAGCCCATTTCTATAGCTAACTAGTTGCAGAGCTGAAATAAGATGTATCCCAATTTCTCCAAATATGGCTAAAGAAACATTTAGGATTTTAATTATTTATTTCGTTAAATCGACTAATAAAATAATTGCGTTAAGCTTTCGAAGCTACTACTTCAATATTTCCTAATTTAATTGATTTTTTTTGCCTCGGAGGCAAATAAAACATGCTCAGAAATGAAAATTTCAACTAATATTTTGCCCCGAGTAAAAATATTTTTTTACTATTGTTTTTGCTATTAAACATCTTACTGTTGAAGGTGCTTATTATTATGTATATTATCAAACAATACATGGCATTAACATTCAAATGTCCATTCAATACCTATATTAGTTCATACTTTCCCTATATATATATATCGTGTTCAAATTTTTAATCGTTCATAAAATACTTTTTATTCATCCACTCAAGTTCAAATACATTTTTAAAAACTTGTAGCAGTTGATACTTGATGTTATTACAGATTTAACAAGTATTAACTCATTAATTACTGAATTCCTACTATTAGTTTATATTCTCTCTATAAATATTTATATATCTTGTTCGAATTTTCTATCGTTAAAAAAATACTTTTCATTCATACACTCAAGTCCATAAAAAATGATAAACATTTGTAGTGGAGGACACTTGACATTATTACAGATTTTTTTTCAAATATTAATTCATTAATTAAAATTAATTTTTAGTACTTTAAATAGAGTTTTAGCAGTTTGTAAAGAAAATTGAAACCAACAGGTGGAGCTCAATCTATAAGAAGCAAAGATGTAAATATTTTTCAGGTAAAGAATAAAGAAAAAAGAATGTGAAGAAAGCGAGTTTAATGCTTGCGAAAATCAGTAATTGTTTGCTAAATTATTTATATTAATTGCAACTATTTAATAAAAAGTAAATAAAATAAAATTGTTCTTTGTTGACCTAAACAGGAATTGACTTTATTTTTTATATTACTTGTTTATATCTTTGATTTTATTGAGAAATAAAATAAAATACTGCCATCTTTCAACACGCAACACACTAAAAAATTATAGTTAATTTTAAACGAATCTTTTAAACAATGAATAATATTATGTACTATATTTTAGAAACTCTAAAATAATTTCAGCAGAGATATCAATATTTGAAAAAGTAATAAATTTAATATTTAAAGAATTGAATTTCTTTTAAATACAAATTTCACCTTGAGAGTCCCCTTAACATTTTTTTATGTGTGCTTTTATTTGGATGCTAAGATAAAATAATATCATAATTTTCTCCGTAATATTTAAAAGTTGTAATGCATCATCATTTGAATCATTTACAGATTTCACATTTGGCAATTTAATCAACCACGTTTTATCAACTTATGATTGCCAGAAGTAAGAAAACCTTGATAAACGTGTAAGAATTTTTTTAATTAAATATGCTTTATAATATTCGCCTATACCATTATTTCAGAATAAAGGAAACAATGTCTGTGTTTTATGTGTGCTTTTATTTGAATGTTAAGATACAATAATATCATATTTTTCTCCTTAATATTTAAAAGTTGTAATGTATCATCATTTGAATCATTTACATATTTCACATATGGCAATTTAATCAACCACGTTTTATCAACTTATGATTGCCAGAAGTAAGAAAAACTTGATAAATGTGTAATAATTTTTTAATTAAATATACTTCATAATATTCACCTAAACCATTATTTCAGAATAAGGGAAACAATGTCTGTGTTAACTATTTCTTTAACATAGAACGATGAAATGTAAATGAAATATTTCCCTTTTACGTTTAAATAAACGTAGAATGAAAAAGTCCAACTTCGCAGTAATCACAGTTGTTCTCCCTAGACATGCTAGTTCTATTTATTTATTTTTATGACTGCCTCAAATACGCATAAAGCAACTGTCTGGCACTTTTTTTTAATCTCTCAATATATATATTTTTTCCTGTGTGTCTTACTTCAATGTTGTTTTCAAGTCTTTAGACATAGCCAAACGCAATTTTCAATTAACTTTTCTCAACCGCATCACCCCCGGGAATCACTTTGATGAAAATAAAGTTAAATAATTCATTTTTCATTAAATCTAACTCATTAAAATCGAGCGTTCGTAATTAAAGGATAAAATGGCGCACAGGGTCTTGCAAATCATTCTTTATACTTTTATACATGAATTTTCTAAAATTAATTGCTCAAACAATATCTCGCTTATGTATGCTGTTTTATAAAATATAAATTTATAAATAAAATGTATTAATAAATATAAAAAACATGTTAATAAAAATAAAATTCATTTTATTAAATATAACTCATTAAAATTTCGCGTTTGTAATTAAAGGATAAAATGCCGCTCGTTGTCTTGACAAATGATTCTTTATATTTTCATACATGAATTTTATAAAATTAATTGCTCAAAGAATATTTCGCTTTTAAATGCTGCTTTTATAAAATATAAATTTAAAAAAATTTATAAACAATATAAGTATATTAATAAAATATGTTAATAAAAAACATGTTAATAAATATAAAAAAACATGTTAATAAAAATAAAAATAATTTCCTTAAATTTAACTCATTAAAATCGAGCGTTTGTAATTAAAGGCTAAAATGGCACACGGGGTCTCTTTAACTGATGCCTCATATTTTCATATATGAATTTTGTAAAATTAATTGATCAAACAATATTTATCTTAAGCATGCTTCTTTTATAAGAATTGTATTAGTTTATAAAATTTATAAGCAATATAAATATATAATTAAATTGTGCTAATAAAAATAAAAAACGTGATAATAAAAATTAAAATTATTTGTAATATTTATTAAACGAAATCTACAATCGTTTATTTAAGTAATTTCAAAATTTCCATTGCATTTACAGTATTTATTACGCCATCTTGTAAGGGAATCTGATATCCTTAAAATCAAATTTGACGCTAAGTTCAGTCCATATACTTATGTAGTTTCTAATGAAATTTTAATGAGCCACACTTAAAGCAAAATTATTTAGGTAAAACTGTTCTGTATCTACCTATAATCTTAGGTTATTATAATTACTAATTCGAAGAGATTTTCAATCTATGCATTCGGAAAATAAATCCTTTTAATGCAAGTTTCTGAAAATAAATTTCACAATTTCCTTTTAAAAAATATTTTTTATGATTATCGTGACAACTCGTTCAAAACGTTGCATATGAAAATTCACTTGAAAATAAATACCTATATTTTAGAAGGGAAAGTCTGAAAATAATTATCTATATTTTAGAAGGAAAGGTCTTTGAAAATAATTACCTATATTTTAGAAGGAAAAGTCTCTGAAAATAATTACCTATATTTTAGAAGGAAAAGTCTTTGAAAATAATTACTTATATTTTAGAAGAAAAAAAACGTTCATTTAAAACTTAATAATCTTTGAAACGTTTTAGTTTAGAACTCGAATAAATTTAAGAAGTGTACTCTTTAAATGCATAAATAATCCTTAAATACAAAATTCAAGATATTCTAAATTTCACAGGATTTTTACATAACTCTAAGTGGTGCGTACTCAATATAGAAGCATAGAACACAAAAATGCTGGTAATAAAAATACTAATTCTAAATAGTGCGTAAAAGATAAGCACCGTTACGTATAAAGACTGTCATGGGCCATTTGTACTTTATAGATTCATTATCCATATTTATGTGGGATACATATAAAATATATGTTGCCAATCCAAATACAGTTCTTGACTCGGACTATTACTTCGATTGTTTAAGGAAATGAAAACTGGTCCCATGCATCATTAGATCAGACTTTTCCTTTTTCAAAATAGGCCTCACGCGGAGAAGCAATCCGCGATCCGTCCGATATCGTAGTTTAACTTGTTTTTTTGTTATATTGTACACTGACCAGGAGTCGAAATAAGACTGGTCTTAATGCTTATTCCTGACTATAGTTCTGATAATAGCTTCTCTGAGATAATTTGGTAAATTGAGCTATGCACACGCTGTTTGTCTCTCATAATATTAAGATGAGTTTATTTTCTATAAAAAAGTACTATAAATGGCCTTTATGAGCAAATGGATTGCAAGCTTCATTTCTGATAGATGATTAAGGGGTGGAGGAAATTCATGTCAGCATTTAATGATGATGTTTCCTGGATATTAGTGTGTACCTTAGTTAATGATGCATTCGGATTGACAATGAACTGTCGTATAACTTGAGCTGACATAATGCATATATTTGCAAAACAACTTTTCAAATAAAGACACAACAATTTTCTAGATTAAAATGTCGAAGATGTTTTATGTCGAAAAAAGCATTATGCTTTTGTTTCGTAATTGTTTTGTATTGGAAGCAGTAACTAGTACCAGTTGGTATGATTGTTTCGTTTCTTAGGAAACATAACAAATTTAGTATTGATTTTATACTTAAATCCTGTGACATAAAAAGCTATTATTAAAATCATTAATACATAATACATTTTTTAAAAAAAAACTGAATCTAAGGATAGTCACTGGGCCTTTTATTTTTCAAAGTTTGCCTGACAGTCTCGTAGTGACAAGGGAATAAAAGGGTTCAAATTCTCTGAACGTCAATCTTAGTAAGAATCGAGGTTGCCTGGTGGTTAAGTTTCGGCTCGTAAGCCGTCCGTTTTCATGTTCAAGACCCGATTTCGCAGTAAAACAGTCGTGTTAGGGCGTCAGTTGCACGTTAAATCTCTTATGGCCAAACTTCCTTGCGCTGATGTGATATGGTGTGGAGAGAAGTGTGCCTGCTCAGGTGTAGTCCTCGTCGTCTCACTGAGGTTCAAAAATACGAGGTACATCCCAAAATAACCCTAGTAATAATTTACAACAGGTCATTAATATAACTAAAAACTGGAGATAAAATGTTATGTCACTTTTTAAAGAAAATTACGCAGAATCTATGAAAATTATGTTATGTTTCAGACTCCGTTTATGCTTGCAAAGTGAATATTAACGATTAATGGCGAAAAAAATCATATAGTACCTCAGTTGTAGATTTTCCTTGAAACGCTGCTGTTGCCTTATTGATAAATCAAGTGAAATATGAATTACCATGGGAATAATCACTTTGAGTATATAACTTCAGATTATTTGAGTTATACGAAAAAAAATTCTTATAGAGCCTGAATTCCTAGCAATTAATGAGCATAAATTACTAGCAAAGGGATTTTTGGCTTAATACTTTTATCTTTTTTATCTTTAATTTATATAATATATTTTTAATTTTTAATTTATATTTATATATTTTTATCTTTAACATATATTATAATGAACGACATAGATTATTGAAACATTTTTTTTCCTCCAAGACCAGATGGAATCACTAGTATGGATTCAAATTCTAATTAAATCAACCAATTAATTGATAACTAAGATCAGAAAATATTTCATTAGTCTAATTGTCGTTGAAACGTCCCAAGTTTGATTACAAAATTTCATCACTAAAAGAAGGAAAAAAATCAAGTTATAAGAATATATTTTTAAAAAAAATTGCATTATGCGTGTTGTAACGTTTTAGTGAAAACATGTTTGGTTTAATTATTCATATGATGCTCTCTTTTGAAGCTAATTGAGGGATATTTTGGGTTAGACATATTAATTTCGGGTCGTGTGGGCGAGCGTAATTTTCTCTCTAAATTCCAATGTCACCCGAACGATAGAGAGTCTGACTTCCGGTGATTTACCGTTCTTCAGATTCTATATGCATGGCAGATCTTTCGCAAACGGTGCCTTGAAGCTGCGAACTCCGACCACGAAGTCGAATGAAATTCTGCCTTGAGGCTTTGGTACATTTGGGATGTTTGCCGAATAAACAGACCTCATAAATAGCATAATCCTAGCATGAGCATTTCGGTATAAATATTATTTGAGATGCTCATGCGTATATTTTAATTTGTTTCAAGATATCAACGCTATACTCAAACAGTTTTTCAAGTGCTCGTAAATTTTATTTTATTTCAAGATACTAGCTTTAATCTCAAACATTTGTTTCAGATAATATTACATTTTATTTCATTTCAAGATACTAACCTTATACTCACAGTTGTTTCAGATAATGGTAATTTTTTTTTCAAAACACTAACCGTATATTTAAACAGTTTTTTCAGATACTCGTAATTTTTTTTATTTCAAAATACTGATCTTATATGGAAATTATTGTTTCAGAACTCGTGAATTTTATTTTATTTGACGATACTAACCTTATACTCAAACAGTTGTTTCAGGTAAGGGTAAATTCTATTTTTTATATATTTCAAAACACTAACTTTATTCTCAAAATGTTGCTTCAGATGCTCACAAATTTTATTTTATTTCAAAATACTAATCTTATATTAAAATGGTTGTTTCAGATACTCGTAAATTTTATTTTATTTCAAAATAAAAATCTTATATTGAAATTGTTGTTCTAGATACTCGAAAATTTTATTTTATTTCAAGATACAAACCATATATTCAAATAGTTGTTTCAGATACTCTCAAGTTTAATTTTATTTCAAACTACTTATATTATACTCAAACAGTTATTTCAGATACTAGCAAATTTTATTTCACTTTAAAATGCTAACCTTATACTCAAATTGTTGTTTGAGATATTCGTAAATTTTATTTTATTTCAAGATACTAACCATATTCCCAAACAGTTGTTTCAGATACTCTCAAATTATCTTAACTTTAAAATAGCAAAATTGTTCTCAAATACTACATGGAACTGGAGGAATTTTCAAAATTTTTAAGTCTAAACGTTAAAATAAAATCCCCCATACCTCAACTCTTGGAATAAATAATGTTAAGAATAAGTTAACAAATAGCGATGAATCTTCGATAAGATGAGCCTTCCTTATTACTTGTATTGTATAATGATCTGTTTATTAACTCTTATCACAAAAAATGAATGAGTTTAAGGGGGGGGGGTAAAGCTTACGGTTTTTTCTTACACAAACTCGCATATTATCTTGAGGGGTTATTTTTGTCCTTCCATGTAGAAAAAAAGTTTGGAGAATTGCGTAAGTTTAATTTTTGTTTATAACTGAGTGGTTTCACGATTTTGCATCGAAATGTCCTGTTTTAAAAGGAAGGCGTGAATAATTTTCCCACACTATTTTTGCAATACACAATAATAGCTAGAATAAGGATGAATAATGTGAGATTTTGCGTGAATAAACCGATTCTGTTTGTTGAATTTAATAGTTAACTCAAGGAAATTTCATAATGTAATCAAATTCGCCCCAATTTCTTCTACTATTTCTCCCAAGCCCATTGTTCTTTGGAAAGAAACTTCCTCACGGACGACTGATATTTGGAATTAAAATTTAAATTAATTCACATCTCCATACGCTTTCAAGGAGGTATAAGAATGCTGAAATTCTGTCGAAGGGTCCGTTCCATACGATAATGCAAAATTACATTATTTTCAAAATTTAATCGTCAATAATCGCTTCATTTTAAATTAATTTTGGTTCTAATGAGAGGCGCCATCTGGTAATGAGTCTGAGAAAACGATTGAAAGATTTTAAAATAGGATATTTAGAGCAATTATATATATATTGATATTATATAATAATTATTGCTTAAAAAGTAGAACACATTATTTAGAATATATAATAAACATGCTGTTAAAAATTTAATAAAAAGGAGAACATAATTGGTACATTTGGTACATTGGTACAATAATTTTTTTATTAAAAATGGGACGAACAGAGCAAGATCACAGTAAATTACAAGGGTTAAACACAATGTTACAAGAAAATATGCCTTGATAAATAACAAAACAAAAATACCCATGGGAAACTCGGTCGAAAAATATTTAGAAAATATGGCCTTATTTAAATTATTGGTGAAAAATTAAATAATAAAGTTTTTTTTTCTTTCTTTGTAGAGCAATTTTTAAAAGATTTCTAGACATTTAAATGAATTTAATTTATCTTATCACCAACCAATTAATGTATCATTTGTGTATAACCCTTCCCTCAAAGACATTTCAGTTCGATAAAAAGTTTTGGAATAGAATGACACAGCTAAAAAAAAAATGTGGTTTGAGCGGTGAAACAATAAGAAATTTCCCTCCTCCTTTTGGAAGGTTATTTCAGATAGTTTCTGTATGTCCTCTAAAAACTATTTCCTAAGTCTCGTAGAAAAAAAGCATTGTCACAAATATATTTCGAGCAGCGCTATTCCAACTAAGTAATCGATTCTTTTTTCTTTTTTTTTTTTTTTTTGCTCCTTTTTTTCTGTCTCTCTCTCTCTCAATGAGCAATAGTCTCTGAACTCCCCTTAAAAATACCCACTTCCCCCTTAAAACTGGGGAATCAAAATTAAAGTAACTTTTTCCCATAGAATCGTTTTTCTTTCTTCCGTTCTGCTACTATGGCAAATGCAAATGCATGAATTAATTCCCTTTCCTCCGTATCAGCGTGAAGGCAAGGCGTACTTAGGGAACGGATTAGATTTCTCGGATGAGGGCACTGCATTGTGATGCCGAAGGGAGAAAAAGACGAACACCCCCCCTTCTCCAAGCAAGTCCCCCCCCCTCCCCTTTTCGAGTAGGAAGAGGAAAGCAAAACTTCCAATCGATCACCTGCTGACCTTTAACTGCGCCACCTTTCGGACACCAGAAGAGTGATTCGGACGAAAGGGAAAGTTTTTTCCCCCTTTGGAAAGAGATTGCGAGGGGGGGGGGAATAAAAGGGTGGGTGATTGGGAGAAAGGAGAGGGAAATTTTGGGAGGAAAAGGGTTCCTTGTTTTCTTTGTAGACAATGATAGAGGAGAAAATAGTTTAATGAAATTAATGGGTTTTTGCTCACAACATATGGTGGACCAAAGGGGGAAAAACAAACAAAAAAAACATAAGGGTTTCATAACTCTAATCTAACTATTATTAGTTAAGGTGAGTTAAATTAGTAAAGAGACTGGTCAGTAAAACTAGTTTAATCTCTTAGAGCTCTAATTATTATTTGGAGCCCAAAATCGTTTTTTTTTAATGATTTAACTCTAAAACAGTTATTGATACGTATTCATAACTTTTATTTTTGTTGTCTTTAATTAATTCTTAGGTAGCTTAGTAATTAATTAGTATAATACTAATTGAGTTTTAGAATAACGTATTAACTAATTTTATTTGAATCATAATGACATTTTCTGTTAAGGATTTTTATTTTATTTTTTTTTGGCATTTTTTATATAATTATTTTTAAGAAAGTAAAACTTTTAATTAACTTACTATTTTTTATTAAAATTTTGAATTCAAAATTGGTTTTAAAATTTATTTTTTATATAATTTTTTCTCTCTATATTTTTTTTATTCTGGGAGTCCCGGGTTCGAGTCCCGGTTCGGGCATGGCTGTTCTTCTGTATGCTATCTGTGAGATGTGCGAATGTGCCCCCTGTAAAAAGGGGTCGTGCAAGCGAATGTGGTGAGTGTGTAGCTAATTTGTACTCTTGGCCCTAGTTGACGCTGCTTCAAAAACAAGAGACGCTCCTTCCGGCTTAAATCTGCTGCTGTATCAGCGGAGGGGGGGGCTTGTCTAATATGGCAAGTGCCATAAGCAACAACAACAACAATATATTTTTTAGATTCATAAAATTATTATTGAAAAAAAAAAACAGATTAAATTATTATTAGGCGTTGAACTGTCATAAAACGCAAAAGATTCACGGAAAACATGAATTATTTTGTGATATTCAAGAACATGACTTCTTAATAGTTATGTATAGTAATATAGAAAAAACTGTTCAGACGAAGTCTGATAGGTTATATAATTTAACATTATTACTATAGTAATGCATATGTGAAACAAAAATAATTGCACTTCTAAAAATGTTTTCTTCCTTATCTTGAAGCGAACTCATATCGATAATAATCTACGTAAAATTAATTTAATATCAAAAATATAAAACCTGCCCATGAAAAAACTCTTTTATCAGTATATCATAAAGGATAAATATTTTTTTTTTTGTTAAAAACTCGAACGCTCCCCCCCCAAAAAAAAACATGAAGAACAATCAGAATTACTCTAAGTAAACTGAGATTCAAATTTTTCTTGTAGTGTATTCAAATGTTCATACAGTGAATTTTTATGGTGATCAATTTACTTTATATTTTATTTCAACTGTTTTCTGCACATCTAGCTTTTACATTTTTTATTTTAAGACCTGGGCTGGGAAAGCCTGGTTGGTAGGGCGCTGGATCGGCATCCCTTGGGCTGCGATTTTGAACTCGCCAGCCGAAGTCTCTCCGTGAGTGTGTTGGCTAGTGCACGTGAAATCTGTCATGGTCAGAAAGTTCCCTCCTCGAGGGTAATACAATTGGGGTTGCTGGTACAGAGGGGATCGTTTTCTGTTCCAGATCTATATTACGATATGTGGATGAATGAATGAAGTCCGCCCCGTAAAAAGGGTTGTGGCGTGTGTATAGATAAGTCGTTCTCTTGTCCCCAGTTGGCGCTACTGAAAAACAAGAGATGATCATTCAGCTTAAGTTGCTGATAGATTTGTCAGCGCGCTTGTAAAGGGCCATACATAACAACAGAAATTTTAATATCCGATCTTTGAAATATAAAAATAAAATGAAGATTTTGCCTTTTTAATGTATTGATAAAATACTTTTCATAAGAAAACGTTTCATATTTATTATTTTCTAGGTTTTTTCGAATTCATCTTATCCTGAAAAAAAAAAGGATCTGTAGCAATTCAACTTTAAAACCGGCGTTATATCGTTTACAAAAGATGTCAAAAGGACTTTTAACTATAAATTAACATTCATGGCCCTCGTAAAATATTTCATTGTTAAGAAAAATATTTTCTGTTAATATTCTAATGTATTCGTTATCTATGTAATAATATTCTAAATATTCCATTCAGTACATCAATATAAACATACAAATTATACTTCTACAGTGTCCCCATCAAAACGTTTCAAACTCTTATCAGGCAATCTCTTCCCCTGGAGTGCATAAAAATTGCCTGAATATTTCTATCCATATGACGCATGAAAAGGCGAGAGGAAAGTATGATGTCATATTCAGTACAAAGAAAAGAGATTTACTAGTTACATGAACAACAATGTTTAAAACTGCATGCATAGAAAGATGTTCAAAATGTCAACCTCGAATATTGAAGCATGCACTCGAATTACGTGGACTGATTGACTGCACACATTGCAGTAGCGCAACATGAAGATGATAAGGTAAGTCGTGTTCTGTCTTGTTAGATATCTGCCTCAAAAACTGCCTGATTGAGCCTTGTCAGAAAAATGCCTTAAAATGCCCCATAGACCCCCCCCCCCCAAAGTGCCAGGTCTGGTGATGAGGTGGGCATAAAATCCCATATCTACATCATCAACAACAACAATGGCCTTGGTATTCCTTATTCAACCAATCACCTACAGACGAACGAAAATGTGTCGAAGCTCATAGGCCATACATCTTGAATCATCCAGAAAATCTATTAACACATCGCCGAGAAATACCAAACGAGAATCTCTGAGAGCTGTTCAAGCAGCAAATATTGTCCAATTATGCGATTTCTTATTATGCAGATCCGCACATTTATAGACCAACAGATTGTATCTTTCTGACCGGATTCCATGAGAATTGGACTTTGACCACTCGTAGTTGTTGTGATTGCTGAGGACCTTTTCATGAGTAAAATATGCTTCATCTGCCCACAAGATATATGCAACGAAAGCATCATCTGCTTCATATTGCAGCAATAATCATAAACTAAAATTAATGTCTGAATGAAAGTTGCTTAAATCTATATCATTCTTCGTATCTATATCATTCATGGGTATATCTCCTTGGCCCATAATAGTCTGTGTACAGTATTGGCTTCTAATCACATTCAGCTCCCTGGTTGGTGCACGTATCCTCAAATCGGTAGTTTCTTCTACTCGTCTTAGTATTGTGTTTTCCTGTGCTAGCATTGCTCCTCTAACATCATAGAGATTTGGTATCGGATCAATGCTTCCAATATTTCTGAGATGTTGTCCAACGTGATAGATAGTAAAATGCATATTTTCTGGTAAAACTTAAGGCATTATTATTACATAGAATGAGGATGCTTATTCTTGGATTCAGAAACTCACAAAAATTTTGTGCATACATCTGAAAGCATATATTTCATCAAAAAAGGTTTGAAGTCAAAAATGGAAGGAACATGGATGGAGTGTACGTTGAGCAATTGGACAAATCAAATTGTGCGTGGAATTAGGATACTTAAGAACCGCTCATCTTTTTGAGTACCATTACATTTTGGATATATTGAATCAAAATTGAATGATCCGAAGCTAAACAGGAACCAGTGGAACTCTGCGAAGAAACCAATTTGTAAAAAAAGAACTAAAGAAAACCACAGGCCATTAAAGGGCAACACAGAGAAATAAGCATCCGGTACATCCACACCAAGGTCTTCCAAAATAGCGTACAGCGCAACAACAGTCAAGATTTTCAATCCCAAATGATAAAGAATTCTCAATCCCACTAACAGTTTTATTAAACTTTTCTGTACATAGCAGTGATTAAAAGTAAGGAATTTAGATACAATGTAAGAAAACAATTAATAATTTTAAATGCTTAATAATTTTTTAAAAAGTAATTTTAGACATAAGAAAAGCCATTCGAATTAGAATGCTCATTTGCCTTTTTTTGGATTCGAACCATACCTTTTGCCTCTTTCATTTTGATTTTGCCAACAATTTTAATATGAACTCACCATTTATAGAAATTATTTCCTATTGATTATTCCCTTTTGTAACAATTTTTGCTAGACTGTATGCCCTTTCAGGCTATTGGATCTACAACTTTGAAAATATATTGAACTTTTCCATTTTTGGGAGTGAAGACTATTTCTATAATTTTTGAAGTCCCAGAAAAGTATCTATCCTGAAGACTCAAATTCATACTAATAGAAAGCCAATCCTCATTTACCAAAAAGATTTCCTTAAACAATTCCTCAAGTGCCTTTCTTCTTGTCCTTCTTGAGTACAGCCGACCCCCATGCCACTTCTAAACGTAGCAGTATCGACAGGATTTGTTGACTGTGGACTGTAGCAATGTCCATCCTTACATTGATTGAATTTTTCAGACTGATATTCACTTCGAGATAATTGGCCCCAAAGTGGTCGAATTCTGACCACCTCCTCCTCTACAAACTTTCAAACAGTTGGCAAAAAACTGACAATTTTAGATATCATGTCCTTCAGAGTTCTAAGATTACTTGGTATCACAGTACTGAACTCAAGTCATTATTTTCAACTTGCAGATGTTTTCTATGCCTCATATGCCCCTCTGTCTATATTTGAAGCTCCGTATTCATTTATAGATTTAATCTTTTCTTGTATTTTAATTGTATTGATGTCTGGAGCAAAAATATCAGTGAAATAAAAAAAAAAACTTAATTCAAACAGATTTTGGTTTTGATTTTTTTTTTTTGCTTGTTTTGCATTTTCCCTTGTTGTCTATATAATCTTTGGGTATTTCATCCTTTTCTTTCGTTATTTGATGAATCTTAGTATCCATCTTTCATAACATTTTTAATTATTCCGACTTGATTCTATAAACTAGACTAACTATTCTGACCATGTATAATCGATTCTATAAAGATTTCGAATGTTTGTTCTTTGGCTTGAATGATTAAATTTTCAGATTTGACAAATGCTTTTTTTATTGCAATAATTTTTTTCTGATTTTTCTTTATTGTACTTATAAAAATATATGTTTGCATCTCATTAATTTCAAGTGTAGTATTCCTCCAAACAGTATCATGCTTAACTTTAAATTTTTCTTCCAGTAGTTTTGCATTCTTATAACTTCATTAAAATAATTAATAATAAGTTCACTAATCACACTCGCTAATTATATGAAAGCGATTATATGCGAAACGAAGCAAGTCTCATCTAAATTCAATATTTTGAAATAATATTATTCCCAGCTATAAATGTCTCCACCAACTACTTTAAAATTAAAAGAAACGACTTCAATTAAGATCTGAGATTAGGATTTCCAATCAGCAATATGATCACTAGATATCTTTTCTGACAGAATAAGATCTGTCCAACCCTTTTCTTTTTCCCAGCCATAAGTAATAGAGAGTTCAAAACATTAATGGCCAAAATAATAGCTTACTAATCACCAAATCGTATCTATGAATTGCTTATAACTTTATCTAACAAGATCATTTAGTCGGTTTTGACTCTTATGTTGGATATTTGCATTTAAATCTGCTTATGCTAATATTAGTAATTTTCTATTTTCTTGAATAATTACTTCAGCCTTTTCTTATGTAGATATAAATGTGCTACCGGAATGCGTTATGCATTAATAAATATCAAATTAACATTATTAACGAGGAAGTTTAAAGTAATGATTGGGATGTATCGCTGTAAATAATGATGGGGACGTATCGCTGTAAGTAATGATTGAAATGTATTTAAAATAACCTTTTGTGATGATAGCCTGATACTCATACTTTTTTACTCATACATATAAACCTTGAAGAAATTTCAGTCAAATGACCAAAAGAAAAAAAATTTAATTTGAACATTTTTATTGATCCTGTTCAACCTAAAATGAGGAGATTTTCGCATAATTCAAGCTTTTAAACCTGTAACTAATGTTAAATTTTTGGTTGCTTAGTGTTAAAAATTTGGTAATGTAATCGAATTCCAATTTTTCTGTAATGAATTCAATTTCTCTTTAAATTGTCTTACATTTTTAGCCTTTATTTTCGAGATTAGTATCAATTTTAGACCTATAATTTTTGTTTAGAATTTTGAACATTCTTTTCCCTTATGTTTTTCTTCCACATTTACTGAAGATGATAATATACAGAAGATTAGAAATCACATCCAATCTCTCTTTTTTTTTTTTCTTTCTTTCTTTTTGATTTCTCGTTTACGAAGTAGAGAAAATAGAGTAATGATCCAAAAATTCGAACTTGAGATTCTGACGAATTTTGACCTTTTAGACCTTCCGGAATGCGAACAACCTGTTTTTGAAAAATGGATGCCAACAAAATGAAGCGTGCTAAATGGGTAAAATTTGGTATTCATATTTAGCATCGATAGTAGATATTTATCATATTTTGAACCAAATCGATCAAGGGATTGTACTACGGACCAATCAGAAACATGTAAACGTGATAGTTCAAAAATCTAATGACTTAAATATATCAAATTTGATATGTGAATTTGTTATTAAAAGTGGATTTCTGTGTCAAATTTTTGTTTCTATCGATTGAGAAAAACGCATATAAAACAGAAATTCAATTTTCGTACGCTATTAACAGCATGTCAGGAATTAATCGCCAAAAAAATTGGTCAAGAATCACTCGAC
Source organism: Argiope argentata (assembly GCA_026289955.1). NCBI lineage: Eukaryota > Metazoa > Arthropoda > Arachnida > Araneae > Araneidae > Argiope > Argiope argentata. Next base: position 6,721,889 of record JAOUZG010050968.1, on the reverse strand, counting down.
CGATTCAGTAAAAATCACGCCAAAGTCAATGCAAAGTCATGCCAATGCCAAACAAGGTGTTCTCTTGTAACACTTTTAGTGGAGAATTTATTAGAGATAAATTTCATTCACGTGCTCTTCCCAGCGTGCGGTTTAAATTATTAATAGGAGAAATAGTTAGTGTTTCGACTGTTAGGAAAAGAAAATGGCGCAGTGGAAAAGACAATTTAGAAACAAATCTTTAAATTTGGAGGAATTTGATTTTTGATACCACCAGATTTGAATCTTGGAGAACTGTTAGGCAGCTAAAAAGTCTTCTCATTGTAAAATGTTAGTGATGAATAAGAGTTAGCTATAAATCGTTTGGTAATTAAAAAACAATAACTTTAGCAGACATAGATAAAAAAAAATATTACTATGCATTCAGGAATAAGAATTCAAAACAACCAAATAACTGGAAAGGGCTTACATAAAGAAATACTGGAAGATTTGTCTTTATATATATATATATATATATATATATATATATATATATATATATATCACATTTCGACATTAAACTCTATATTTAACACATTTTATGACTGCAAAATTAAAAGGGTGATAAAATATTGCTAACAATACTGTAATCAAAGAAGATCCAGCCAATGTTAGGACAAATAAATCTATGAGAACTTACCTTTAATCCAGTTTTGCTATACACTGCCACAATTGGAGTGTTTTAGGCTTAGCTGCCTTATATTGAAAAATTGTTGCATACTAAGATATTATGTATTGCATTTTAGAACAAAACTTTTTCTTGTTACACAATATAGAAAGAAATTTATTGTGGATCTGCAATGTTAGTAGAAGGATATCTGTAGAAGCATCTAGAGTCTTGCAATCCTTTGACTTACGGATAAGTAGCTTCTATAATTTAATTTCAAAAATATAAACTAAATTTCAAAATTACTATTTTATTGTTTTATTTTCGCTTACGAAAGGTAGACTAACTAACCCTAAATTTGATAGAAATCTGCATTTTTAATGTAATTATACAGCAAATTTCAACCATCCAGCTTGCCGCGTTTTTGAATTAGCATGTGTACAAAAAAGGAGATAGACATAACCACAATTACAAGCTAACTACTCCGAACAGCACGAAGACACTTGGAAAAATCTGACTAACCGAACCGCTGCAACAGCAACACTGGCGAGAACTGTGTTTTAGTCCTAAAGGCCATCCCCGATCATGGTAAAACCCTTCCTTAAAGAAGTACGTCCCTTCGTAGATGGGAGAAGCCAGACCTTCACCTTTTCGTATACTCATAAGGAGGACGAGAAACAACCCTCATAACGTAAACTACTAACCCTCAATTACGAGCCCCCCCCCCCCTTTAGACACTCTATATAGGTAGAAGACAAGAGATTTAAAATTCATACTGTCTTTTCTTTTTTATAAAGTACAAATAGAGTCATACGGTAAAGGGTCATCAACGGCCACGGTACAACCTTACCCTAAGGAAATATGTTCCATCTTCGATGGGAGGAGCCATAGCCCCACTTTTTTGTGTACCTACAAAAGTAGCAAAAGCCTGCCACCCTGTCGGAAGCGTGTCATCCTCAACTACGAAGTGCCCTCCCCCCCCCCACCTCTTCGTAGGACCAAGAAAAACCTGAAAACGAAAAATATTTTTCAGAGAAGTCTGAATATTAAGATTCATGAATATCTTGGATTCGAATTTTTTGTCAATTACAAATCATTCTTTTCAATACTTCACATGACAGAGAATAAAAAAAGTTTTTTTTTCTCATCAGAAAATAAACATGAATTTTTCATAAATTTTCGTTTTCAAATAAATCAATAGTCTTTTTTCTTTGTTATCCAGTTTAATTTGATGTCTGATAGTAAGTACACATTATAAATTCGCTTCAAAGATTTCGCTTTACTTCATATTTGCTTTAAGTAATTGAATAAATATATGTATCATGAATCTCTTTGAAATTCACCCGATTCACAAAATCTAGTAAAGGGCTTCCTTCCTTGAACAAATTTGAATGCCAGTCTTTCAGAATTATAGAATTTAGTTCCAAGGTTTCAAGGTTCCAAGGATTTTGTGAATAGATTATATTGATTTAGAGAAATATTCTATTCAATATTTCCTATATAATTTTGGAAGCCAATTACAGAAACTAATTTAAAATCATCATCGATGTAGATATATTCTAGAACTTCAAAGTATTTTATTTTTTATAAAAGAGTGCACTAATAAGAAATGCGAATTTATTAATAAAAATGTTAAATAGAAAGTAAATTTTTAAAGTATTTTTTTATTGTTGAAGAATTTAACAAAAAGAAGAGGGTTAAAATATAATGCCAACTTTATCCCATCTAACGCATGCTTACCTTCTTAACTGTTCTCGATAGTTTTAATTTTATGAAACAAAATTTGAAATAGAGTTGATTTAAATCATTCTTCTTATACATTTACTTTTTAAATTTTTTATATAATAAATATTGAACAATCACTTAAGATGTGGGAACCATCTTATGGTAGATAATTTGCGTTTAATCTTTGAGACATGCCTTCCAAAATGCTACAGTTCTTTCAGGTTCGAACTTGAAAACTTCCAACTTCGAAATTGAAACTCCAAACACTAGACTACCCCATCGTTGACGTGGCGAGAACACCTAAATTTAAAAATATATTAAGATATTTTTATCTGTAGATTATCTACTTTTAATAATAAAGTGGTAAAAATACCCACAAAATTCTCGCATTTAAGCTGTTTATAAGATGCGAAAAATTATTAGATATAATGAAATATTATTCAGATTAGTCGCCTAGTTAAATAAATTTTCCATTCTCACCTATTAAAGAGTTATATGCACGTGAAAATTCCAACTTCTTACCATTAACTCCCAGGTCGAACTGGATGGTCTCTAAACGAATGCGCTAGAGGCTTTCAGCCTACCTACAGTACATTCCCCAAAATCCGATATCTACTTAAATCCAATAAAAATTACTCTAGTTATTATATTGACATGATGACCAAAACTTATACAATATTATACATAAATTTAAAAAGAAACGAGGACTTGTTTTGGATTCCCTTGAGACCATGATCTGATGAGATCTGCAGAAATATTCTGGAAGTCCTTACATGAAAAACACTACAATAGGTAAATTCCGTAATAGGAATTTGTCTAAAAATAACCCGAAGGAATAATATTATAAACATTTCATTTTGCATACACTTATATCCCCCCCCTATCTACAGTTATAAAAGTGGTATGATGTAGTAAAGCGGCTGTGCTCTAAGTAATAAAACGATTTACAATGGTCTCTGACGAAAAACTTTTAAATTAGCTTTCTTGTACGGAAAACGGTACAAGATAGGAGAGTATTATAAATTTTAGCATCAATAGTTGCGTAATGTTGTAGTATGCTTTCAATTTAGTACAAAAATACATTTCGTTCAGATTAAAATTTATAACAGTATGCTTAAGATGCATATTTGTTTGTTCTCATTTTCTGAAATTATGAAATCAAGAGATATGAATAAAAGAGAAAAATGCTTTCACGAAAAAAATAACTCTAATTTACATTTACCCTAGAAAAAGCTCAAACAGCAAGTACATATGACATTTTTGTTAACATTGCAGAACATTTGAAAACGCACTGCCGTTGTTTATGCTAGAACACCAATTGATTTGCTAAAGGGTATGTTACAAGGGGTCAAACTATGGTGCAAATCTGTACTATACGGAGAGCAGTTTGAACAAGAATGCGCATATGTGATAACTTGTTGTTTTTCTCTTTTTATCACATTTTGGGATGCCATAGCTTTAAAAATCGCACGCCTTTTGAGTGTTTCATTCTTACCCCTAACGTGGACATGATACTCTTTTGTGGTAGATCGAAAAAAATTTACAACTTTGTGAGTGACATTTCTTTGTAGTTCTCGACTTCATGGCTTGAAACCAATTTCCTCGAAAAGGATGTCAATTGGTGAATATGTCAGTGTCATGAATGGATTAGGACAACAATCGACCACAACAAATTCCTGTCGATACTGCTTCGTTTAGTAGTAGTGAGGTGGTCTGCTGTAAACAACCAACAATTTTTCGAGATAGAAGAGCTAACTCCATTGATTTTCGCTGAGTAGCGTTGAAAATAGTTTCATTAAGTTCCGCATATCCATTTTACTTTAGCTGGACACCACTTTCATGACTGTAGACCCTGCTGCTCAGGAGTTAAGAAAGGGCTTAAGCAATATAAGGAAGTATCCTATTCATTAAAATTTGTTACTTTTTCGCTAGTAAGGATGAAATAATTTCAGAAGAGCAGAATGGATGGATACCGTTTATGACATTTCGTTTCATTTTTGCACTTAATTATTTGCTAGCGTCCTGGGATATGGGTAACGCGTCTTCTCCGTGATCTGGGCGTCCTGGGTTCGAGTCCTGATTCTGGTGAGGTTGTTTTTCTGTGTTCTTTTAGTAAGGGATGTGAATGATTCCCCCTGTAAAAAGAAGCCGTGCAAGTGAATGTGATGAGTAGGTAGCAAAAGTCATACTTTTAGTTCTAGTTGGCGCTACAACAAAACAAGAGACGCTGATTAGGTTTAAATCGCCGACTACCTCAGCGAGTCTGTCTATGGCAAGTGCCAAAAAAAGAACAAAAATAACAACTTAATTAACTTTATCTATAACTATTTAAGAATCGCACAAAAGACAAAAAAGAAGCAATGCTGGTCACCTTGTTTTCCATGTATTCAATTTACGGTATTAAAGAATCAGATTAAAAAAAGCGAAATGAAGGGATATTGCTTAATATTTTAAGATTCATATATATTTGCAAATGTTTATTACGCCTTTCAATTTGTTGGAGAGAAGTAAACAATATTTCGGATGCGACATTATAATCTTACTCATAGGTAGCTTAACCAAAATAGTTCTTTTTTTTATTTTACTTGAAAAATCTAAATTTTTCTTAAAAATACAAATTACTTCTAGACTATCTAAATAAAATCTCATAACTATATTTTCAGTACCGATAGAAAATAAATAAAAAGAAATTGCACCTATTCCCTCTTTTTCCCCATTTCAGTCTTGAGTACAGCTTATGAATTTAACTTCCGAACCAAATCATCATTTCTATCCGAGAAAGAGATTTTTTTAAATAAAAAAAAGTAAAATAAATCTTTCCGCTTTGCATAAATTTATTATCTAGCTTCTAGGTTAAATCTCGGAGTCATCACTGCAACTGCGTAAGAAAATTAATAAAAAGTCCGCACTCTAATCGGCTTTTTCTGCCACAAAATATCGTTTTCGGATTTTTAGAACTCGGGTATTTAACCCGATTCATTTCCCAGTCTTCATCAACAACTTCCTATCAACGCATCTGTTTTTTCTCCTCCCCCCCACCAAAAAGGGGGCTGGGGGGAGATTTAATGAAGCTACAGCTAAGGGGAAGGACAACGATCGTCATTAAAATCATTTGAAATGAACGTTGCTTTCATGACAGATAATCCTATGGGAAGGATTCCACCTAATTGATTGAAACTAATTGCAAACTCGCCAGGGGAAAACATATTTCATCGAGACATGGCATAAATAACTTGATTATTAGATTACTTAAAAAAAGTTTCATTTATTCTGAGAACAATACGGCGATTTATAAGTTTGGTGATCTGTTTTATGTATTAGCCAGACTTTATTTTCGTTGGGCTCCTGCCTTTTAATGAAACTGTGTTTCTCTCCCCCCCTATCTTTCTGTGTTTGTATATATGTATGGTTCATTTTTGGATATACTTGGATGAGCGTGCTTTTCAGAGCAAAAACTATTTGATTAAAGTAAGAGATTTGCATGATTACGATGAAAATTTTTTCTTCTTACGTTGCTCATTTTTGTTATATTCCGAGGGATTTTTTTTTCTAAATGTTTAAAAAATATTAATGGAAAAATGGTAATAAATTTGACATCGATTAATTATTTTTAATTAATTTTACTTGGATTAAAAGATTTTTTTATCTAGGCATACTATCCCTTGGCGCACAGTTATTTTTTAAATTGCAGGTACACACAAAAAATTTGGATTACATTTTAATTTGATTACAGGTAACATAAAAAATCTCTTTAAAGTCAGTTCCTATTTATGTTAACAAAGAAATTGTTTATTTTAGTTACTTTTTATTAATTAATTACAACTAATATATATAATTTATCAAAAAATTATTGACTTTTGCAAGAATTGAAATCGCATTCTTCTCCTTCACGTGAAAAATACTGAAATTTTTTTAAACTATTGAACTACTGCCTGCTGATTTTAATTACACACTACTAAAACTCTATTTAAAATATTAAATATTAATTAAATTTAATTAATGAATTAATATTTGAAAAAACTATATTAACTTCAAGTGTCATCCACTAAGAGTTTTAAAAAATATATTTGAACTCGAGCGGATGAATAAAAAGTATTTTATTAACGATTGAAAATTTGAACTAGTTCTATATAGGGAGAGTGTGAACTAATAGTAGGAATTGAAATAAGTCATCATCAGAAAAGTGTCCAATACAAATGTAATG